>JBBHKE010001556.1:324671-340223 GCA_037447655.1 Zygnema cylindricum
CCGTTTGTTTCCTGAGGGTTCTCCTAGTGGGACTGCTCACGGTTAGCACCTCCTTTCACCCTGGTTTAGTAGTAGTGACCTCTTTCTCCGATGACGAGTCACTTATTTTTCGAGAGTGTTTTCCTTTATAGACCTGTTAGCCCCTTCCACGTCGGTATTCGAGGCTTTTTTAACGTAGGCACTCGTCAGGGTGATCCTCTTGGGAGTCCTTTGTTTGCCCTAGCCCATTACCGCGCGCTCCGAGCTTCCGCAGCTGCTTACCCTTCTTGCCTCTTCCCTTCAGTTGCGGATGACACACACATTATTGGTCCTTCGGATCAAGTTATACCGACCTATGACATTTTCAAGGCTCGCTTGGCTGAACTCAATCTTTTGGTCCAACCCTCTAAGTGTGTTGTTTGGTCCCCACGTCCTATTCCTCCTCCTTTCACTCCCCCTCTTGGTTTTCAAACTCCTCCTTCAGAAGGAATTCGTGTGTTGGGTTGCCCGCTTGGTTCCGATCCATACGTCACGACATTCCTTGATTCCGCTCTTCAGACAGATTTATCCCACGTGGACAACCTTCCTCACCTTTTGATCCCCAGGTGGCCTTTGCTCTTCACACACGTTTTTTCCCTCACCGCCCCTCCTACCTTACTCGGACTTCCCCTCCCACCCCATCTTGATGATCGGCTTATGGGTGTCCTCCACACTTTGTTGGGCCGTGGAGCTTTTGATAGCGAGTCTGGACTGCAGCACGCATCCAAGCCTCTCTTCCTGTTTCGGCTGGCGGTTTGGTTTTACTCTCGACGGCGCATGTTGCTCCAGCCGCCTATTTGGGGAGTTGGTGCCTTGTTACTTCCACTATTGTCTCTCGTTTTCTGGTCGGGGACACTCATATTCTTGCGGCCGTGGTTCCCCGTGTTTCGGATGGTGAGCTCGCCTTCCAGCGGTCCCTTTTAGATGCATCATGTTCTCTTAATCCGGCTGCTATCGAGGACATGTCGATTTTTCCCACTCTCGTTACGACATCACTTGTGCGTGTTGAGGAATCCATTTCTGATCGGGTTGTCGCTTCGAGCTTCTTCAGGCGCTTCCTTCCAATTCTTCACGTGCACGTTTTCTATCTTGTGGCGGACCTGGCTTTGGAGCTTGGCTATTGGCCGTCCCTATCTTATCCACTCTTCGTTTCACCCCTGCTCAGTTCACCACGACCTTTAGGTTCTGGCTTGGCCTCCCTCACCCACCTTTGCTTGGCTCACTTGTTTGCTCCTACGGCCACGTTCTAGTGCCTGACGAGGTCCATTTGCTTCGTTGCTCC
Organism: Zygnema cylindricum; assembly: GCA_037447655.1. Taxonomy (NCBI): domain Eukaryota; kingdom Viridiplantae; phylum Streptophyta; class Zygnematophyceae; order Zygnematales; family Zygnemataceae; genus Zygnema; species Zygnema cylindricum. The sequence goes on from JBBHKE010001556.1 coordinate 325,972, forward strand.
CACGAGGGCGAGTTGATTCATGCGCACGACACGATTCGAGACACCATCGCTACTATCGCTCCTAAGGGGGGATTTTATGTTTGTCGCGAGGTCTCTCACATTATTCCTTCGAGTCGAATCGACCTTGTATTACTTGATGGTGCGCGTCGTACATTTGGTGACATTGTTTTGACGAACCCTACCTCAACTACAGTCCTCAACCAAGCGGCTCGGCATATGAGAGTGGCTGCTCGTGATGCAGCTAAAAGAAAAGAGCGTGATTATGCCCATCGCAACGCTATGGATGGCTTCATTCCGATGGTGGTCGAGATATTTGGTTGTTAGGGTGTGGCTTTGGACGAGTTTTTTCTGTACTTGTGGTCGGCGCTCGTTCGAGAGGCGAGGACCTAAGAGCCCTCCTGTTTCAGTCCTTACTTCTTTTTATTGTCAACGCTTTTCCGTGGCCCTACAACGAGTGTTGGCTTCTATATTACTTCGATCGTCTATTGCCGTTATGGATCGACGGCATGTTCTGGAACTTCCTCATCGTGCTCCTCCAAGATTCGAGGACTTACGTGGTTGCTTTCCGTAAATTCTTAGTTATGTTGGGGGTTTTTTGCTACGTGTTAGTTTTTTCCTTTGATGTTTTGTTTGTTAGGTTTTGGTTTTTTGGGTGTTTTCGACTTCCCTGCCATCCCTTCGTATTTTCGTAGTTTTTGCCTTGATTTTCCCTTTTGTTTATTCCCTTGTTATGTGGTTTTTCAATTTTAGCAATGCTACTTCTTTTTGTTCCTATGGACTCAGATGGTTTACCATAGCGCTTTTTAATAAAGTCGGCCCCCACTTCATTAGAAAGTACTATTAAATAGCGCACTGATTTTTTTCTATTTATAGTGGATAAGGAATTTGTTGGGCTTGGAGCGATATATTGGGACCCCTCACCGTTCAATACCTGATAACTATCGATATTGAATTTATCCCAATACACAACACTACCAAATAGAGATCTAGTGTGGTATGTTTGTGTTCATGAGCAGTTGATTATCTTCTCACTTGTTGTTGTTTCGCCTGCTTAAATTTTTTGAGGAGAGAAATAACTTTCATTAGAGATGGAAAAGGCATTGTTATCATCAATGTATTTTACAAAGAGTACTACCGGTAGTGTGTGGATTGTTGAGTCATGTTTGTACGGAGCTCTTATTGAGATGTAGCATTGTAGCAAGTTAATAATTGAATCGTGCATTGTGGCAAGTTCATTACTGAATCATGAAAATCAGGAAATTGATTGGTCTTGTGTTGGTGCAAGTTAATTGTTGAATCATCGGTTATCTTAATTCGATTGCTCAATCATGCGTTGTAAGAATTTTTTAGTGAATCGTGTATTATAGCTTTGTGGCCCAAAGTTACTAAAGTTAAACTTCTTTCGGGCACTCGAAGCTGTCTAACTTAATGATCAACCGCCAGATTTGCTGTCTGAAGCAAGCAAACGAGGGGTAACCGCTGCAATCGTGATATCACAATTGAAAATAGGAAACCTGTGTGATGAAAAAAGGTGCTTCGACTAACCGAAAAACTCTGAAAGCGATGGGCGCCGGGTGTTGAATCATGAATGGTAGTAAGTTATATTGCACAATCATGCATTATAACATTGTAATTACTGAACTGTAAGGTGTAACGAGTAAATTATGGAATCATGAACCGCAACAATTCGTTTTTGCCAAAGAGCAATTTGTTCATGGACGTCGATAAGCAATCTAGTGTGGACCCATTCCCTTTGCCCGAACTCGTATGAGCAAGTGCGATGATAAACTTACCAGTGGTTAAATGTGGTCTTCTGCAAATTTGTCGCTCAGTTGGAATGCTACAAGAATGAATGTGACCAACAACCATGACAAGAATAATAAACGATCTGGATGGTTGGAAAATAGGTTTTAGTCCAAAGCATTGTGTGATCCAATCTATCTCCACATTGCTTTGCAAAATAAAAAATATCAAATGGTAGGTCATCGTGCATTTTGTTTTTAAAATACATAAACTAATCAAATTACAAACCAGAATCGATATCTATTCTCTTCCATATCCTTGTTATATGATAAATTTTAAAATAGTAACCATCTTCAGGTATCATTTACCACCGTCACAATTCATGATGTTGACTATGATAACAAATGTTTTGACCTCACATTTTTATAAGGAAAAGAAATGATCTGCCCTTCAAAGTTCCAAACCTTAGGCGTGACGGTGACAAATGGAAAACCGCATATCGCGTCCACTCCAAATCTTTGATCACTTGGAACTAGAGGTCGCAAAAGGCAAAATTTTAGATACCCAAACCATCTTTTTTTTTCAAAATCTGAACACCTAATACCCGACCGGGGTATGTCACGCTCCAAAATAGTTAATTGTTACCCGATACGCATTTACGAAATATCAAATTTAACTGAAACTCAATTTCTCGCGACTATCTGTATTTGCCCGTACATGAATATGTACAGAATTAGTGGTACAATCTACCTCATACCTTCTACGATACTAAGAGTAGAAAGTACAATAATGTTGGATAGTATGAACAATACCAAACCTTCAATTTTTTTCATTAATTGCTTAGCGAACCGTACCTGTTTTTTTTTTTTTTTTAAATACCCGCCCGAATCCGACTCGCCCCCAAAATTTGCCACCCGATTCCGTTCCGGATCCGACGCGGGAGGTCGGGAAACGGTCGGTTACGGATTTGAATACCGGATTGCGACCTCTGCTTCGAACCCTCACACCATTTTCGTAATATCGCCCGTACGGTGTAACTTATTGTATAATGTATATCAGAGGTTGCAAAAGTCAAAATTTTACATTACCGAAACCGACCATTTTTTTTTCAAAATCTGAGTAACCGATGCCCGACCGGGTTATGTCACACCTTCAAATTGTTAATCGTTAACCGACCGGCGTTTACGAAAATAAAAGTTAACGGAAACTCGATTTCTCGCAACTAACCGTGCCCACCCGTAACCGAAAAACTACAAAATTAATTAATGTATGACGTATGAATAAGCCAATAATTAAGATTTGTCGCATTCCATAAGATTTGCGAAATGAAGTGTTTACTGTCGTGTCAGATTTGCGACGCTTTGTCGCGTTCCCTAAGATTTGCGAAATGAATAGTGTTACTACCGTGTCAAATTTGCGACGCTTTGTCGCATTCCCTAAGATTTGCGAAATGAATAGTGTTACTACCGTGTCAGATTTGCGACGCTAATCATAATGTCACATACTTCCACGATACTAAAGAGTACAAAGTACAATAATGTTGGATTGTATGGTCAGTACAAATTTTTCATTTTTTTTGGTTTTTGTTTAACAAACCGTACCCGACCATTTTTTTTTTTGGTGAATCAACCGACCGTAACCTCCCGGCCCCAAATATTGGGCGACCGAATCCGTTCCAGATCCGGCGCGGGCGGTCGGTTAACGGTCAATCACGGTTTCATTTGACAATTTGCGACCTCTAATGAATATGACATTCTTGCTAGCGCATATTGAAGCTCCCGCAGTGGACCGATACGTCCACCACGTTCGATACGTCCGAACTTGTCTTAGTTGTGATTGGTTGACTTTGTCGTCTCTCCTTTTTCTTTTTCGAGGAGAAGCAAGATAAATTAAAAAGCACGATGGTAAACAATTTGAGTCCGGGGGTACAAAAGTGGTGGCATGGCCAAACTGAAAAACTACAATAAAAAACAGAGAAAGCGACGGGAACAAAAAAAAAAAAAAAAACAACAACAAGGAAAATAAAAGCACCCAAACTCAAAATAAAAAATAAAAAGCACGGCAACTCACAAAACCAAAACTACAACCCCAACCCCAACTCAAGTAAATTTCTACGTAAAGCAACCTCGCAATTCCCCCTAGCACGGGGGAACACGTTGAGGGAGTTTTGGAACACGGCGACGATCCATAACCGCAACAGCCGATCAGAGGAGAATAGAAGCCTGCACTCGTTGTAAAGCCACATAAAAGCATTGACGATAAAAATAAGTAAGGACCGAAGGTGGAGGGCTCCCAGGTCCTTGGCGCTCGAAAGCACGTCGCGCACAAGTACGGAGAAACTCGTCCAATGCAACACCCAAACAAACAAAGATTTCGACCGCCATCGGAATAAAGTCATCGGCAGGGTCCCGATGGGCATTGTCACGCTCTTTCGCCTCAGCGACATCACGAGCTATCACCCCAACATGTCAAGCCGCCTGACTAACATGTCGAGGCGCCTGACCAACAATTGTAGCCGAAGTAGAGTTCGCCAAAACAATATCACCAAAGATGCGACTGGCACCATCAAGCATAACAACATCGATCCAACGCAAAAGAATAACATGAGAAACCTCTCAACGCACAGAAAAGCCCCCTTTCGAAGCGATATTCGCAATAACGTTGCGAATAGTGTCGTGTGCCTAGATCAAATATCCCCCATGGGAGCAACGGAGCAAATGTAGACCATCGGGCCTCAAGACAAGACCCCATGCACAAACAAGAGAGCCAAGTAAAGGAGGATGGGGGAGGTCAAAGCGAAAACCGGACGACGGTAGTGAACTAAACATGTGAAAATCGGAGAGTGGAATAAATAGGTGCAGCGAAAAGCCAAGACCCAGAACCAGGTCGCCACAAGAGGGAAGACGTGCACACAAAGAATTAGAGGGAAGCGCCGTGAGAAGCTCGGATTTTATGGCGCAGACAACCCGATCCGAAATCGATTCCTAGACACGCTCAACTGATTTGGTAAAAAGGGTGGAGAGAATTAGCACATCCACTAGGGCATGGGGAGGAAAAGAACTTGACGCGTCCAATAGAGATCGCTGGAAGGCGAACACACCGTCTGAAACTCGGGGGACAACGGTAGCTAGAACGAGGTGTCCCCAACTAAGAAACGAGAAACAAGAGTAGAGGCAATAAGACACCAACTTCCCACTTACGCAGCGGGAGCAACACGAGCAGTGGATAATAGACCCAAACCCTTAGTAAAGACAAAGGGGGATGCCTGAATGCGGGCCGATGGCCCAGACTCGCGATTGAATGCCCCACGACCTAACACAGTGTGGAAGATGTCCATGAGGCGATCCTCAAAAGCCGAGAGAGAGGAGACGAACGTCGAGGTGGGAGGGAAATACGAGTAAGGTAAAAAGGGCGGTGGGGAAAACACATGGTTAACATAGCAAAAACCACTTGGGGATCGAGAAGTTGAGGAAGGTCGTCTACTTGGGCTAGATCTGTCTGTAAAGCATCATTAAGGAATTGGGTCACGAAAGTATCCGAATCAAGGGGGCAACCAAGCACACAAATGTCATCGAAGAGAAAAAGGGTTTGAAAACACAGACAGGGAGTAAAAGAAAGTGGAATATCCTAAGGGTACCAAATAACACACTTCGAAGGTTGGACTGAAATGTTCAGTTTGGCTAAACGTTCCTTGAAAAAATCATGTGCCAACACGACTTGTTCTCTAGGCCCGATAATGTGCGTTTCATCTGCAACTGAAGGGAAAAGGCAAAAGGGAAAGCGGCTGCGAAAGCACGAAGGGCTCGGTAATGGGCGAGGGCGAACAAATGTCCGCCGAGAGGGTCGCCTAGGCGAGTGCTTCTCGCAAAGGAGAGAAGAGTGAGATCACCATCAGCCGAGAAAGAAATGTTGCGTATCAAAGAATAGAAAGCTTTCACAAAGAGGAATAATTAGACAATTGGAGATGGAGCCGCCAAAAGCTTTGAAAAGATCACGTTCTGATCCACCATATTAAAGGCATTGGAAAAGGACCAACCAATACGGACGTACATCCCGTGGACCACGACCTCACAACCTCTTCTCGTGGCCAGTCCAAACTGATGAAGAGAGAAATAATCATAGAAAACTGGTTGTAGCTGGAGACATATCGCACGTGCCACCAATCTATATAAAACCTCTCCCACCACTATATGGCGGATCCCACCATTAGGTTTGGCAACTATCACAAGGCGGGACGCCGAGGAAGATCACAAATCCGAAGGGAAACATCCGCACTAGCAATAAGATAACATACTCGAAAAAACACATCGAACCCCCAAGCACCCGATTCAAAGAGCAAAACATCGCGAAACAACTCATACACTGTGCCCGAGGGGCGCCTCGCTTAAAGGTGACGAGAAGAGCTAAGAGCCTTTATGAAATCCTCTTGATTTAAAGTAAAATTCTCAAAAGGCTCAAGACGTGGATAGAAGGGGGTTTAGGGGAAGGTGCAGGGGGGTGGAGAGCTCGAAAGACCTCAATAGTGGAAGAAGATTTGGGGGAAGGGGTCGATGGTTGTAGGGCCCGAACGGCTCGAGAATGAAACTCTGAGACCTCCATAAGTCCTCAGAATGGACAGCTTCCAAGAAGCCTCTAGGATAACCCTAACCCCTTTGTGTTTCAGCAAGAACAACTGCCAGCATAGGAGACAAAAACTCTGACCACCTTCACCACTGTGAAGGCAAGACTCCCTTGAGTTGATAGCAAAAAGAATCTCTGAATTTGCTCCACTGAGCAGTAAGTTATGGAGGGTCAAAGTTGACCATTTGTACGGAAGCTCTCTGGGAGAGAGGGTCCTATCTACTAATTTTTCTAAGTCCTATCTCTCTCATAGACTCTATCTACTGATGAACGGAGCCAATCATATTACACTTCCGTACACAAAAGTACAACTGCTGGTGTAATTTCTGTACGGACACTGTACGACATGCCCTAAATGTCGACACGTGGTATATCCAGATTTGCTCCCTTAATCCTCGGAGATGCCGCGATCCAATGTTATTTTGCCACGTGTCATTTGATGTGGCAATGACCAAAAACCGTCGAAATCCTCTTCCACGATCTGGGCATTCATTCCGACCGTCCGATTAAATGCACATTTAATCGTAGCCGTAATAAATACTTGCGCGGTATTCGTTTCCCTATTGAAACAAATGCGCGGTACATGTTTCTTGTTCGTACCTTGATTCGTACTTTTACATTCTTGATCTATGTACCCCGTAGACAGTGTCTGTTAAATAAATTATCCTACGTGGTAAAGTTTAATTAAATATCAAACCATATGGTATGTATCATTAGATATAGACTTAACGGATAAGGCTACCGGTTATCGGCTGTTACCGTACGGCAGGTACCAGGTTCAAATCCTAGATGTAGCATATATTTTTTTAGTAAATAAACCCCTAACGGTACATAAACTAATATATTTCCCGTAAACCTCTGGAGAGCCTAGGTAGCCATGGCTCTAGCTTCCTCTCTAATTTCTTAGTGATTGCGACAAGTTTGAGAGTGGGAGAGAGAACTTAGAGATAGACTGCCTCGGTATCTTTCTATATTTCTATTTAGACCTAGAAAATACTTAAAAACGGACCATTAATTTCTACACTCCCCTTATTTTCTAGTCAATCTTTAATTTCAGACCACACTTCTCCCTGCAAAAAATTAGCTTAGGGGAAGGCACAGGTTTCGTCATCATATCTGCTACCATCTCACTATGTGGTCGGTACTCTAGACCGATTATTTTGTTTTCTACTTTCTCTCTAACAAAGTTGAGTCTAATCTCCATGTGTTTGGCTTTAAAATGATGTTCAGGATTGTCTGAGAATTAACAATATCACCTTGCCCTTAGAAAAATAGAGAAAATAAATTAGAATGTGGAATAGTAGCAAGTGAGCTCAACCTACCCCTAAAACGTAACGTGAACAACCAAAAGGAGACGAAATCTCCCCTTGAAAACTCCGAAACAGGTAAGGCCTCCTTAACTCCTCGATTTCCGCGACCCGAAACCGGCAAGACCCTTCTTATTTTCCAACAAACACCAGTCCCCAAACCGCCAAAAACAGGAAAGGCGGTGTAAACCACCCAACCGCACTATGATTTCCACAAAGGACGGATGCAAACCAAGATGGCAATAGGGTCACAATCAGAAGCAAAACAAAGTTATCCACAAGAAAGTTTGCAGGAATATCAAGGGTTGTTCTCAGGAGACAGTACTCAAACAGAAACGTGTCTCCCTCAGCCTCAAGTGCCTTATACAAGCAAAGTTTGTCCTACCGATAGTACCAAAGTCAAAGGAATACCAGGAGCCAATCACCGGCCAGGAATTGTTATTGTACGGACATATGACAAAACATGTTGTACTACACTCAGCGCAAAAAGTTAGGCGACTATCTCCGGCTAGATTAGAAGCCTCGTGGTTTTATATGACAGAATCTTGAGCAACAAAGTTATAAATTCACGTGAAACGCCTAACTTTGACTCACATTAATAAATGCTCTACCCGGCTAGTGGACCTGAACTAACGTCCTACTGATAGCCAACAGCAAAATCTACAAGACTATCCCAAAAGTTACGTGACATTCCACAATGTAGCCCCCAATGGGACAGTTGGCAACTGGTCACATGTAACAGGATAGTAATCTTTGGAACGGAGTAACTTTGTCGTCCTGCCTCCGTTAGGCGCGAAATAAAGTGCGTTCCGTTCAGCTAGAAAAATAGAAGAATCTGGTCCGGCTGAGTGCGCTCTTTTTCCCTTACTTTAATGACCGAACAGAGGAAAAAGGCGCAGGAATTCTTGGTAAGAAAAAAGGGGTTCCTGTGAAGCACATGAGCTTGACAGCTGTCGAGCGTGCCGGAGACATCAGAGGAGAGCCCACTGCCCGGGTAATTGGCATTAGAGTCCTGCAAACAACCTTTTCTATAATGTGAATGCTCACCACAACCATGCTTGTGCCTAATGATGCCCACCTTGTTCCGGTGGGCATTGTATGCAAAGGTAGGGATGAGTGCTTGGGAAGGGCGAAATGATATCCCCTCCCCCCTCTCCTTCCCCCTCCTGGACAAGGGTAAACGAGGGAACCCTTAGAGGTGGAGCCGGGTCCTTGATTCCCCCCCTCTTAGTCAACTGTGACTAAGACTTTGAATAATTACCCCCCCAATTCACAGTTTCCGCAGAACCACAGAGCAAGGGGTTTAGGACGAGGGTCCCAATTGGAGGGGAGACAAGATTGATGCCAACACTGGTCGCATCGATCACAGACCAGTACAAAATTGTGGGAGGAAGATTACAGGCATTCGGAGGAACACAAAAGGGGATCAGCAAAATAGGTAAGGTGAAATGTAGGTTCGTCTTCCAATCCCAGGAGGTGACAGGGAGCCACATTGATCTGATTTTCCTTGATCCTCCGTCCATCCTTCCCTTCAAGTGTCAAGACCCCCTTATTGGAGACTTCCACTACTTTCAAAATCACTCTCCCTGCCGATATGTCCAGAGTGTCCTTTTTCTGTTGCATCCGATACAAGAAATCCCTGGGCAAAAATCGTTGTTGCCGCAGGACAAAATTCCCACTCCGGCGTTGCGAATACCATAGTTGATCTCGGTGCTGAGCTGCTTGGAAATTCCCCATGGCCAGAGGCATTTCCCGGTAAAATACCTTGGCCTTGTCGGCAGTCAATTTTTCAACCGTTCCCTTGCTGTCCATCTTTGGAAGAACCACTGCTTGGGCCGAGGCAGCGCCGGGGAGGATGGGATGCCGTCGGAACAAAATGAAATATGGGCTGTAGGAGTGGAGGGATGCTTTCCGACTGAATCGGTTCCCCATGGCGATTCAAGGCACCCTTCTATCCCACTCTCCTAGATCCTCTTCCACAACATATTTACGCAATGAGCGCTTCATTGTCTGCACGCACCTTTCGGCCAAACCGTAGGCTTGTGGGTGGTCTCGGCTGGTCAGCCGGTGGTCTATGAGGCAGAATTTCAACAAGTTAGAGAATTCTCCCGCAAATTTGGAGCCCTGGTCGGTCAGAACTTCGGCTGGGGCCCCAAATTAGGAAAGCAATTTCTGCAAGAATGCGTCCGTAATCGCCTTGGACTCTTTCCTAGGTAAGACCACCAATTCGATCCACTTGGAAAAATGCTCTATCATTACCAATACAAAGCGGTTCCCTCATCTGTTAGTTGGGAGAGGACCTAGAAGATCTAGAGACCATCGATAAAACATTCCCTTGAGGGGAAGGGAATGAAGCTGAGAACCTCCTTTTTTGTCGAAAGCTGCTTCGACTTGGTCACAGAAGGAACACGTCTGCACAATCGGATTGACTTGGGTCCGCAACCAGTGCCACCAATACGACCTCCGACCAAGGAGGTGGTCTGTTTCTGCCCAAAATGGCCACACTGCTGGTGAAGGTTAAAAATAAGAGTCTCATTATTGGCTAGGGGAGGAACCACTTTCCTCGTCCCATCCGCCCACTTCCGGATTAAGATGCCCCTTTCCCACTCGTATGCCGCCATTTGTGTTTGCACCCGAGATAATTGCACACCTGACAAATGCTAAAGAGGGTAACCTTGTTGGATAGATTGGAGAGCCTATGGATCGTTCCAAATATATTTCTGTCCGTCCCTTATTGGCGCTTGCCCCTCCACGTCTGCAAAGAAAGTTGACATTCCCCCCCCAGATTGAGGAAGCCAAATAGAGGCAGAGGAAGCTGGAATGAGTCCCAAACTGATTTCAGGATCCTCATCATGGTGAGCCTTGGTGAAATCTCTAGTGGAACGGTCAGGATTTTTGCTAAGTCCGTCGGCATTCCCATGAATCTCTCCGGCCCAGTGGATTATGTCGAAGTCATATTCTTGCAGTATTAACACCCACCTGGCGAGCTTGCCAGTGAGCTTGCTGTTCTCCATAATCCACTTGAGGGGTTGGTGATATGTGATCAAAGTGAAATGGACTCCGTATAGGTATGGTCTGAAGTGTTGGATGGCTCATACCGCCGCCAGTAATTCCCCGTGATAGGTACTGTAATTCCCATTTGCTCGGTTATTACTCTTACTAGCGTAAGCTACCACATATTCGGCTCTAGCATCATCCAGCTGGGCTAAAATACCTCCCAATCCAAACGGGCTCCAATCAGTGTAAAGGAGGAAGGGTCTTTGGTGATCACTCATTCGGAGCACTGGGTGTTGCTTCAAGGAATCCTTGAAGAACTAGAAGGCAATTTGTTGCTCCTCCGTCCACTGCCACTCCTGGTCTTTCCGCAGCAACTGGTTCAGAGGCTGAGCGTGGCTGCTAAATTCAGGGATGAATCTCCGATAATAGTTAGCCAAGCCTAAAAATGTGCGGAGTGCAGAGACGTCCTGAGGAGGGGGTAAGGCATCAAGGGCTGCAACTTTGACCATATGACCCACTGTCCCGGGTGTAACTTCGTGTCCCAGATAAATAATTTTCTGCACCCCAAAAATTCCCTTACCCGGGTGACATTTCAAGCCCGCTGCTTGGAGAGCTCGGAGTACAATCTGTATGTGCACCAGGTGTTCCTCGAAGGTCTTCGAGAAGATAATCACATCGTCTATATAGCACGGTGCACAGTCAATTCCCCGGAGTGCCTCGTCCATGGCACGTTGGAATTTGGATGGCGCATTCTTCAGCCCGAATGGCATGTAGAGCCATTCATACAACCTGGACCCAGCCCAAAAAGTCGTCCTTTCCCGGTGCTTTGGCTCCATCGCGATCTGGTTGAACCCATTCTTCATGTCTAGTGTGGAGTAAATGGTGGCCCCGGCCAGCGAGTCAAAAATCTCTTCCGGGGTAGGCATTGGGTATCGGTCAGGTACAGTTGCCGTGTTAAGCATCCGGTAATCTCCACACATCCGAAAGTCTACCGTTTTCCCAGATGAGTCCTTCTTGGGTGGGAGAACGGTTGGAGACGCAAATCCATAGAGTCCGGTACTTTGTTGAACCAATCCTGCTTCTACTAGAGTTTGTACCTTTGCCGTGACGAACTCCTTTTCCTTGAAACTGAGAGGGTACTGCTTCTGCCAAACAGTAGACGTCTCGTCTATTAAATCGATTCGAAAAAGGGTTCTTTTTTAGATGCCAACGTCTATATCTGACCATGAGAACACTTGTTTGTTCTTCTCCAACAGGTCGGAGAGCTGGGACTTTTGCTGAGGGTCTAACTGCTCCCCTAAGGTCCAATCCATCTTTTCAGGTTCCACCGCTGCCCAGGCCTCCGAGGGTCTACCCTAGCGGGAGATATCGAATTCCATCTCGACCTGCGGGACTACCTCATCTCCTCCCGTTAGAATGCTGCTGCTAACAACTTCCGCTAAGTTATCCCTTTTTCGAGCCTCCGCTCCCCCCTACTGAGGAATCCCTTAATTTCGGTAAAATGCTGGGACTGGAAAATCTTGATGATAAAAACTGTTTTCTTGCCTCCCTCCCCCCCTTAAGCTGCAAGTGGGCCTGCACCGCTAACAACTTTGGAGCTTGAAGGTAGGGAGTCCTGGATTGCAGAGACTGTAGGCTAGAGAAGGCTTGAGAATGTTTTATCACACAAGTTATTGCATTTAGATCCATGTTTTGTCCGAGTAGGCTGCACCGCTGGAGGTCTAAAATACCTCGTGTCGCCGTACTGGCAGGTTGGAATCCCATGGCTTGTTCTGGTTCTTTTGAAACTCTGAGACCTCCATAAGTCCTCAGAGTAGACAGCTTCCACGAAGCCTCTAGGATAATCCTGACCCCTTTGTGTTTAAGCAAAAATAACTGCCACCTTGGCAGACAAAAACTCTGACCACCTTCACCCTTGTGAAGGCAAGACTCCCCTGAGTCGATAGCAAAAAGAGTCTCTGAATTTGCTCCCCGGGGCAGTAAGTTTTGGAGGGTCAAATATGACCTTTTGTACAGAAGCTCTCTGGGAGAGAGGGTCCTATCTACTAATTTTTCTAAGTCCTATCTCTCTCACTAACTCTATCTACTAATGTACGGAGCCAATCATATTACAATCTTGTACACAAAAGTACAACTGCCGGTGTGCTTTATGTACGGACACTGTACGACATGCCCTAAATGTCGACACGTGGTATATCCGGATTTGCTCCTTTAATCCTCAGAGATGCTGTGATCCAATGTTATTTTGCCACGTGTCATCCGATGTGGCGATGACCAAAAACGCCGAAATCCTCTTCCGCGATCTCAGCATTCATTCCGGGCGTCCGATTAAATGCACATTTAATCGTAGCCTTAATAAATACCTGCGCGGTATTCGTTTCGCTATCGAAACAAATGCGCGGTACATGTTTCTTGTCCGTACATTGATTAGTACTTTTACATTTATGATCTATGTATTTCGTAAACAGTATCAGTTAAATGAAATATCCTACGTGGTAATGTTTAATTAAATATCAAACCATATGATATGTATCATTTGATCTAGACTTAATGGATAAGGCTACCGGCTACCGGCTGCTATGTACGGCAGGTAGCATGTTCAAATCGTGGATGTAGCATATATCTTTTTTGTAAATAAACCCCTAACGGTACATAAACTAATATATTTCCCGTAAACCTATGGAGAGCCTAGGTAGCCATGGCTCTAGCTTCCTCTCCAATTTCTTAGTGATTGCGACAAGTTTGAGGGTGGGAGAGAGAACTTAGAGATAGACTGCCCCTGTATCTTTCTATATTTCTATTTAGACCTAGAAAATACTTAAAAACGGACCATTAATTTCTACAGAGAAAGCTCACCAACACAGCCTAAGTGAATTGCTCGACGATAAGAGGCCAGGACATCTGATGGCCTAGGTGACCGACGTGGTATCAAAAAGAGGTACTCGATACCGGATCCTCTTGCTCGGCGTGGAGGGCTTTCTTGTTACCATGAAGTAATCGTCGACAATGCGTTATAGTTTCTCTAGCTCCACTGCCATTTCACGACCTGGAAGGACTAGCACCCAGAGAGAGAACATAAGAAGAAGGTGCCAAGGAGCAATATCTGCCAGGTTTGAAGAAATGTGGGACAAGGGGAGGTGGAGGGCATTTGTTCTATTGTCTTGACGGCTCGAGGAATACAGGTGTACAATCAAAGGCGGGGGGCTCCCAAATCGTAAGCCCCCAAAACATCTAACTCACGGACGTTATTCCAATCCTCATTTGTGGGGGCGGACGGGAGTGTGGTCGACGACAATTGAGGAGAGGTGATAGACAAAGGACCACCCAAGGTTATACGATGTCGACAACTCCGAGTATGAAGGGAAATATCAGCCCCAGCGGCAAAAAGGTTGTGACACCCAAGACATTCGAAACGCCTAGAAGGTTTACGAGGTTTGGGTGGAGGTGGGGGAGGGAGAAGGGAATAGGAAGGAATTCCGGACATGGTCAATAAGTCTAAGAAGCCAAGGGAACGTGGGAGAGGAAAAGGAACCATGTGGGATGGATAGGGAAATTGGTAGTGGGCCAGAATATAAAATAATGTTG
>JBBHKE010001558.1:0-100990 GCA_037447655.1 Zygnema cylindricum
AGGATTTTTGTCGAAATTTAAGGCACGCGCGAAAATATGTTCCTATTTGTCAATCGAAAAAACCTAATTTTAAATCACATCGCGCATGTGTTTTAAAGATAAGGTTGAAGATGACGTTTTTTGTCGTCAAAGTGGGTCGAAAAGCACAAGACGACAAATTTTCGTACATCCTAAGTTCAGGGATGACGCAAATTGTGCTCTACAAATTTGTGATTCCTTCGTACGGTTGCAACTTAGGCAGTACGGCGCTAAGTTTTACGGCAAAACGACAGGAAAAAACCCTTACTTATGCACATGGGGACACACCCTAACCATGTCCGAAGTTTTCCTTTTAGCGAAATATATGTGGACTATATATATATATATATATATATATAAATATATATATATATATATATATATATATTAGGGAATCCTGTACCTTTTATCTGCACATTATTTCAAAAAACGTGCCGTACTGTACTTTAAAGGATTTGAAAAGTTCGTACTCTTTGTTCTACCCTTTGCTCTGAAATCTGAACCCGAGATACACTTGATGATGGCTCCTCCCTAACATACCGTACAGCTCAGCTTTTCAATGGCCTCCATGGCTCCTCTCTCTCATCTCTCATTCTTGCAAAGCCTTCCTTTGCCGACACGTGTCCTCTGTATTTTTTCGCGAGGGATGTTTCCTGCGTCATGTCGGTGGAGTTTGTCGCTAAGCTCATCTTGTGCTGCAAGCAAAAGTCTCCACGTGTCACGATTTCCTGTGGTTACCACAAACGTGAACCATTACCTTCAGGAAGCGTCACTAAATTCCACGTGGCGAATTTTTCCTTCTTCCACGTGTTCTTCTCGCCGCTTTTCATCTGCCTCTACCTCTAGTTTGGAGACTAGCTCTGCTGAAGAGAAGGACACGTGGCAGGGTTCAGATGGTACGTCTGAAGATTCTCCTGGAAATCCAACGTCTGAGGAAGGGGGCGGGAAACCCGGGTCCGTTGAGTCCAAGGAGATTCCTGTGGAGAGGAAAACTAAAAGTTACTATCCAAAAAAAGGGGAAGAGTTGGAGCTACATTGTGACGCTTTAGCTTTTAAGGTGAGAATTCGGTTTTTTTTTTAGTGAAAAAGGATGCACTGAAGGAAATTTATCAAGGAATAAACCAATAGAAGAAGAAAAGGGCAAATTTGAAAAAAAGAATGATGGAGGAAATTGACAAATTAGTTGGTCTGATTGTGATTTGGCCTCACTATTTTATCCTGTACAAGAGCTTACACAATTTACAATTTTAAAGTACTAAGCGCCACACTAATTTGTGGTAGGCATTAAGAATGAATGCACAATCTTAATTAATTGAGATATTTCTGGTGTAATTTCCTAGATTTATTTTAGTAAGTTTAGATATCTTGGGGATTTTCTATGGTTTTCCCCATGTTTATAAGGGTTAATAAACTTAAGTGAATCTGTACAGAAGTTCTGATCCTGAAGCTTTTTCACATGTCAAAACAAATGTTAATCATTCAAAGCACATTTACTGTGGACTTTTGAACCGCCCGTTGGAATATGTACGCCAAAGAGATTTCAATTACGTCAAATTTACGTGTACTAATTCTTACAATTTCACTAAAATACAAATCTCCGGATGGTTTTGTATTATTTATAGAGATTCTACTGTGGTAGTTGTAGCAATACCCAAGATTATTTTAACATTTTTCTTTCTATCGACCACGCAGTTTTGTTTATTTTCTCCATTTAATCTAAATTAGTCCACCTTAGTCTATAACCCCCATCACTAGTAGAGTTAGTGACTTATTAACGTTAACACTCTTTTAGAATTATCTACAATAAGTTATGTTTTGCAACATGGCTTATTCTGGGCCACTTACTTAAGGCATTATTAACACTAATTTTTGATTTTCGGTCAAAAAAACGCTACTTGAAATAGCGATTAACTCTAGTAGCAACGGGCGATGTAGTTTGACATATCAACCGGGTTTTGCCGATAATCAATATGTATTTTTTTGAGGGGTCTCGATAATCTACGTGATATATCGCGACATCGATATCGCAACATTAACGATATGGACATGCAGTCTGTACAGTTTAAACAATTTGAACATTTTTTACATTCTAAAAATTCCGAACATTTTGTACACTATACCTTCTTCCTAAAAATATATTGGACAATTATCTGCTATTATTGCGATATCGATATTTACCAGCGCCGATAAATATTGAGTTTTGAACTTCATGATATTAAGATATAAAAACTGCGATGTATTGTCTTTGATTTCGATCGATGCACAAAACTCTGAATAACACTGCTGAATTAAATAGGCCAGGGCCACAATGAGCCATGAGTCAAAGGTGATTTAGTGTTGTTGATTCTAAGGAAGTGTTTTCGCTAATGATTCAAGAACTCTAAGAGCCATGGCTGGCGTACATGAGTCCAAAATCCACTTTACTGCTGGTGTGGAGAACAAGCAGTAGCTTTTTACCAAAATGAGTTAACTCCAGTTTATTCGATTTACGGCTGGCAGGGAATGGGCGTTTGCAAAATTGTTGAAACTGGATACGTCGTTTTTTGTGAGAGAGCTCTCCCAGGAGAGCGTCTGATTGGACGGATAACCAAGTCAAGACGAGGCTATGCCGAGGTACGGACAAAAATCGTTACCTTTCTTTTCATCTCTCTTTTCAACATTCTAAACTAAACAGGGAAAAGGACTAAAAAACCTTGACTTTTTTTTACATCTCTCTTTTTACCATTCCAATTTCAACATTTTAAGCTAAACAATGAAGCGACTGCAATAAGAAGTTGTCAACTTTCTTTTTTGAATATCTCTTTTTTCAACATATAGCAAAAGGGACTGCAATAAAAAGTCATTACCTTTTTTTTTAAATATCTCTCTTTTCGACATCTTAAACTAAACAGTGAAAAGGACTTCAATAAAATCTCTTGACTTTTTTTTTTAATTTCTCTTTTAAATATGTCATGTTCAACACTAAACTAAACTGCAAAAAGAGTTCGAATATCTGAAATATAGTCAAGAGATTTAACTTTCCATTCCTTACTTTACAATTAATAAGAGTGGGTTTTACTTCCATACTCTCTAACTTGATCAATAATGGCCCGATTGTCAAAGTTTCCAATTTTGTGTTAATTCAAAACCATCTCACAAAGAATGATGTTTAAAATGCAATTTAAAGTGGATTTCATCCAGATGAACATAAATTGCCACTGAATTTTGAAGTGAAGTAGTGAAAGGTATTTTATCATAATTTATAGCGGATTTCACCATTATGAACATCAAGTGTTCGCTTTTTTTTTTTAAAGCTAATTGGTTTCAAATTTATTTTGGATTAATCCACTTTAATTAGAATTGTTTTTCGGAATATTTAGTTTCAGTCAGCATCATTCCGACGAGGAGACCCATAACCACCTGGAAAAGAAAAGAGATAGAGAGAGGGAGAGAGGGGGGGGGGGAGAGAGAGTACAAATGAGAGAGAATATACATGACGAGAGAGAGGGAGAGAGAGAGAGTACAAGAGAGTAATGAGAGTTTAATCAGGACAAGGAGACAGCGGCAAATGATGACAAGCAAAAAAATCTGTTGACTGCTTTTCTTGTGGTGCACATAGGTGTTCAAATGGAAATAGGAAACTCTATTTGGTCCCAATGATGAAACAAGGAACTGAATAAGTGAAAAAAATGATAAATTTGCCGAAATTTTTTGTTACACCGTGAATCACTATTAGCGTCAATGTTTATTTTGCCACTTAAAACATCTTTTCTTGGTGCCTACTTGTCAGATAATTATTCTGATGGTTGCGATGGAAAGTTAAGGAACTTCAACTTTCAATTTAAGGTGTCCAAACGGATATTGGTCAAGTGTGCACAGAGAAAGTATGTTTTGAGTGGCGAAATAAACATTGCCGCTAATTGCGATTCACGGTGTAGTTTTCTGGATTAGTCTGTGAAGATTTTCATACGTGTAAATGCCTACCGTTTTGTTGCAAGTCTATGTAGCTTCTTAAACAATTTCTCACACTTTTAAAAAATGTGTAATTTTTTAGATAATTTCTCACTCTTTTAAAAAAATGTAACTTTTTAAACAATCTCTCACACTAAAAAAAAAAAAGTAACCAAGACAATTCCTCGCAATTTTAAAAAATATGTAGCTACTAAACATGTGCGTACACTTTTTTAAATATGTAACTCAAACAAATTTTCACACTTTTTGAAAATACTTAATATCTCAGTCTTTTAAAAAGTTAGTAACTTCTTAAACAGTTTTACAATTTTTAGAAGTACGTAACTAAAGCAGTTTCTCACACCTTTGAAAAATATGTAGCTTCTTAAACAATTTCTCAACGTTTTAAAAATACGTAACTTCTTAGGAAACTTCTCACGCTTTTTGAATATGTCTTTCGATTATTGTCATCAGATGGAATTTTCATTTGGGACTCGTATATGGCTTCCGTTTAATAAGGACTCCAGTCTACCGGAGGGGTTATCAGTTGATTCAAATTTAGACGATTCAAATTCAGTCGATTCAACTTCGATTGGTTCAAAGTCAACTGATTTAACTTCAGATGATTCGACTTCAATTGATCCAAAGTCAATCGATTCAAATGCTATTCCTTCAAAGTCAGTTGATTCAAGTTCCTCTCCTCCTGCCCCCTCAAGAGATGGTAAAAAAAAGGAAGACGTTAATCCAAAGCAGTTTGCTGTTGGACTTCATGCTCCTCGACGATTTGACAAAATTTTGCCGATTGAGACATGTATGCTTCAACAAAAGGAGGCTGATAAGGTGAAATTTTTCTAAACAAACGTGGAAATGTAGGTATATAATGGAAGTAATATGCTTAGTTTTGGAAAAAAATCACATGCTTCAACAAGAGGGTTAAGAAGGTGAGAGTCATAAAAAATGGGGTATTATTTGGCATTCAAAATAGGGAAAATTTTACTGGATAATTTATTGTGGAGGTCAGCAAAACTGCCCATCGTGATTAGAGTCAATCACTCTAATTCGAGCGAGTGTTTTCTGACCCAATTTAGTGTTCTTAACACGGGCCATGTGGCAATACATAAGTTAGTATAGTTTATTCTAGTAAATTCTAAGGCTAATAAATTTACTAAGTCTAATAGCGATGGGCAATATAGTTTCCGGGAAATGATACTTCTATTTGTTTGCATATAAGAGTCACAAAAATGGGATATAATTGGGTTTTAAAAATGGTAGGCGACAATAAGTGTATAATGGAAGTAAGTTCCTCGGTTTTGGTGATAAATACCCCATAAACGATAAAACCTCAAACATGACTTGGTCCCAAAAATGATGAAAACAATGAAAGTGGTAAACACCCGTAAATGGTAAAACCTTGAAAACGATAAAAACCTCTTAAAGGACAAAACCCCTCAGAATTTGGCTTTTTTTTTCATCCGTTTCCTTTCTTTTTGGTTGAGTTTGTTTTGCAGGTCTTATCGTTAGTGACTGAGCATTGCAAAAAAAGACAAAATGAGATTCCTCCTTATGATGTTGTTACTCGTGAGGGATTTTTACGACACCTTACCATAAGGACCGGAAGGTTAGATTTCAAACAACTCTTCTGTTTAGTACCACCTTCCATTGTTGTTAGAGTTTATATCTGTAAATCGGCCATGGTATTTTACTCCAAATCATAAAATAGGAAATAGTGTTGATAACACTAATTATGTAGGTGGCCTGAAATGAGTTTCGTCGTCTGGCCATAATATACACTGCTCATCGCTATTAGAGTTGGTGAATTTATAGCATCGATACTTTATTAGAATGGACTACATTGAATTATGTTTTGCCACAGGGCTCATTATGGGCCACAAACTAAATAGTGTCATTTACACTAAATTATGATTTTGGGTCCGAAGAACACTCACGTGAACTTAGAGTTATTAACTCTAGTAGTGATGGGCAATATAGTGTAATTAATACTAGTAGTTTCTTTAACGCTCATAAGTCACGACTCTAGTATATTGGCCATCGCTATTCGAGTTAAACAATTTTGGGGCAGTCAAAGGCGTTTAACTTTGCAACCGACCGCTGGAATTTTTTCTGAGGCAAGCAACCAAGAGGGAACGGTCTTACTCTTCAATGGTGATGTCACGATTAAAAATAGGAAAACTGTGTGATGCGAAAAAGTACTCTTGACTGCCGGAAAAATGTTTAGCTCTCATAGTGATGGGCGGTGTCATGATGAAAGTTGTAGCTTTACATCTCTCAATTGGCATCAATCATTAAATGTGGAATTATAAGATGTGGAATTACTGAGATGTAGAATTACTCTTTCGGCATTCTTTATTTATTTATTTATTTATTGTAACATCTGCAATGATCCGAGTCCAGATTTGAAAAAAAAATCAAGAAAAAACTTGCTTGGTCAATGTTGTTGTAATCATTAGAGTCCATTTCTACTGTGGCTCCTTTCTTTTTTTTCCCTCTCTCTCATCAAGAGGCGACTTGTATGTATGATTGTTTTGTGTAATCTAGTTTACACGGCTAGTCCGGAATTTTTCTGTGAAAAAATTGAAATGTCTTAAAGGGAACAATGAGGCGATAGTTTCCTCTGTGCCTAAAGACGGTTCACCAATTCACATTATTTTTTTGTTAAGGATATTTCATGGGTTTTTTTTTAAGGTGTATTGACCAAATTACTAAATTTGTTTAGTGCAAACCATGAATTAGTGTTGTATTAGTTTCTGGGAGAAATTGTACCTATTGTAATTGTTCCTGTTTAGATTGACATAGACAGCATATTTTTACGAACTTGTTGTTTCAACCCACATTAATAACGGTGAATGAGACGATTTTTATTCATCTTGAAAAGGCTCGTCGGTTTTTAATCATGATTGGGAAAAGTAAAGAAAAAATAATAATAATAATAAAATCGTTATAAATTAATTCCTTATTTGGACTAGGTTTGCTTATGAAATCATTTGTTTCACATATTTTTGTTCATATTTCGGTTAACAGTTTCTAAATTTTTATGGTGACTTCCAACATGAAATTTTTATATTTCTGGTTATTTTCATAAATGACTTTACTCATGTTATTTTAAGATTCGCATCATAAAGACTTCGTTGATGTTATGTTATAAAACTTCCACATCATAACAAGATTTTCACACAAAAAGGAGTTTATTAATGTTATAAGATGTCTATATTATAATGACTTCAATTCATGTTATGTTACAAATTTTCACACATTTGTGCTTACCCCTTTATTCTCAGGGATGCAGAAACGGGCTCTCAACAACTAAGTGTTAATATCACAACAAAAGAGGACAAACCGGAGCTTTTGAAGCCACTCGTAGACGAAATTGTGGCGGCTCATCCACAAGTGGTAGGCTTACACCAAAATTGTTGTTTGTTTGTCTTTATTTATTTATATATAGTTTTCGTCAAACAAAAATCTGAAAAGTTACAAAGTAGTCATCTGTCTGGGAAGAACATTCGGATGTGTCTGAATATTGGGCCCCCCTGAAAAAAAATAATATATATATATATATATATATATCAATATTCAGACACATCCGAATGTTCTTCCCAGACAGGTGACTACTTTGTAACTTTTCAGATTTTTGTTTGACGAAAACTATGCCTCTTTGTTAGTTCTGTATGCAAAACAAACCCGTTTATGTCGCAAGAAACAGAATTATAACATTGTAGTTTATTGTCTCGAATTTTTTTATCGTCATGGATTTGGTCTTTGGCGAATTTTTTTCCCCTAATATTTTGAATGATGAATATTTGCGAAGGGAATGCGGTTTTTTTTTTTTAAACAATCTCACCCACTCACTAAATTTGGTAGATGTTTGTTTCTTATCGCAAGTGCAGTAAAGTTGCATTTTATTGAATTGATGTAGTACATGAAAGTTTATTTTTCTTTTCCTTTTTGAATTACAAACATGGGATGTTAAAGTGGTGTGGGATTTTCAAAAATTGATGGCTTAATTTGTTTGGTTTTTTTGGTTTGATTTTGGTTTGGTTTGGTTTGGAAGTTATTTGGTTTGGTTTGTTTCTTGGGTGATTTTGTTTGGTTTACGGCTCAAAAATTTAGAGTTTTATATTTAGGGCGCTGAGAGGGAAGGTGAGGGAGGGCATTTTGAGATTTTTGTGGGTATTGGAGGATGGGAGATGAGAAGATCTGTTTTTGGACGTCTTGATTTATGTTTTTATTCAAGTGTTTATTAAGTGTTTATTAATATCATGTTTTTAGGGTTTTGTCCTCTCTTGGTACTTCGTCTTAGAAGCCACTTTCAGTTGAGGGATAGAAGGTAGAGAGAAGAGAGGGAGGAAGAATTCGAAAGGTAAAGGGCGGGGTGGTGAGGGAGGACAGGGAGAGGGAGACAGAGACAGAGAATGACATGAATTGCTTGAGGTTTTTGAGCATTATAAGGTCCATTCAGAGGTTTTAGGTGAGAATACGTTGGGGCTTTGTGGGGATACTCAAAACTGTTTAGCTTTTTTTGTTACATCATACTAGAGAAATCACTCCATTGAAATTTACCCTTGTTTTGTGAGTAAAAACGTAAGTATTCGTATGCTTCATACTTTGTGCATACGGATATTTATGAAATTGTACGATTACCCACAAAAGGAGGGAAATCTTTGTAGTTTAATTCCCTTATGAATCGTTTTCTTACATAGAATCAAATATCTTTGACAATCCATATATTTTTTCAAGTTACAAATCCTTTAATCTTTGTCCGTTTATCTTGTTGGTACTAATTTATTAGGAGATGGAGAGTTAAAATGGATCAAGTGGACCATTTTCTTTACTTTTTTTCTTTTTGCAATGCCATTGATAAAAAATTGGGAAGTTGTGACAGGTGAGTGTGGTAAACAATATTAATTCTTCACTAAGCGAAGGATCGGGAGGAGTAAAAGAGAATCTTTTATTTGGGCAAAGATTTATTACAGAACGCTTGCGAGGTCTGGATTTTGAAATCTCAGCAAATTCTTTTTTTCAGACTAATACACGTCAGGTACTTATTTGTACTCTATTTGTACCTCTTTTATTGTTCAAGTTACTTTCTTTTTTTTCTGTACATCTGTCCCTTTTGATGTCGTGGATACAAAATTGAGAAGGACCTTGTCACTTCTTGTAATATTTTAGGTTGTATGAATAACAAGAAATGCAAACAAACTCTGGTTTTCCTCTTTTTGAAGTTGGGAATTTATTTTCATTTTATTTACGTATCGATAAATCTGTGGCTGTGTACATTTTAGATGTCGCTTCCATTTCTTCATAGGTTTTGTTTATTATAATATTTAATCGTCAGTGATTATAGTTGATGGATTATAAAACATAGCAAGAAAGAATGGGATGTAAAACCGAAAGGAAATGGACATTCTCCGAGAAAATAATGGAATTAATGGACTGAAAAACAGTGGGACAAACTGCACACTCAACAAATAGACATAATCAAACAGACTCGTAAATGAAAGCAAGGTACAAATAATTAGGTGTGAACTAAAGTACAGTACTTACTTAAAACTTAAATTAAAAAAATGCGAGTTATTCTAGAGACTTAGACTTTGATTGCAAAATGCTATCTTTCACAATAGAAACTTTGCAAGAAAGAATGGAAAACAGAATGAAATGGAAATTTTTGCAAGAAAAAAGTGGAATCAATAGATTGTATCACAAACAAGTAAAGAGCAATTTTGTTTTTTTCAGGCCGAAGTCCTTTATTCTCTCGTGGAAGATGCTTGCGATTTGAAAAAAAACGGTTCAGAAATTATCCTCGACCTTTTTTGCGGCACAGGAACTATAGGATTGTCCATGGCATCTAAGTAAGTAAGTATGTAAGTTTTGTCAAATAAGTTTGTTTTGTCTATGGCATCTAAGTAAGTAATTTAAATAATAAGTTTTGTTTATTGCATCTAAGTAAGTAATTTAAGTTTTGTCTATGGCGTCTAAGGAAGTCGGTGAATGTGAGTAAGTGAGTGAGCGAGTGAGTTTATTTTTGAAAAACTGGGTGGAAAGTTAAAGTGAGTCATAGTTGATGCTTACTCAAAATAAATTCTAATTGTAAAGCTTTTCTTTTAAAAATTGGGTAGAAAGTGACAATAAAACTGGATTTGAAACTATAATAGCACAAATAACAAACTATAGTTGTAAGGCTTTTTTTGGAAAGTTTTGTGAAAAGTGAATTTAACTGAATTTAAGACAATAATAACTCGAATATTAAACCGGGTTTATGTGGTCCTCTTGGTGTTTTTTAGGGTTTTTAGAGTCTTTGGTGTTTTTCGATAAAATTGCAACGCTAGGGCATAAAGAACTGGACGTTGAGAAATTGCTGATAATTTTATATAGATTGGATAACCCTTTTTCTTTTTTTTTAAACATCAATATAAGCTGAAAAAGCAAAAAAAATAATAACAATAATAATCAGCAGACATTTTTTTTCGGAAAAACTAAAAAATTATCAAGTTCTGCATATTTTAATATGATTTGGAGCTCACAGCATTCACGAGGAGCCACAGTCTGTTTGTCTTTTATGTTTATGTCCTAAAATTATTTCTCTAAAGTTTGTTCTTTTCTCATCAAAATTTAATGAAGTCTCTCTAAACACTCTCATCATGTTTATTCCGCTATCTCTAAAATTTGTTCTCTCTAAAGCCCTGTCTCTCTAAACTTCATTTTTATCTCTCTAAACTTCATTCCTATCTCTATAATTTATTCCTGTCTCTCTAAATTTCATTTTCATCTCTTCATGCCTGTCTCTCCAAAAATTCATTTCTTTTGCCCAGTCAGTCCGTTAGTTGAGTAAATGAACCTTTCCTTCCCAACAACAGATATAGACTCCCTCTCCCTCTTCCTCTTCCTCTCCTCCTCTCCTCCCTCCCTACAGAGTGGCCCGTGTTTACGGCTACAAGAACCCTAAAATAACCCTAAATAACTCTCAAAGGACCCCTCTCTCTCCCCCTCTCTCTCCCTCTCCCTCTCCTTCTCCCTCTCCCTACAGATTGGCTCATGTTTACGGCTACACAGTCTCTTAAACATTTTTAAAATAAACCTCTCTCTCTCACTCTTTCTCCTTCCAAAGTGGCCCATGTTTACAGCGTCAAAAACCCTAACATAACCTCTCTCTCTCCCTCTTTTTCTCCCTCTTTCTCTCTGTCTAGAGTTTCCCAATGTTGCAGCTAGAAAGACCCTGGAATTGTTTAAAATAACCCTAAATAACCCTCTCTATCCCTCTCTCTCCCTTGGTTGGCCCATGGCCCATGTTTACTTCTACGAAAACCCCCCAAAAGTCCTCTCTATCCCTCTTTATTCCCTCTCTCTCTCCCTTCAGAGTGGCCTATATTAATGCCTATTAAAACCCTAAAATAACCTCTCTCCCTCTCCCTCTTTCTCTCCCTCTCTCTCTCCTTCCAGAGCGGCCCATGTTTACGGATATGAGCTTGTTCCCGAGGCTGTTGCTGATGCCTTCCGTAACGCACAACGGAACGGGATACAGAATGCCACATTTGTTCAAGGAGATTTGAACAAGTTACAGAAAGATTTTGGATCTCAGTTTCCTCGACCAGATGTCATCATTACAGGTATAAAGGAAATGTTGCCCTCTCCCTCTCTCCCTCTCTCCCTCTCTCTCACTCGTCTCCCCCTCCGTCCCTCCCCCTCTCCTTCTCCCTCTCCCTCTTCCTCTCCCTCTCCCTCTCCCTCTTCCTTCTCCCTCTCCCTCAGGTTTGTTTAATGTTTGAAAAGGATTATCTTACCTATCAATTGTATTCAGAAGTTTTTTTTATATATATTTTTCCTTCAAAAGTTGTCTATTTTCTTGTGAAAGAACAAAACTTTACCTTTTTTAAAAACATTTGAATTTTGCGTCATTTCACATTCTTGTGACCAATCTATTTTTGTTGAATAAAGCAATAAAATTGTTATATCATTTTTATTAACAAAATAAAATGGATCAAAAACTATTGAAAAATGCTTCTAAGCTTTATATACGTCTAACTGTTTGCATTATCTTCACGTATTTGTAATCTTTCTTAAGAAAACAAAAAGGATAGGAGGGAGGAATCTTTTCTTAAAAGCTGTTAAATTTTTATATACGTCTAACTTTTCAAATGATCCTCACATGTTGTGATATCTTTTAACAAAAGGAGAAAAATGGGATGGGGAGGAAAAAATTTGGTCCAGATCCAAACCGTCCGGGAATGCATCCGAAACTCCTTCAATTTTTGGCCAATTCCGGAACAAATCGAATTGTTTATGTTTCTTGTAATCCCGCGACATGTGCTCGTGACATTGATTTTCTCTGCCATGGCCAAGTACGGTGACTTTTTTTTTTTTTGCATGTCTCTTTTTCTTTTTGGAGTGGCTGATAGTCTTGAAGGGTTTTGATATCAAGCCAATTACTAATATCGCCGATTATCGCAATATGTTGGTATCGATATCGTGATCCCATCAGTATCCATATGTTTCTTTTGTACAATGAAACAATTTGGTGCCTAAGATGTCGAGGCTAAAACGTTTCTCAGTACGGTTCGCTACATTGTAATGTACCGTAATGAATTGCCGTATGGAAACTCTGTGTTTACCAAATGTTTGACTCTATACCCTGATTTTAGTTTTCAGATTTTGTGCCCAGAGTTTCAGGCCAATCAGGTTGTTGGTGAAGATTCAATGAGATGTATTTTTACGTTTGCTATATATGTAAGTACTAGGTATACGATTTTCTCATGGGTCAGTTATCGTCAGATATTGCAATGTCGATATTTTTCGGCAAGGTCAATAAATATCGACTTTTTGAACTCCTCGGTGTTACAATACATTGAAATTGCGATATATCGTTCGCAATTTCAATCGATATACAACGCTATCTTTTTGGGTTCAACCTTATTCGGGCAATTCTTATTTTATCTTCTGAGCAATCTTATCTTATGGGCATAATCTTGTCTTTTGGGGAAACTCGTCTTCAACTTTTTTTGGACTTACAGCAGTTAAGGTGGATGAAAGGTTTCCATTTTTGTATTTATGGTTAGACCTTCGGTTGTTATTAGAGTTAGTGAATTGTTAATCTAAATGCGAATTGTGTGTCAAACACTAAATCAGGGTTTTGGATGACATAACCGCATTTACGGCGATTCCTAACGTTAGTGTTACTAACATAAGTTATTATTTCTGGTCAAAAAATCTGCAACCGGAGTTTGTGGTTTTAACTATAATAACGATGAAAAGGATGATGAAAAGGATAGTGTTTGTGTATCGGGTTCTTGTCAACACCAAATAGTGGTGATATTTATGTAATAATTTGATTGCGATTTTGGCTAGGAACGAATTTTTTCATTATTGACTTTTCTGCTGCTAAATATTTCGATGTAAACTTTTCTGTTGTTGGTCATGTACATATGCGGAAGATACTTCGTATTTCTAAGTTTCTGTCCTATTTTCAAAATTTTTCCTACCATAGATGTTTCCTGGCAAAGGAGGAACATGTAAGCAATATATGCAAAATTGTGGCTGTTTATCGTGTGTATAACTCCATATGCATTTATATTGTCTAATTTTTCTCCAATTATTTGTTGCGGATTTGGTCACGGTTTAAGCAGCAATACTAGTGATATTCATACCAACGGTTTAAAATTTTGTGTGGTATGCAACACTAGTTATTGTCCATCGACTCTGAAAAGCTTGCACGAGAGTTACTTGAACGCCCCATGAAGTCTTAAAGTCGCTTTTAAAAGCGATGCCAAACCGGGAGTGTACGTGTCCATAATAGTTTCACTTTAACGTGACATCTACATGTGGCAAAGCGATTACATCTTTACATTTTGTATGGAATGGAATATATCGTTAGATTTTGTGAGATTATGTAGCCCAAGTTAGAGATTTACGATTACTCGTTGGTGTGGGTACCTCTATTGGTGTATGTTTTCCGAGTTATGTTTGTGATAAACTGACACTATTGGACTAAGGTTCTTTGAGTGCTTCTTGTTGTTCTTAGTTATTTAGAATCTTCAAATTTCCGCATATTTGCGGCGACCTTCGTTAAAACAAAATGACTTATAATTTTTTTCAATACGAAACCAATTAGATGACAACAAACAAAACAAAAAATTGTTTGGGTGTGTATTAGTCTGTATGTAAACATTCATAGACTCGATTACTGTGAACAGATAAAAGTTAAACAATTTTTTTTCTTTTTTTCTTTTTCTTTTTTTTTTCTTTTCCTTTTTCTTTTTCTTTTCCTTTTCCCTTTCCCTTTCTATTTCCCTTTCCCTTTTCCTTTCCCTTTCCCTTTTCCTTTCCCTCTCCCTTTCCCTTTCCCTTTCCCTCTCCCTTTCCCTTTCCCTTTCCCTCTCCCTTTCCCTTTCCCTTTCCCTTTCCCTTTCCCTTTTCCTTTCCCTGTCCCTTTCCCTGTCCTTTTTCGTCTTCTTCTTCTCCTTCTTCTCTTCCTTTTTCTTTTTCTTTATTTTCATTCTCTTTCCTTGTTTTTTTTATTTGTGGGAAAACAGGACGCTATGTATCGACTGAAAACCGTCCAAGCAGTCGACATGTTTCCTCAAACACCTCATGTAGAGTGTATTGTTATTCTCGAAAAGAAAATGGTAAACGATACAGCAACCATTTAAAAACCTGATTTTCAATTAAAAAAATAAAAGTGGAACTAGTTGTAGAGGTGAATATTATCGGAGATTATGTTGAGATTGCTTTTATTTCTGCTTAACGGCTCGAAAGGAAATAAATCTAGTTTTAGTTGATATTCTCAATGTCAAAGAAAAAAAAAATTGTGATTTATTGTCAAACCAAGTATTGCTCGTCGCCTTGTTTTCCATATGTCGTCCTGGATTGAATCCTAGCCTTTTTTTTTTCTTTGCTTTCCCTTCCCTCCCCTTCCGCTCCCTTCCCTTCCCTTCCCCTCCATTCCCTTCCCTTCCCTTCTCTTCCCTTCCCTTCCCTTCCCTTCCCTTCCCCTCCATTCCCTTCCCTTCCCTTCTCTTCCCTTCCCCTCCCTTCCATTCCCTCCCCTCCGCTCCCCCCCCCTTCTCTCCCTTCCCTCCTCTTCCCTTCCCTTCCCTTCCCTTTTACCTTCCCTTCCCCTTCCCTTCCCCTTCCCTTCCCCTTCCGCTTCCTTGCCCTCCCTTCCCCTCCCCTCCTTTCCCCTCCCCTCCCTTTCCGTCCCTTCCCCTCCCCATTCCCCTCCATCCCCTTCCCTTCCCTTCCCTTCCTTTCTTTTCAAAACAGTTTGTACAAACAAGTATATATATATAATGGAAGTCACTGTAATAACAAAAAAACATGCCGTAACATTTGGTTATTTCTTTATGGGCATTAGTTCGATTTATGGAAAGTTGTCGAAAAAGGTTGTATTACTCTTGCATATTAGCATAGTATTTAAAATGAAGACCCTTGATTTTTCCATGAATTTATTTGTTTTTGTTACAAAATTGAATTTATTCCTGTCTACCGATCAAATTACGATAAAATAAACTTACACATACGCATATATATATATATATATATATATATATATATATATATATATATATATATATATATATATATATATATATATATATATATATATATATATATATATATATATATATATATATATATGCACGCGCACTATAT
The DNA here is from genome assembly GCA_037447655.1 of Zygnema cylindricum. Lineage (NCBI taxonomy): Eukaryota > Viridiplantae > Streptophyta > Zygnematophyceae > Zygnematales > Zygnemataceae > Zygnema > Zygnema cylindricum. The sequence continues at coordinate 15,607 of JBBHKE010001558.1, forward strand.
GGAGGTTGTTAAATAGCAATACAATAGTAAAGGATTGGATTTTCTATGGAGGCATTATGGCATCTCGTCCTTTGTTCATTTACCTGATTTATCTGTACTGTGTGTCAGTTGTTTCCTTCACCATTGTTTCCATGTCAGTTATTTTTCGCTCCCGCTCGTTTTCAGTTCTGTTTCGGCTTTTCTTTCCGTTTGTCCCCATGTATTAAGAGGGTTTACAATTGCATTTTCATGAAAAAGTTTGGTACATCAACTGTAAGTCTTGCAGTGAGGCACGGTGTGTCGAAATTCTGTAGAAAGAATGCATCACTGTCTAGCAACATTATATAGTGTGGGTGATTTTGTCAGTCGTGGGTGGTTGGTCTGTTGTTGAGGTGATTGGAGGTGATGATCATCATAGTACACTGTGTATCGCTATTAGTGTTAATTATTTTTTCGCCACTTAAAACATCTTTTCTCCGTACACACTTGTCCGATTTTCTCATGGAGACCGTCAATCGGAAGGTGAGAATCTTGGCTTTCAATCGCGACTGTTGGATCCGTATTCCAACAAGTGTACGGAGAAAAGATGTTTTAAGTTGCAAAAAGAACATTAACATTAATAGCGATACACGGTGTAGTTGTTGTCGATGTCATTCTCCTTCTTGTTCTCCTTTTCTTTCCCTTGCTCTTCTTCTCTTTGTCATGGTGGTCTTCCTTATTGTTTTTGGCATTACTTTTGCTTTCTTTTCTTTCTCTACAATTACTCTTTTCTCCTTCTTGTTTCTGTTCTCGTTGTTGTTCTCGCAGTTGCTATTATTACTGTTACTACTACTGCTACCGTTATCATTACTGTTACCATTGTCGTTGCCATTATTGCTTCTGGAACTGTTGTTACGGTCACTATGACTATTACTGTTATTGTTTCTGTTACTGTGACTGTTACTGTCACCGTCACTGTACCGCTACCTCCTATCTTTTACTGTTTCAGCTATAGTTACCGTTGCCGTTACGGCTACCGTTGTCGTTACTGTTACTGTTCTCTGCACATGACCAATGTGTGGTCAATGCTTTTCAATACACATCAATACCACAACGCTGATTATTGCCTGCAAAAACTATTGGAGACCTTATATGTTGCTATCGTAGAGTAGAAAAATATTTACTTGGTGTAAAGAAACAAAGGAAGGTACACCGTCATTGTTAGTGTAAAAAAATACTAGTGTAGAGAAAAAGATGGGTGTTATTAACTTTATTATGAATCCAGTCCACAAAGTATTAACGCTAATTAACATAACTCTAATTTGGATACACATTCCCATTGTGTAGCCGTTCACATGGTCAACGTTTGATCATGTGAGAACAGGTTCAAACGTTTTTCTCCCGTCTTTAATGATATGAAACAAATCTGAGTGCGCGACGCTGTTATCTGACATTTTTTCTGTTCACCAGTACGAAAACGCGAGTAGCTTTCGAACAGACTGACACATTTCGTACTTTACTTATTTAAATGTCCACTAATTTAGAGTCAATATTTAAGAATCAGTAGCAAAGAGGAACCAATGTTGTTTGTAAATTCTGTTTATAGTGACAGGGTCATAATTTAGGGTCGCCAATGTGGTGGTATCCATACTAATAGCGTTTCGCGAGGAACTGTACCAGTATGGGTTCGAACCGGTTCAGCTTGAGCCGAACCAGACGGTTTTTGAAATCGCCGCAGCTGAAACAAACCGAAAAAAACCGAAAATCGACGTTGAAGAAATTTGAATTGATTTGTTTGAATAATTAATATAATTACATATAAATATATTCATCATCAAGGACCGTTAGCTCAGTGGTAGAGCAATCGACTGCAGATCGATAGGTCTCTGGTTCAAACCCGGAACGGTCCTAGTGCGTTTTTAGTTTTCGCAATATTTCAAGAACTAATCTTATGCCCAAAATCATGAATTAATAAAAAATTAGTAACACGATTAAATCGAGTGGTCAATAACGAGCGACGTTATAAAGCATGTTTTAGCGTAGATTGCGTTAAGTTAAAATGAAGTTCTAACACTAATATTTCACAAACTGTAACGGTGCGCATTATGTAGTTACACTCAATAACTTAACGGTATTTCCGTTGTCGTGTATCGTATCGGAGTTTAGAACAAGATTGGCTGTACGAAATATAATCATAATTTGACAGTGTCAATACCAACAGCAGAGGTCGCAATCGGGTACCCGAACCCGGGCGTACCCGATTTCCTTTTTCGTTTTTGAATCACCTGGCCGAATCCGGCCGGCCCCCTGAATTTGGCACCCGAACCCGTTCCGGATCCGAGCCTTCTGGCCAGGTACGGCGCAGGTACGGATTATGTTACCCGATTGAAGGTTTTTTTAGGGTGCAGTTTCATATTATCGATATTGACGCAATTGTGCATCGCGATGCAATAGGTGCAGGTAATTCGGTACATTACACAATTGTTCAAAAAAAATAAAATATGTTCACTATTGCGCGTATGACATGCATATTGCATGTGTTTTTACTTTTTAGTGAAAATCATAGTTGTTCAAATCGCGCGATTTTTTCCTTTTTTCCGATTAAAACGTATAATTCGTGACTTTTGAATAAATCGGAAAAAAACGCGATGTACTTTCTGTCCGGTAAATTGAACGGAGAATTGACGGAAATTGTACGGTATGTACAGTAACTGTACGGTTTGGTACCCTAAAAGTACGGAATTTAACTAAAAGATACGTTGCACTTCGTAGTACTTTCTGTCCGGTAAACTGAACAGAAATTTAACGGGAAACGTACGGAATTGTACCAACATTGTACGGATTATGACGAAAAAAGACGGGAACTGTACGGAAAATGTACAAACTGCGGGATATGTAAAATTTATTTTTGTTTATATGTACGGAATAGTACGGACGAAAATTCATTAACGATTTTTAAGATTTTTTCAAAAGGTTCAGTGCGTTTGTTACGTATAATTCGTTGCGATTAAATCGTTCGCACTAAACGCCGTGAACAACTATGCTTTAATACTTATATAAATAATAAAAAATAACAATAATATTAATTTAATTTAATTATTAATAATTATTTCACGTGTGTCCGTACCAAGCCATCGTATTTCATCCGTACAGAAACATATAATTTTTACTAGGTGACCGCTCGAGACTCCCAAACAAAATGGGACGCTGACGTAGCAGTAACTTTTTGTCCTCTTATTGTCAACATTTACCAACCAGAAAGACCAGAAAAATGTACTTTCGTCAACTGCCATAGGCTGGAAAATTCTTTCAATAAATTTCGGGCAGAATAAAAAAATAGTTTGGTGTACGGAAAGTAAAGAAAGTCGCACGAACATTAATTATTGCTCTAAACATTTTATTGAAGAAAAGTTCGGTCCTTGGTCGTTTAATGTCCCGTCATTCGTAAAATCATGACGAATGCTGACGTCAATTTAGGGTTTGAGTTTGGTTCATAACTTCATGCGTATTATATGCGTATCATATCTATACAAGATGCGCTCTGTTATTGACTTATTGTGCTAACAAAAGTCTCATATGGTAAAAATCTAAAAAGCCTTTTTTTAAACCTATATGTACGGACTTAACAAAGCGAGTTTGTACTAGATTGTAATATTCTCCTGAACAGATTTTTTTTCTCCGGCTGCCACAGTATCTACCTGCCGTCACCAGACGTTTGTGACAGCTGTATTTGTGATTTCGTGCGAGGCTTAGGATGCGGATATCCTCATATTCGATGGGGGCACACCTGATTTTGATTTTTCGTACGGTATGGTTAAAAATTTGATCTTAATCGGTTTTGCTGATAACTACAGAACTGAAGTGATGTCGCAATAATCCAATGATACACCGTGAATCGCTATTAGCGTAATGAAATAGATAGCGTAATGAAACAATTAGCGTTATTTATGCTAATTGGCAATGTCGTTTTTTTGGAAATAATTTTTATTCTAATTTTTCGTATACTCTAATTTGTAAACTGCTTTGTAAAAATTTTCGGTGCAGAATATCTCCACACTAAAATATGTGCATGTACGAAATTGTTCAAATCGTACGCCGTCGCGTTTTTTTTACATCCGCGAATGCCGGAAAATATTTACGCAATTACATGTTAGCGCGACTCCTTGACAGCGTGAATATCTTTTCTGTACTTTTCTACTTGAAAAAGTACAAAAAAGTACGTCTCTGACAGACCGTACACCACACTATTTACGATGGCACTATATTAGAGTCATGAATCCTATTTTATGGAACACCTCAAATAACGTGTAGGAACATTTAGAATGTCTAATTCTATTTGAGAATTTGCCCAAAAAAACAGGGTACCTCAATTAGCGACCAACACGCTAATAGCGATTCAAGGTGTAGTTATACAACTAAAGGCATTTTACGTTTGACACGTGTACATCGGGATGTTGTAAAAGTACGCAAATGTTACAAAAGTACGAGCTCCGTAGGATTTTGTACGAGTTCCTGGATTGCGAAGTTTTCAAATGATTTTTCGCACACAATGGTCGAGATCAGTTCGGAAGGGAGACATCGTACGGCCTTTAAAAGGATCAAGCTCGCGGTTTGGAATTCTAGGTTACGCCGTACGATTATGTACGAATTTTTAAATAACGAAACTTTAACGTTTTTCGTAAATTGTCAACGAACAAAGGTACTTTGGCAACGGTACAACGGTATTAGGTAGAATTCCATTAGACGAAAAGTGTGGTTCGTTACTGGATGCCGTACATTTTTGTACAGATTCATACCACGCCGTACCTTAATTTGTTAATTGTCAGACGAAATATCGTTACTGGAAAGCTGTCGGGAAGCTCCAATGATGTAGGCGTAATTCTTGGCCGTTGGATATTCCACTTTTTCAGATCCGCGAAGCAATCGCGCACATCATCCAGTGTGACGATACTCTCCTCGCGAGGAGAGTTGTACGATACTAGACGTGTACCATTGGTACACGTGAAAAAAGCAAAAAAATATCCGCTTTGAACAAGCGATCACAGGTCTACACGTCGTATAGGCCATGTGCCTACGTCGTACGGTCCATGTGCCGCCTGCCACGCTGGATGCAGGTGAGTCGAAATTTTTTTGGCACGCTCCGTCTGACATCCACCGACATTCAAAGTTTGCCGCGTCTTTTTGCAATTCCGTTTCGAAGTTTTGATTTCCGTTTTCAAAATCAAAAATCTGCCCGCAAACTTTACGTACGAATCATTAACTACCTCCGTTCGTAGAGATATTTCGTTCTGACTTTCCGTTTGAAAATTTTCTTTAAGATTTTCAAATCTGGACTCTAACCTACGTGGCACCAATCATAATTGAGGAAGGTTTGTTACTGGCCCGACAATGGAATAGTCTTTCAGTAAACGCTGCCAGTAGAATTTTCCGTACATTTACTGGGACCACCTAATGGAATTCTACCCTTAGTGAGGAAATTAGGGTTTGAAATTTCCTACCTCCCATGGTAGTCCTCCTTTCACATCAGTTATGATCTTTGAATTTCATAACAAGACAAAAACACTTCCTCCCTCCTCCTCTCCTCTCCTATCAAAAAGACGCGAGAGCGCCAGCCAAAATTTTCGTAATAGGTCAAGAGACCGGAGACGGAATGACATTAACTGCCGTACTGTAATTTTGGACAGCTGTACATTTTGACAACTGTACTTCTGAAGGCTGTACTTTTTGACACCCAAACGACATGGTATTTTGAAGCAAAAATGCAGCAAACAGCTAACGGCTAAAAATCTGCGGTTCCGAATTTCCGATCTACACTATACGCACTAAATATTATATTTGGTCGATTTTTTGTTTGGGAAGGAAAAGTGCTGGCGGGTCATTTAAATTTTTAGGTGAACGAGGGGCTCTCCGTTAAAGTGAAAGTTTTCCTTAAACGACAAATTTAACCAAATCCTAGATAGCGTTTTGTGATCTTTATCGAAAGGACGAATCATAATTTTCTCTCCGAACACGGCGGAGAATCGTCAAAATTTGCGTTCTGATTCGTACTAAAATATAGGGAATCTTTGGCGGAAAATCAGGACACTTTTCTGACGAAAGTCAGGTCATAGATAAAAAATCCAACGGTCAGAAAAAATTGAGCTGCGACAAATAAATGATTGCGATAGCAGCGGGAAATCGAGCGCGCCACTACTTTTTCTACGCGTGTAATTTACGGGAAATAAAAAATACATACAAAAATCACGAAAAGTGCACGTGAAATTTTTTTAAAACCTTTTTTGACTATCGATAAGTAAATTCCCCGTCCAGATTTGAGAGCTGGTCCAAGAAAACCTGCGCAAAAAAAAATCTGAAATGCTTATTATTCTTTTCACATCACAGTAGGTAACGGAAAGGCTTTTCCCCCGGTCAATAACTGCCGTACAAACAAATTGAGCTGTATTAGCAATCGCACGTATGACAGATCCAATAAAATTATGACAAGTGCAGCCTCCCTTAACAGTAAATCAAATCTCTTGATCTCTGGTATTTCTACAGTTCAAACTATATTCGGTTTCTATGCCCCAGCGTCTCAGATTGATGTCAGAAACGGTAAAACACCGAAACGACAAAAAAAATTAAAGTGAACGGTTTAACCATCAGCAACCTGGCTTATCGTACAGGTTATCGGACGTTAGCATTTCTGCCGGTCGCCAGATTTTCGTACAATCTTCCTAAACACCTGGAAAAAACCATCCTGCCACGTAGTCACTCCCATAAAGTTTGAATATTTCCTTTGACGTTGCCATTTGACTTCCTCTGGAAAATTTAAATTTCTCTGGCAGACAATTCTCCCATTTCCCTAATTAATAATTTCCATCGAATGAAACTTCCCTTAGGGTTTCACTTAAGCGCCACTCCCTCATTTCTTCCTGCCACGTGTCCTTTCTGACACGTCAGCACATGCTCCTCCCGAACCCTTGGTGTTGTCACGCCTTTCCTGCAATTCGTTAGTAACACAATGTGCCACTTTTAGGGTTTGCTACACAAAATGGCCGCAGGAAAGGTGCTCCAAACCTTCCGGATTCTTTAGGGTTTAAGGACTTTCTAAGCAGGGATCCATGGCGGTGGCTCTCTCTCTCTCTCTCTCTTTCTTTTTCTCTCTCCTTCTCTCAATTTCTTACCTCTCCTCGTTTTTTGTCCTCACTCTCGCCTTAAACCCTAACGACAATAATGACCTCTCGGACAAAACCCTTCCACCGACAAACCCTAAGATCCGTACGGTCAGTACACAAAAAAATGCAAAAACTGTTGAAAGTATGAAACCTCTCTCTCGTTCTCTCACAGTATTCATCCTTCCGCCCAGCGGTCTGGAAAACGGAGAAAACTTTACGGAACTGCAACATAGAACCGTCCGTTCTCTGATCCGGATCCGGCCTCGGCCACGTGTCTACCTTATCGGAGACCATCCCTCTTTCGTCAGCCTGGCAGCCGAGTTTGGCACTACCGTCTCCATAGAACGCCAGGTGGATTTTGTCTTTTCTCAAAAACGCGGCCACGGCCTTCCTATCTTCCCCTCCGTCATCGCTCGAGCTCTCGCTGTCTCCTCCCACTTTTCCATGGTGATCAATGCTGACGTGGCACTTGTCAACGAAACGGCTTTGAAAGAAACAATCGACGAAGCTGCTTTGAAGTTTACCACTGGAGGCTTTTTGATGACGTGGCCGAAGCACATTATTGGTCAGCTGCCACCTCATCTCACTGAACGCCCTCGTTCTCTGCGCCACGTGGCAGCAGATAAAGAGCTTCGCCATTTTGTGGAACTTCACGGTCGTGTGGCGACATCTGGCGGAGTTGGAGCCTGGCTTTGGAATACGAGAAAACCCCTTTATCGCGGAGTAATGCCCCCTATTGTAGCAGGAAGAGGACAAGCCGACACGTGGCTGATCCACAGGACTTTGGTGACCACAAACAGAACAGTTTTGGAGGGAGGGACAGCTGTCATTTGCGCGTCCACAAAAAGGTTGAAGTCGTGGGAGGGAGAAGGAGAGACAGGAGTGGAGGCAGGAGGAGAGGAGAAGAGGAGACGGGAGAGGGAGGGGGAGGAGGGGAGGAGGAGGAAGACTGTGAAAAATATTGCTTTGGTTAGATCTTTAAGGCAGAAAAGAGAGGAGTCGAAGGAGGTTTCGGTGGCAGTTTCGTCGGATGACGAGGATGAAGACGATGGGTGGGAGTTGGGGGAACATTGGGATGGGAAGGGAGAGGAGGCGAGGAGGACAATGTGTCCCCTACGACGCCCATGGATGGCAAGACCATGTCATATTTTGCCAGGTAGAAACACCTTTCTCTCCTCGTCTTTCTCTCTCTCTCTCTCTCTCTCTCTCTCTCCCCGCTCCTCCCTCCCCCTCTTCTCTGTCTGTCCCTTCTGTCTGTCTATGTCTATGTCTCTTTCTGTCAGTCTCTCTCTCCCCTTCCACTGTCTTGGAAAAAAAACAGTTATATGTTCGTTATTTTCACCCTCTCCATTCTATCACTTTATCAACCTGAGCATAAGCTTGAATAACCAGTTTTTTACAACAGTTTCATAATCGTTTATGTGTGTACATTTTTCAATTTTAGTTTTTGAGTTTAGTTTTCTGTTTTGTTAGCATTTCGATGACTCACAATTTAGAATATCTCTCCCTCTCTCTCTCTCTCTCCATATGAAAGTATCAGTCTGTTGGAGTGAACAGTTACGGGAAAGGTTTCAATAAGAACGGTTGAGGTGAAACTGTCTCTCCTCTTCTGCCTCTCTCCCTCTCTCCCTCTCCCTCTCTCCCTCTCCCTCTCTCCCTCTCACCCTCTCTCTCCCTCTCTCTCCCTCTCTCTCCCTCTCCCTCTAGCTCCCTCTCGCTCACTCTCTCTCTCCCTCTCTCCCTCTCTCCCTCTCTCTCTCTCACTCTCTCCCTCTCTCTCTCTCTCTCTCTCTCCCTCTCTCTCTCTCACTTAAAAAAAACTTTAACGTAGGTCTAGCGTGGTTTAGAGAAATTCCGAGGGCGAAATTCAAAACAATTATTTGAACCAATCAGCAAACAAACAAATAAACAAAAATTATTAACAGTTAAACAGTTATTTGAACCAGTCAGCTGAATCAGAGATGGCGATCCATGACTTATTTTTGCCGAACGAATCAAACAACAGAACTTATTTAAATTTTACTTTTGAAATAAATTTCAAATTGAACTGTTAATTTTTTAACTTAATTGGGCTGATACCAAAAGAACCGGTTAGTGACTGACACATGGAAAAAGTCCAGCTTGGTTTTATTTTCAAATTGAATTTTGGATATTCGGCAACACTTTGAACATTTTCCTTCTTCAAATCCGGAGACTCAATACTCTTTTCTTTCTGAATACCGTGTTAGTAATGGCTGAAATGAAAAAATGTAGGAGATTTTTCGCATTATATTTGAACCTAAGTCTCATATTGAAAGTGTTTTTATTGTATGTCAATAAGTTCTTCGTTTTAAAATTTGACTTTAAGCTGAACAATCCCTCTTAGTTAGGTCGCTAACATTTTTTTTCCTAGTTTGAGATTTCCGAAAAATAGCTAATATAACTTTTGTACAAGAGTACAAATTCCATGGGATAATAGTATACAAATTGTACTTTGTGTAGCTTTTTTTTTTAAGCTTAATGATTGCTCAAAAAAAGTTTTTCCCTCTGTTTTGGTGATTTTGTTGGAAAAGAATGAATTAAATTGACATGGCCATTTGTTTGGCCATCACACAAATTTTGAATTTTGTTTTACGTGTATGGATGTTTAAGTCATATTGTTTTCCAAGCAATCTCACAGGTAATTAATATAGAGTGGAAAACCCTCTGTTTTTGTTTTTTGCTAGCGAGAAATATGAAAAAGTCATCATCTTGAATTGGGGGGTTTTTACTTTCAATTGTTGGATAATTCCAGTCTTTCTCTTCTCTATTTTTACTCTCCTTTTTTCCCATTGACGCGGATCTGACCGGATTGATTTGACTCATAAACTGATTCTTCTCTTCTGATCTATGTCCAGAGATTTTCCATTTCTGATTAACCCCTCCCAATCACCACTCCTCCACCCTCCAATGTCTGTCCACTGTTCAACCCCCTTCCCCCTTCCCCTCCCTCCTCCATCCATCCGAGATCTGAACTCGTTCCGTTCAAGCAGAAAACTTCGCGGACACTTCTGTCGAATTTTATCTCGAGTCAGCCGTAACTTCCACATCCTCTCCCCCTTCGGACCGAGGGGAAGAAACGCGAATTGCAGAGAGACAGGAATGGCTATGCAAAGCTTCTTCTCCAAAGCCTTCTCTAACAACTTCCTCTCTAACTTGGGCGATTTCTCCTCAAGATGGACTAACTCTCGAGGAGATTCTCCCTTCAGTGGCGGATGAGCAGAAAGTTGTGATATTGGTTGCGGTATCCGGTGGATATGCGGATATGTTAATGAATTTTGTTTGTACTTTACGGAGATTAGGGTTAAGGGATCCTTTGGTTGCCGCTTTGGACGAAGATTTGTACCGATTTGCAGCGACTCAAGGACTTCCGGTTTATCTCGAGCGGTTTTCTGTCATAAACCCGGTGGTGAATGTGGAGGGAAAAGAGGAATCGGATGTTAAGGAGATAAAATGTATTTTCGGGTCGAATTGTTTTCGTGCGATGACAAAATTGAAATCGCGAGCGGTGTTGAGAATTTTGAAATTGGGGTACCATGTGTTTTGGTCGGATGTCGATATTGCTTGGTTTAAAAATCCAATTCCGGATATGTACGATTATGGTCCCGGTACTTTTCCGGTACAATGTGACGAACCGAATGCTACTGTTCCGGCAAATAGTCGAGGGTATCCTACTCCGTACGGTACGATCAACTCGGGATTTTATTTTGCTCGATCTGAACCGATGGTCATAAAAGCTTTTGAAGCAATAATCTCACATGCTGCCGAAAGAGTGGGACAATCAGAGCAACCGAGTTTTTATATGGTTCTATGTGGAGAAGGACAGGAAAATTTAGTTGGAGATGATGAATGTTCGTGGAACGGTTTGCGAGTCATTTTTATGAGTCGAAAATTACATCCTAATGGAAGAATTTACAACTTATGGAGGCAATCGATAAGAGTTTGTCGTAATATGGGTTGTGCGACACTTCACAATAATTGGATAAAGGGGAAAGATTTGAAAACAAGGCGGTTTAAAAGAAGGTATATATGGTGGTGGGATGAGCGTACGAGATTATGTCGATATGATTGGTACGGAAAAATGGTCGGGATATCAAAAGGAAGATATAACAAGTAAAAAAAAATTGATGCATTTGAAACAAAAAATGGAGTCGATGAGAGGATGGTGGAAACGATGTAAGGGTGTAATATTAGTTGGAAAGTTTAGTTTTTATGACTTTCCGCAAAATTTACGACATAGAGAGATTGATTTCTATTTGTTGTACCATGATTCACCATTTTTTTTCCTTTTGAGAGGCAAAGGGCTTTCTACATTGTTTAATAATAGAGGTTTTAGCTTTTCTTTTAATTTATTTGTTAGCTACTTACTTTTTTTTGCTAGATTGAGTAGTGATGGAAAAGATAACACTTTTTTTTTCTTTAGATATATATTTGAATTTTTTCCACGTCAGCAATCTCTCTAGATCAAAATTCGATCGAGGAGAAAAAAATAGATCGATAGGAATGAAAGTTGTATGCTCGTGAGTTGGGCATATTTCATTTATTAATTTCCTCAAGATTATGTATAACGAGTTTCTTCCTGAAACCTTCTTAAAAAAGTTGTGCAAATTTGCACCCACAGTATATCCTGGCCTTTCAAAAGAGTTATGTATATTGAATTTAAATTTGCACTTATGGATACAAAAAAAACATGGGTACAATTTTTGTTTCCTTTTGGAATGCTGCTTGGGAATCGAATGCCTTCGAATATCCATGTTGGAGTGTAATGTTCACATGTGACGTGACATGTGAAATGTGGCACGTGACATTCAACATGTGACATGTGGCTTGTGACGTATGACTAAAAAACATTAAAGTTCAGCGAAACTACTCCGCCCATCGTTATTAGTGTTTAGGATTTATTAGTGTTAGTTTGAAATTAAAAAATATGATACTAATTTAGTGTAAGGTAACATTTACCACATTTAACATTTTTTTTTATGGCAAGTGTCAAACGGGGCCTTTGAGATCTTCCACTAAGGGATCTTATCCACACTAAATAAAGACCTTCAGAAATTGTGGACCTTAGCATGTTAGAGTAGTAGGGGTCATTTAGTGTAGCTTTTCCTTTATGGTGTGGATAGTAAAAGAGAGGGAGAGGGAGAGGGAGAGGGAGAGGGAGAGGGTTTTTATATATATACTCACGCACACACGCACGCACGCACGCACGCATTTTATATCAAGGGACATTAAAATTTGTATTTAAAACCCTAACACGTCACAACCAGGTTAACTTTGTTAAGTTCTTTTCTTTTAACCGGCTACTGTCTGGTTGATGATTATTTCTCACCAGTGTCAACATTAAAAATTGGTCTCACGTCATACGTTTTACACCAAAAGTTTGTGACAAGATGTCTCGAGATGTCTTCTAGCTATAAAAATTGTTGTTATCTTTTAAGGTTTTATCTTTTAGCTGTCTTTGTAAAATGCTCAGCTTGAGATTTAGAGAACTCTAAAACTCTTTGGTCACTTTTTTCATAGTACCGTATTTAGTCAATCTATCTGCTACTGCCTAAGGATAATTTCACAATTGCCAAATGTTTACGCAGACCACATCAATCATGTACTTCTTGTATCCATTCTTTTGTATCCTTCGACGATAATTCATTTCAAAATTGACAGACACACTAAAATGTGGTTTTCCGTAGATATACTGCATAGCATGTGAGAAGACATCGAAAGGTTAGAACCAAAAAAGGACGAAGTTTAGAAGAGTTATAACCATAAGTAAAAAAAATGCAGTATGAGAATCATGACAACAAATCTCATAAGGTCTTCTGAAAAAAAAAAGATGAGCTAGAATCAATACTAATGCAGTGTTATCAGCATTACTGACAATATTTTTGTAACAGAATAAGCATTCCAGTATTTACCAGGACGACAACTCAACTCAACATTCTTTGGCATAGTGGAGGAAACCATTTTGGTATTGAGCATAGAAAATGAAAGTATAATATTAACTCGATATTGTAAAATACATCATAAGTCATTGCCCCCAAGGAAAATGGGTCAAACCTGAGACTGTAATGGTAAACTCACAGCAAAAAAAAATAAAAAATCATGCACTGAAATGAGGAGCATCAAAAATTTACCAGAGGAGAACTTACATTAGTTGGAACATAAATACTGCATTGGTTTTTTACATTCTCCCAACCATCAACGATAAGCAACTCATATGTTAAACAACATAAACTTTTCCATAATCCTACTGAAAAATTTAAACTCCGACTGGAAAAATTAAACTAACTCACGATCTCATTTCTTTTCGTGTTCTTCGGTGCTACGCATGATTCACAACCGTAAACACTAAACAAAAATTTGACAGGTAAGATTGGTGAAAAAACTACCCTAATTTGAATTTCCATTGTCTTTCTTATCTCTCAGCAACTTAAGCCACTTCTCTTCAGGCACAACCTTAGCCCAATTTGGTTCAAAATTTCCAAAACTTATTCCTTTCATTGCAGAAATTATTGTTGTCTTGTGATTGTCACTTAAAGGAGCAGATCTCCTTCTTACGTCAGCAGCTAAAGCATCTTTTTCTGCCCTCTCTCTCTCAATTCTTATCTTCTCTTCTTCCTCACTATCTAAATCACTTGCATCAACCATTTCTGAAGATCTACTCACAGAATGAGCCCCTCCATTCAGCAAATTATCAGCCACATTAATCTCAAAGATTGCCCTTCCACTTTGAATTTCTACCGAATTGGAACGTCCAGTATGGGAATGGATGTTGCCAGCAAATTCTCCTATTGTTCCATTACCATCGCTTAATGAAGAGGAAGAAGGTAATTCCATTTGCAAAATTTGAAGGCTTCCAAGGTCTTGCTGGTTGTCACATTTCTCTCCGTTTACAGCCAAGTTAAGTTCCTGTGAAAATTGTTGCTTCTGATCAGAATCGAAGTTATTATCACCATTTAATTCCTCGTGGAAGCTATCATCAGTTTCAGAAGAGTCTCCATTTTCCGAAAGACGAGCGTATCCTGGTTCATGGCTCCCTTCTTCTCCTTCTTCGTTTTCTTCTTCATCGTCAGAATGGTCTCTTCTGTCGTCAAAAATTTCTTGAGCCATCAGAAACACAGCTGTTGCCAATAATAATACGCTTGTGTAAAACACTGGCCGGAGAGAGAGAGAGAGAGAGAGAGAGAGAGAGAGAGAGAGAGAGAGAGAGAGAGAGAGAGAGGGGGGGGGGGGGGGGGGGGGGGGGGGGGGGGGGGGGAGAGAGAGAGAGGGGGGAGAAAGATAGAGAGAGAGAGAGAGAGAGAGAGAGAGAGAGAGAGAGAGAGAGAGAGAGAGAGAGAGGGGGGGGGGCGGGGGAGATGATGACTCTATTTAAGTGCGTGTAATTCTTCACAGGCGTCAGCTTTCAAAGAGTCTAAAGAGAAAAAAAGGCAAATTATAATGAACGTCGCAAGACTATTTGAATTAGGGCACAAAATAGGTTTGATCGTCCATTAACTGTAACAACATTCATTCTGAAATTCAAGATTGCTTGCCTCTATTTTAACATGTAATAGTAAAAAAAAAACAAAATTCCGTTCTTGCTGAAGCATTTTCCTTTCTTATTTGAATTTTTCTTATGTATGTATTCACGAGTCCTCTCAAACGCGATTTAAAATTTTAAACATTCGCTTTTTATCGTCGTTCGTATGTATTTTGAAAACGTATTTTTTCTCCTCTGGAAGTGTCAAATTTCAAAGAACGTAGCCCTATCCAATATTTATTCTTCAAAACTGAGGTCTGTGGAACTGTGAGCACATAAAACCTAAGTTCCGCAGAACAGTGACAGCAATTTTCATCAGAAAGGAAAAAAAAGATAAGAATTTTATAAAATGACAGCAGCAACAGCTCCCATCTGTTTAGGGTTAGATCTGAAGCAGAACCTTCAACTTGCTCCGAAAAAACCTAAAAATGAAAACTTCTGTGGATCTCGTTTAAGTACCAAAAGAAGAAATGTCTCTTTTTCGGTTCACAATAAGAGCTTGGAATCACGACTCTCTTATTCAGCAAGTAATGCTTATTTCCAAGAAGCTGGTTCGAGAAATTATGCAATGAAGGAATCCGGAAACCTATGGACATATTCAAATTCAAATCTTGTAGGTAAAAGCACAAAAAATGATAATGTAAGTGTTATACTTGGCGGTTTTGTATGTAAGACATTGACGGAAAAGGGAAGGAGCTGGAGAGTCCAAGCAGGCAGAAGACTAGGGGAGGAGAACAATGAGAAAGGTGGAGGAGAGATAAGGGGAGGAGAGACAGGAGAGGATATGGAGAAGTTCTTGGACAGCTTGGCTTTGGAGTACGATAGTGTGTGGGACACAAAGCCGGCATGGTAAGGATTCATCCACATTTATTCACATTTATTTTTGTTTAAATTTTTAATAGACATGTAGCTGTCTATAAGACCATTTTGCTGATAAAGGTCTTTCATGCCATTTTGCAAATAAGGTCGTTTATTCCATTTTTTTCCATTTTTCAGTTTTTCCCCCAATTGTTCTTGTGGAAAACTTTCCCATTCTCCCCAATGCTCTATATGCCAGTCATCCTCAACAGGGTTGGTTCAGATTATCATCCAAAAAACTTTTTTTTCATAAACTCCGCAATTAGGTTTGATTATTGCTTTTCAATCAAAGTAACTTTTGGCAGTTACCCTCGTAGAGGCTTTTTACCTGTTTATTCATCAGAGACTATTTTTACATTTTGATTTTGCCCGGTTATCGTCAATTTTTTATCTCCAGCCATCTCCTCAACCATCCTTCCATACCTTTTTTCCGCCTAGCTTTGTCATTGTATAGTCATTTGTGTTTCTGAGAAACCTCTGATCTAATTTGAGTGCAATATGAGTCTCGTTTTCACCTCTGTTATTGTAGTTTCAGTTATTTATGAACACTTTAGACTGGGATTTATAAGGTCATTAGTTAGTTGAATCTGGTTAGTACAGAACTGCGCTGGTTTTGAACGCACTTGACTTCAGAGAATTGTGTACCATTGGTAATTATTAGGGCTGTGATCACGGGTAAAACTTGTCAACAAATTTACTCTGATAACGGTGTACCTGTTCTCTGTCTGTTTTTTACTACAGTTTGAATGTGTGCTTATGTATCACGATATGTTAAACAAGCTGTTAACAAGCTGATAGCATCAAACTCTATACCGCCAACTGCTATTAGAGTTAATCACTCTAATTCGAGGGGGGGGTTCTTTAGCCCAAAATCATAATTAGCGTTTATAACACTATTTAACTATGTGGCCCGTAATGAGCCACATGAAAAACAACATTTAGTGTAGTTAATTCTAATAAAGAGTTGCAGTAATAATTTGCTAACTCTAATAGTGATGGGCGGTGTAGTTTCCAAAGTCAAGGAAACATGGTAAAGAGGAAAAGAAAGTAGCATAAGACATTATGCTAAACGAACTTATGATCGTTTTCATGGAGATTTGGTCACTCAATTCTGAGTAGTTCAGCAGGATGGATGATTCCATATTTGTATGGTGATCATGTTTTATTTTATTTTTGAGATCCGACGTTACCAAATGCAAAGCTGTGTTGCTCAATAGAATGGACGGTTCCATGTTTGTTAATATTGTTAATAACATAGTTCAAACGTACAAAAACAATAGGAATATTTACAAGTGGTTTCATCCTAGTATACTCGTATTACACTCGAAAAAACCATGTACTACAGTGTAATATGAGGAAACAACAAGTAATGTAATGTTTCTTTCCTATTGGTTTCGCAAATTTTAACTATGGTTTATAATGATCAATGCAGTTCAATAACAAGAGAGAAAGGGTGAGTTGTGGTGAGTGCAGGTGTCAACCATGGACAATATCTTTAACAGGTGCCGTGGGAATTGGAGCTTCCTGGGAGATATTACATTGGCCTATTCTTACAGGATTTGTAACCTTTTTGGTTGCCGCTTGGTGGTATATTTTCCTCTATTTGTACCCAAAGGTACGCACATTTATGGCCCATTTTTTGTTAGGGACAATAAGTCTCTCCACACTATATGGTGAAATCTCGGGATGTTGACCGAGATTTGTACCTTTTTGGTACAAAATCGCACAAGAAAGTTCCAAAAAGGTATGAAAATCGGTTAAGATCAGGAGGTTTTCATCATAGTCCGGGTAGGATCAGGACAGAAACAATGCCAAAATGTCATTTGTGAGCAATATGGAAGGGAGAGAGGAACGTTTTGAAAAAACTATGGAATGTGTGTAAAAGGAAAGGTCCCTCCCCCTCTCCCTCTCTCCCTGCCTCTCCCTCTCCCTCTCCCTCTCCCTCTCCCTCTCTCTCTCCCTCTGTCTCCCTCTTCCTCTCCCTCTCTCCCTCTCCCTCTCTCCCTCTCCCCCAAAAAAATGCTTGCTTGAACCTTTTATCAATAGCTAAAATTAAAAGTCATGTTTTTATGTTTGTTGTCATTTTAATATCGAAAAACCGGAAACAAGAACAAAAGAAAGAAAGAAAGGAAGAAAGAGAGAAAAAGAGAAAGAAAAAGGAAAGTAAACAACAAAAAAAAAAGAAATGGAGAAAGAAAGAACGAAGGAAAGAAATGAAATTGAGAGAGACATTTTTTTGGGTTTTTAGGCATACTCGGAATTGATCGAAGAAAGGCGTCAAATGTCGCGAACGTCCACCGAAGACATCTAGGGTTACATATTTTTTGATTAAGTATTTTAAATAGGTATTTGAATAAGTATTTATACTTGTTTTTTTCAATAACTATATTGAGACCACCGTCTGCTTTCATTTTTTTTGTGTAATTTGTACCATTTTTTCTTTTGGTTTGTCTTTTAGTTTGGTTGGGAATTTTGTGAACGAGAAGGTGTAAGTCATGTTTGTGAAGAATAATCTCAGAAAAAAAAAAAGTCTTACATGTCTTTTTAGTTCGTGCTTTGTCGAGCAAATGTTGAAGTAATTTCTAAAATAAGTACTTGTTGGTTAGGAAATGTTTGCAATAGTGGTAATATTGGCAATACTGACATTTTATTTTTATTTTTATTTGTTTTCTTTTTTCTTTTTTCTTCGTCACAACTTAGCCATTCCTTGTCAGTGTTATTTGAGTGATTACCAAGGAAACCCTAAGTTTTATGGTTGGCTAATATTTTTTTCTTTTACGTTTCCATAAAGATATAGATCTAGAAAAAAATGTAACAATTATTTAACAAACAGGGCCGATTATTTCACTGTGTATGAATAGAAAGTGTAAGAAAGGTGATTTTTTTTATTATGTAGGTAATGTTTGCAAATTTTTCAAACATGGCAGCTGAACTAAAAGTTTTGTTATATATCTTAGACCTCTATGTCTATTTTTTGCCACCAGGAGGCTTAGAAACTGTTTACACGTGAGATAAAAATACATTTGATTGGTGTAATGTTAATCCACTCTAATTTAAATTTGGAGATCCTCGTACCGCCTGGGAAGCTGTCGACAAAAACATGATAGTTATTGATTGTACTTCCATTCAGTACGGAGTGATCGTCGAGTGTTAGTGCGAAGTTGCATGTATTGTCCAAAGAACTGCAAGATTATTTTGGTATATTTTTCACCAAAACTGTACTTGCGTTGATAGGCTATCGTACTAGACACTATATCCCGCTAGGTCGTGGGCCTTTCGATTGCAAGGTTGGGCCTACGGCTCGTATTAAGGCTTCCTTTCCTGTCTCTGGAGTACGATTGGGTTTACTATCCACGGCACGTGTGGCTCCCTCCGCCTATTTGAAAAGTTGGTGCCTCGTTGCCTCCACTCTTGTCTCTCGATTTTTGGCTTAGTACACTCCCCAGGTTTTTTGGCTACTGTTGTCCCTCGTGCTTCGTACGGTGTGTTTGCCTTCCAACAATTCATTTTGGAGGCATCTTGCTCTATTCCGCCTTTTGCTTTAAAAGATATGCCATTACTTTCCACCCATGCGTATCCACGAATGAATTTCTGACCAGGTTTGTTTGCCGAAAAATCGAGATTACCGAGCTTTTTTATGCGCTTCCGTCTAGTTCTTCTCGTACGCGCTCTCTCTTGTGGTGGACTTGGTTCCAGAGCTTGGCTATTAACAATACTTATTTTATCCACGATACATTTCACGCTTGCTCAATTCACCAACACCCTCAAGTCCTCCCTCATCCATCTTTACTTGGCTCTCTAGTTTGCTCGTATGACCGCGTTCTTGAGCCTGATAGCATCCATTTGCTTTGTTTCTCCCACGGGGAGAATTGGTTCAAACGCACGACATTATTCGTGAGACTATTGCAACTATCATTTTTGAGGGGGGGTATTATGTTTGTCGTGAGGTTTCACTTATTATTCCTTCAAGTCGGATTGATATTGTCCTACTCGGTGGTGCACGTCACATTGCTGGTGACATTGTTTTGGCGAACTCTGCATCGAATACAATCGTCCGCTAAGCGACATGTTCGAGGGGCCGCCTGTGATGCGGCTAAGAAGGAGCACATCGGGATATCAGGGATAACTTTATTCTGATGGCGGTCAGATATTTAATAGTTTCGGTGTTGCTTTAAGAAAAAAAAACTCCATTCTTGTGGTCGGTCCTCGTTCGAGGGACGGGGCGTGAAGAGACCTCCTGCTTTGGTCCGTTCTTCTTTTTATCATCATCGTTACCTCTGGCTTGAGAGCGAGTGCAAGCTTCTATACCCTTTCGATAGGTTACTACGTTTATGGATTGTGGGCGTCTTCCACAACTGGCTTAGTTTGCTCCCCCTAGCCTTGATGACTTATGAGGTTGCTTTTTGTAGATCTTTGGTTATATTGAGGTTTTGTTATGTATTGTTGGCTTAAAAGCAAACCGATGTGTCCGTACTTTAGTGGTTGTTGCTTTTCTAATTATCTTTGTTTCACGTGCTATTTTTTTGCGTGCTCGTTTATTTCGCCTTGCTTTTCCTTTTTGCTTCCTTCCCTCCACATATAGTTTACCAGTTTTGGCCTTACCACCCTTTTTTGTTCCCATGGACTCAGAAGGTTTACCATCTCGCTTTTTTAAGAAGTGTCGTTTCTATAAAGACAAACAACGATACATATGCCGTGAATCGTTGTCATTATAAATAACTTATTATTGTAGAAAAAGAAATAATGTTATTTTGGGTTCAAGTGCCTAACTCAAATTATACATTAATGCTAGATTGCATATCTAACACCAATTTGGATATACATTTGCATAGTGCATATATATAGCCTATATACATTCGCGTAGTTGACATTTAAACATGTGAGAACATGTTCGTACAATTTTCCCCAGTCTTTATTATTAGGGAACCAAATCTAATGCTCTTTCCCGTGTCGATGCCACTTGTTGTAATTTATAAATCTTTATTTCGGTAAATAGGGGTAAAATAACTTAAAATATTTTCTAAGTAGTCTACTATAATACTTACCTTAATTAGCGTTACAGTAGTAAAAAGTACAGTAGAGTGTATTGTACTTTTGCAGGGACACGTGTCGGCAAAAGAGCGTATGCAGGTTTTTCGGAGTGGCGCCGACAATCAGCCATACTTGTCACGCAGTTGACGATTCGATTCACAAGATCGGACGAACGGGATCTCAACCGGGTATTTCGGAAATATATGGTACAGTTCGACGGTACCATCGTCGATTGAATTTGTTCCAACTGACGCGATTCACCTGGGACCACAAGCGTGATTCACGAGGGACCACAAGCGTGATTCGCGTGGGACCATAAGTGACGAAGCACTCAGGTGCTTCGTACTACACGACCACAATCGGCTGGACTTCAGCGATTACCGCTGACTAAAAATTTGGAACGTTTTGTGTACGAATCAATATCTGGAAATATTTGAATAACATTGTTTTGTAATTTAGTGGAATAAAAAATAGTGTTCCATTAATCAGGTTTTTAGAAAGTAATAATTAGGGTTTAGAGGTACGATGACGTACAGGTAAGATGCTTTGTCGTTAGTCAGGATAATAACCGTGGTAACGGTTACCCAAATTAGTGTAGATCAGTAGATACACACTGTGAGTATATAACTTAGGACTTAGCCAATTTCGTAGCATCCAGTTTTGGGAATATGATTTTATAAAAAGACAGTTTTTGGGAAACTTCCAGACATCATATCTTATGGTTTACTGGGTCATTTGGGCTGCAATTTTGGGAATTGATAGTTTACTGTATTGTGTATCACTGTAGCAAATTTGAGACATATTGGCCTTCTTTGTCATATTTTCTTTCATATCAAAGTTGGTTGTTGAGTAGGTACTTTGATAGTTTCTGCTGTTTTCATGTCTACTTCCACTACTACAGCTGGCCCTCCTCCTGCAACGGTGGTTGTAGAACAACATGTTATGGGCCTTTCGTCAAGAATTCCTATCTTCAATGGCCAAAAGTATGTTTAATGGGCAGTGATGGTTGAATCGTCGTTTGAAACTGCTGACTTATTGGGGGTCATGGATGGCTCCCTTGATGAAACATATCCAACTTGGGCGAAAAAGAATTCAATGGCAAGGAACAATCTAATTCTTTGTATTTCAAAAAATTTGGTCATGTCTCGACTGAAAATGAAGAAGGCGAGCGAGATTTGGACATCACTGAAATCCGCTTTTGAGAAAGCGAATGTTCAAGAAGAGCTCTTGGTGGATGGAAAAATTTGGGGATACAAATACTCGGGGGGTACTATGGTCGAGTATTGTGACAATTTTCATGCACTCATTGATGCTCACTCTTCTGCTGGGGGGTCATTTCCTGAGTTTCAACAGGCAGCTTTGCTAATTAGAGGTCTCCCTAATAGCATGAAGGGTGTGACTATTCAGTTAAAAAGTCATGATAAAGCTAGCTAGTCATTTCAGTTAGCATATAATCTTATTGTTAAAATCACTAGATTAAGGAAAGGTATTTTCTAGGTCTTAATTAGTTAAAATAGCTAAAAAAAAAGCATAGGCAGCCTGCCTCCACCTTCTCTCTATAGCCACCATAATTGTTGTAGTCACTGAAAGAGAGAGAGGGCAGTGGAGCCATGGCTGCCTCAGCTCCATAGGCAGGACTAAAGAGAGACCTAAGTCACTCTCAACAAAAAGGTTGAGTCCGGCAGGACTCGAACCTCCGACCGGCAGAGCGAGGCGTAGCCGTAAGCTCTTACCGGTCTGTCTTAGTAGTCCATTAGGATACATAGGGTTTGATTTCTATTTAAACATTAGTTAGATAATTAATCCGATTAACGGAATAACAAAGTGCGGAATTAGAAACTAGTTGACTTTTAGTACGCACGAAACAAATGTACCGGACATTTGTTTTTGAACGGCGAGCATTTAAAGCTGGTTTGGATCCGACGGCACACATCATCGCCGAGATCGCGTAATGGCGTCTTGGCGTTTTTCGGACGTGACATGACATGGAGACACGTGGCAAGGTATCATCGAGAAGAAGAAATCCCGGAGAACATGAGAACGAGTCCGAAAGAGACAGACATCTACTCCATGGCCTTGTCGTACACAGGCCGTACAGAAAAGTACATCGGTCTTAGCACTTTTCTATACTGTATAGTTCTCTAATTGGTTCGTACATCAATAGATATGGGTTGTGAGAGGGGTTTAGGACTTAGAGGATTGAGGAGGTAGCCGCCTCTCTCCGAACAAGCTTGTATAAATATAGGCATCGTTGCCACTCAATAACTAATCGCCTAGTTGGGCATTTTCAGAGATTCTTTTTGCTGTGGACTCAGGGGAGTCTAGACTGCACAGTGGTGCAGTTATATTGTCTATTTGCCTGCTTGGGTAGCACGGATCGTAATTGAGAGAGGGCTAGCCAAAAGCTATCTAGAGGCTTCCTGAATTCTGTGATCTAATGGGGGACACAAATTGCGGGTTATAGGCCCACCCTCTGGATGCCAATCTTCAACGGATCTGGGTTCATTTACTGGGAAGCCATGATGATTAGGGCATTGTGTGAAAAACGATATTGTGGTATCGTCAGTGGACAAGTAAAACGTCCATCTCAGGGGACTCCACCAGGGTTTGGTGGAGCGAGGTTTTCTGAGCAGCATCTGCTCCAACGGAGGAGACAGAGGATGGGGACAACAGTTTATTCGAAAAGAGGAAAGGAAAGGAGACGCCTCTTACTCCTATTGCCACGGCACCCGGAGCGGTGGTCGTGAAGACCGAGGAAAACGATATTCAAATGTGGGAGTACACCAACATGAATGCCAGGCATTTCATTCTGAGGCACCTCACTTAAGCATTGGCGACCATCATCTTCACATCTTCAAGGCGGAGGAGTTGTGGATGACTTTAGTGGAGATCTATAGAGCTGGTACCATTCAGGAGCTCCAGCTGGCTGAGCAAAGGTTGGGGAGTTATACTTACAAAGGAGGGAAGATGTTAGATTACTGTAATGATCTCTCTTGCCTGTATATGGAGATAGAGAGTGCCGGATGGACAGGCATAATGAAGATGAAAGTTAACACTCTCATCATGAAGCTGCCTGAGGGGTATGGAAACATAGTGGATCGAGTGCAAGAAATGGATGATAGTTCTTGGAAGTGGAACACCATGGTCCGAATGATACTCGTGCAGGAGAACACTATTGAGATCTGTAGAGGAGGTAAGAGCGTTCAAGCTCTACCAGCCGGAACGGACCGGTGGAGGAAGGATCCGAAGAAGCCATACAACGGCTTCAAAGGGGGAAAAGACCAATCTGGAGAACCTAGGGCTCCAAAGGGTCTTTGTCATTTCTGCAGAAGGTCGGGACACTTCATAGTTGATTGCACCACGCTATCGGAGCTTAGGCTTCAAGAACACCGTGGAAAGGGTTCTTCCGGAGGGAAGAAGAAGGCACTTGTGGTCACACGAGTAAAAGGAGAGACCGTGAAGGACGAGTCCTCTGAGGAGGAGGATGGCTAGCTTCTTCTTGACGAGAATCTTGAGGAGAAGGAGATCCCTCGGAAACAAAAGTGTGATCTTGGAGCCATTCGGGAAGCTCCACAGGAAGGTTCGATCATTGATTCAGGTGCACGACAGGCACCTCTTCACTTAGCTAAGAAAGATCCCTACTGTATAAATAGAGTATGGGGATAGGAGAGTAGTTATTATAGATCTAGTGGGCTTGGTAGATCTGAAAGTCTTAGTGGAGGGTAAGACTTCTATACTCACCTTTTCAGATGTACTCTACATTCCTCAGTTGAGGAAAAATCTTGTGTCTACTTCTGTATTAGATGACAAGGATTTTGAAACCTTGACTAGAAACGGAGTCTTTACAGCTAAGTATGGAGATGAAGTCTACTTCATAGAAGATAAGGGTAGCCAAGGAATGTTTAGGCTTAACCTAAGTAATGAAAAGAAAAGTGTTTACAATGGTGGTGTCCCGAGCTTCATGATATGACATAAGCGGTTGGGGCATGTGCATTTTGATAGGTTGAGGGAAATGAAGAAACTTGGTGTAGTACAAGGCATTCGGTTTGGGGATAATGAAATGATGGATGATTGTAGTGGTTGTGCCCAAGGTAAGGCTCACAGACTGCCCTTTCCCAAAACTGCTACATATAGAGGTAAGAAGGTAGTAGATCTCGTCCACACAAATATCTGGGGACCAGCAAAAGTACATTCGGTTGGGGGGAAGAGGTATATGCTGACAATTATTGATGACTGGTCCAGATATTCTAGAGTCTATTTCCTAAAGACAAAGTCTGAAACACCAAAGTACTTCAAAGAATACAAAGCTTGGAGTGAGAAATTGCACAGAACCCCCATTAAGCGAATAAAAAGTGATAATGGGGGAGAGTACACCTCTAACCAGTTTGAGGAATACTTGAAAGATGAGGGAGTTCATCATCAGAAAACTGTACCGAATAATCCAGAACAAAATGGGGTAGCTGAGAGGTTAAACCGGATTGTGGGAGATAGTGAATGTACTATATTGGATGACAAGAAAATAGGAAGAATATTTTTGGGCAGAAGCCATGAATTCTGCTAACTACATTAAGAATAGAGTCTTCACAACAGCCATAAAAGGAATGACACCTTATGAGAGATGGGTTGGAAAAAAACTGAATATTTATCAGTTGAAAGCATTCGGTAGTCAAGTTTACAGTCTTGACACACATAAGAAAAACTGGAAACTAGATGCTAAGGGAAAACCGGGATATTTTGTGGGATATGATGAGGATGTCAAAGGATATAGAGTCTATGACTTGGCAAAACAAGATATCATTCTGGTAAAGCATCTAGTTGTCATAAAAGTCATTCGATCCCTTCAAATATACTAAGAAAATAAGAATCAGTTTTGAGTAAGAGAGTGAGGAGGACTCAGATCTTCCTAGAAGAGACATAAGTGAAAAGATGATTGCAGATTCAGGGGAGATCCAAGATGGGGGAGATATACCAAAATCTCCTCATATTTCTATACACTCTGAGGAGAAAGAGGAAGATGAGACGAAACCGGATGAGACAGTACAAAGGAATCCAAGACTTCCCTCCATTCAAGCCTCTGACTTTGAGGGAGGACGAAGGAGCAACAAAAGGCTAAAAGAAAAATAGGCTGCTCACAAGGTAACAAAGCTATCTCACCCAGATGAGCCTCAACCATACTCAGAGGCAATGGTCAGTCCGGAGAAAGATAGATGGGTCAGAGCCATAAATGATGAGATGGCTTCAATCATGGAAGCTAATACTTAGGAGCTGGTGGACTGTCCTCCAGACAGAAAAACCCATGGGTTGCAAATGGGTGTTTAAACTAAAACTGAACCCAGATATTACCATTGAGAGATATAAGGCTGGATTGGTAGCAAAGGGGTTCACTCAAAAAGAGGGAATAGATTATGAGGAGACCTTTGCTCCGGTGGTTCAATTCCCATTTGTAAGGATTCTCCTTAGTGTAGCGGCAACAGAAGACATGGAAATACACCAGATGGATATTAAAACCGCCTTCATCAACGGTGACCTAGAGGAAGAAATCTTCATGCGGCAACCCGAGGGATTTTTAGATGAGGGAGAGGAGAGTAAAGTCTGCAAACTCATAAAGTCCTTATGTGGATTGAAGCAAACGCCCAAGCAATGGAATAACAAACTAGATGAGTTTCTCACCAGTCTAGGATAACTCCAGATAAGTTATAACCATTCTATTTACATGTTTGAGGATGAGAATGGTGTTATTTTCATTGCAATTTATGTGGATGATTTGTTGGTGTTAAGTAAGTCGATGGAAAAGATCAATAAGCTAAAGAAAGATCTTAGAAGCAGATTTGACATGAAGGATTTAGGGGAGGCAATATACATATTGGGAATTCAAATGGAAAGAGATAGGGAAAAGAGGATTATCAGACTAACTTAGAAAAAAGCTATAGAAAATATGCTTGAGAAATTCCAGATGGAAAAGGCAAACAGTTGTACCACTCCCATGGACTTGAAGAAAGTAAGTGATGGGAGTGCAAAAGGA
This sequence comes from Zygnema cylindricum, assembly GCA_037447655.1. Taxonomy (NCBI): domain Eukaryota; kingdom Viridiplantae; phylum Streptophyta; class Zygnematophyceae; order Zygnematales; family Zygnemataceae; genus Zygnema; species Zygnema cylindricum. The sequence continues at coordinate 42,167 of JBBHKE010001558.1, forward strand.
GGAATGATAATCTTAGTTGATCAGATGAGTCTAGAAGAAAGGCAGTTTATGAAGTCTATTCCTAACAGATAGGTTGTAGGAAGTTTAATCTACTTTATGAATTGTACCAGACTAGACATAGCGGCAGCAGTTTGCAGTTTATGAAGTCTATTCCTAACAGATAGGTTGTAGGAAGTTTAATCTACTTTATGAATTGTACCAGACTAGACATAGCAGCAGCAGTTTGAGTCCTCAGTAGGAGTCTTAATGATCCTAAGAAGAGAGATTGGGAGGCAGCCAAGAGAGTTATGAGATACTTGGTTTGAACTAGGGATTTGTGGTTGCATTTGGGAGGGGAGCACACTCACATCACTACTTGGAGTGATGCCAGTTATGAGGATGCACCTATGAGAAGATGCACTTCTGGATATGTGTTATATGTGGGTGAAGGTGCTTGCTGTTGGAGTAGCAAGCAACAAAAGGTGGTTGCTCAGTCCACTATGGAGGCTGAGTACATGGCCTCTTGTTCTGTTGTGAAAGAGTTGATGTGGGTCAAGTCTTTATTGCAAGAACTGGGGTATATGAAGAAAGGAGTGCATGAAGTGTTTTGTGATAATCAGGCGGCAATTCAATCGCAGCCAATCCAAAACATCATTTCAAAGCTAAACATATGGATATAAGATTGAGCTTTGTGAGGGAAAAGGTTGAAAACAAAATTGTGAATTTGGTGTTTTGAGGTGATGGGGAAATGGTGGATGATATGATGACAAAGCTTGTGCCCTCGCCTAAGTTAAAATATTGTAGAGAAAAATGTGGCTTAAAAGAGAAACTAAAATTGGGCTAGAAAACAAAGGGAATGTTAAAATCACTAGATTTAGGAAAGGTTTTTTCCACGTCTTAATTAGTAAAAATAGCTAAAAGAAAAGCATAGGCAGCCTACCTCCACCTTCTCTCTCTAGCCGCTATACTTGTTGTAGTCACTAAAGGAGAGAGAGGGCGGTGGAGCCATGGCTGCCTCGGCTCCATAGGCAGGACTAAAGAGTGACCCAAGTCACTCTCAACAAAAAGGTTGAGTCTGGCAGGACTCGAACCGCCGATCGGCAGAGCGAGGCGTAGCTGTCATCTCTTACCGGTCTGTCGTTGTAGTTCGTTAGGATACATAGGGTTTGATTTCTATTTAAACATTAGTTAGATAATTAATCCGATTAACAGAATAACAAAGTGCGGAAATAGAAACTAGTTGACTTTTAGTACGCACGAAAAAAATGTACCGGACATTTGTTTTTGAACAACGAGCATTTAAAGCCGGTTTGGATCTGACGGCCCACATCATCGCCGAGATCTCGTAATGGCATCTTGGCGGGTTTCGGACGTGACATGACCTGGAAACACGTGGCAATGTATCATTGAGAAGAAAAAATCCCGGAGAACATGAGAACGAGTCTGAAAGAGATTGACATCTACTCCATGGCCTTGTCGTACACAAGCCGTACAGAAAGTACATCGGTCTTAGTACTTTCCTGTACTGTATAGTCCTCTGATTGGTTCGTACATCTATAGATATGGGTTGTGAGAGGGGTTTAGGACTTAAAGGATTGAGGAGGTAGTCGCCTCTCTCCGAACAAGCTTGTATAAATATTGGCATCGTTGCCACTCAATAACTAATCGCCTGGTTGGGCATTTTCAGAGATTCTTTTTGCTGTGGACTCAAGGGAGTCCAGACTACACAGTGGTGCAGTCATATTATCTATTTGCCTGCTTGGGTAGCAGTGATCCTAATTGAGAGAGGGCTAGCCAAAAGCTATCTAGAGGCTTCCTGAATTTTGTGATCTAATGGGGGACACAAATTGCATTTATATTGGAGGAAGAGACTAATACTAAACTCCTTGAAGGAGAAGGAAAAGTTGAAGCTTTTTCCAGAGACTTTGCTATAAGAAATCAGATTAATCATAACAAGAGTCAGTTTAACCAGAATCAGAATTAGTTTAATTAGTTTAATCAAAGGCAGAATAGGCCATCTTCTACTACTTGCTTTTATTGTTCTGAGAAGGGTCATGGATATAGGTACTGTCCTAAGCTGAAAAAGGCTAATGAGACAGGTTTATACAGGCCAGGTTGGCAGCAAAGCCAATATCACAAAGGCTTCTCTGGGAATCCTAACCGTTGAAATGTTTTTTTTATTCAGCTTTTTTCACTGTTGTAGATGAGTCTTTAAGCTTCAATGAGATAGAGGATGCGCAGTTATTTGCTATGGCGGCAGCCATGGAGGGTCCTAAGGATGCAGGATGGATCATGGACACGAGAGCGTCTGCCCACATGTGTTGGAACAAGGCGGCTTTTACGAATCTGCAGCAAACATCTCCGAAGAGTATTTACTATGCTTGTGGCATGAGTGTTCAAACCTCAGCTCAGGGTGATGTATCTTTGATGGTAGATGTGGGGGGAAAGTCGGTAGAAAGAACCCTTCACAATGTTTTGTTTGTTCCAGACTTTAAGAAAAATATTTTTTCTACATCATTAGTGGAGAGCAAAGGCTTTGAAGTCATTCTGAAAGGAGGGAGACAGGTTGTTAGCAAGAAAGGGAAAGTAGCAGTAACAGGAACTAGAGATGCTAGCAAAATGTACCGCATGGACATGGCTGAATATAAAGAAAATGATGTTCTCTACTCCAGTGTCCAATCGGATAATGTGTTGTGGCCTAAAAGATTAGGACATATGAATTATGATAGCTTTAAGAAAATGGTGAATTTGGGAAAAGTTGAGGGAGTTTCTCTTAGTTCCCATCCTATAAAATCATGTGATGGTTGTTCACTTGGCAAGATCCACAAATTACCATTTCCACAGGAAATAGACCACATAATCGCAGAAAGTTTTGTAGCTAAAACATTCTGATGTTCTCGGTCCTTCACAAGTGGCTTCTGGTGGAGGCGTCCACTATATGGTTACATTTATAGATGACTACTCGAGATATACCAAAGTTTACTTCATGCAACATAAAAGTGAAGTGTTTACTCACTTCAAACACTACAAAGCTTGGGCGGAAAAGCTTCATGGAGTTCCAATCTTGGCGCTGAGATCGGACAATGGGGGAGAATATACATAAAAGGAATTCGAAGAGTTTCTCCTTCAGGAAGGTATCAATCACGATCGTACAGTTCCATATACACCTAAGCAGAATGGTGTTTCTGAGAGATTAAATAGGACAGTGACAGAAAGTGCTCGGTCCATGCTTGCAGATATAGGGCTAGATTTGAAATTCTCGGCTGAAGCACTTAATTGCGCTGTTTATATTAAGAATATAATTGCTTCTAGATCTATTAGCACTACACCATTTGAGCTTTAGACAGGAGAGAAACTTAATGTTAGTCACTTTAAGATCTTTGGCAGCAAGTGTCTTATTCTAGATACTTCACAGGATAGATGGAAAATGGATGCCAAGGGCTTACCGAGAATTTTCATGGGGTATGATGATAATGCAAAAGGTTATAGAGTTTTTTGTATTTGAGAAACAAAAGGTGGTTATCTTTAGAAATATCCAGATTAAAGATGAGATGGATTCGGTTGACTCTTTTCAAGTGCCAAACAAACAAGTAAAAGAAAAACAGGGATATGTCATTTTTCACCACACGCAGCGAGTTTACTTTCCACAGCCAAATGGGACTACTCTTCCTTCAGTTCCCTTAGTAACTTCACAGGAGGCTTCACCACAAGTTCCAGATCAGGCGAACAAACGGTTACACCACAGGTCGCGGATCAGCAAAGGCAGTCAAATTGGAGATTGCCAACAATCTCAGCCTCAAAATTTTCGAGGAGAAAGAGATCTAGCAGTCGTCTGCAAGCAAGCTCTCACTTTGCTTTTTCTGCAGCGACAGAGGAGCCTCTAATAATTCAAGAGGCCTTTTCATCACCCGAGAGAAATCATTGGATCGAGGCGGCGAACGATGAAATGAAATCTATTATGGAGGCACAGACGTGGGAGCTGGTGGATCTTCCTCCAAGCAAAAAAGCCATTGACAGCAAATGGGTATTCAAAGTGAAGTTGAACCTGGACAACACCATTAAAAGGTATAAGGCGAGACTAGTGGCCAAGGGGTATAATCAAAAAGAAGGTAATGATATGGTAGAATCCTTCTCTCGAGTTGTTAGATTTCCTACTGTCAGAATCTTGCTAAGTATAGCGGCTATAGAGAATATGGAAATATAACAAATGGATGTTAAAACTGCTTTCTTGCATGGAGAATTAGAAGAGATCATCTACATAAAACAACCTGATATGTATGTAGAAAAAGGAAAGGAGAAATTGGTGTGTAAACTGATGAAATCTTTGTATAGGCTGAAACAAGCCCCCAGATAATGGAATTTGAAGTTAGACGAGTTTTTGACTGGGCTAGGTTTAAAGAGAATTAGCTTAGACCATTCAGTATAAGTTCTACAAAGGGAGGAAGGAATAATTTACATTGCTGTATATGTGGATGATCTAATATTAACACGTAAGTCAATGGATGAAATAAACCGCATTAAAGCGGCTTGAAGGTTTAGGTTAAAGATGAAGGACCTCGGAGAGGCCAAGTATATCTTAGGTATACAGGTAGAAAGAGACAGAAACAAAAGGTTCATTATGTTAACTCAGAAAGAAGCAATAGGTAACATGGTGGAAAGATTTGAAATGAAAGATGTGAAAGGATCTATAACTCCCATGGAATTCAGGCAAAAATTGGAAGGAATTGAGTCATACTCAAGCATAATGGTTTGTGAGAATTTAGAGACAGGGGAGGAAGAGTTTATGGCTTCAAAGCCATATAGACAGGTAGTTGGAAGTCTTATATATTTTATGAACTGTACGAGACCCGACATTGCAACAGCTGTGGGAGTCCTTAGTATAAGTCTGCAGAATCCTAAAAAGGCAGATTGAGAAGCAGCAAAAAGGGTGTTGAGATATCTTGCAGGTACTCGAAATCTCAAGCTTGTACTCGGAGAAGAAGAGGTGAAAATACAGACATGGAGCGATGCTAGCTATTGAGACATGCCCAGCCGAAAATCTACAACCGGCTTTGTTTTGAAGATTGGAGGTGGAACTTGCTGCTGGAGTAGCAAATTATAAAAGGTTACAACTCAATCCACAATGGAGTCAGAATATATGGCAGCAGCTTCCGCCCGCAAAGAGCTCCTATGGGTCAAGTCCATTTTACAAGAACTTGGGTATATGCAAACTGGTCCTCAAGCTATCTAGTGTGACAACGCAGCCATTGCAATTGCCTCTAACCCAAACCATCATTTTAAGAGCAAACACATGGATGTTAGACTTCACTTTGTTAGAGAAAAAGTACTTCCAAAAGTCGTTAAATTGTGTTATTTACCGGATGAGAAGATGGTGGCGGACATGTTAACAAAAGCCCTTCCTGCTCCTACGTTACAGTTTTGCAAAGATGCTATTGGACTAAGTGAGTAACAAAGTCTAAAGATTTAGGGGAGTGTTGTAATTTATAAATCTTTATTTCAGTAAATAGGGGTAAAATAACTTAGAATATTTTCTAAGTAGTCTACTGTAATACTTACCTTAATTAGCGTTATAGTACCAAAAAGTACAGTAGAGTGTATAATACTTTTGCAGGGACAAGTGTCGTCAAAAGAACGTATGCAGGTTTTTGGGAGTGGAGCCGACGGTCTGTTGAAATCATTAGATTTAGGGGAGGTATTTTCTAGGTCTTAATTAAAATAAGAAGGAAAAGAAAAGCAGAGGCAGCTTGCCTCCACCTTCTCTCTCTGACCCCCATACTTGTTGTAGTCACTGAAGGAGAGAGAGGGCGGTGGAGCCATGGCTACCTTAGCTCCATAGGCAGGGCTTAAGAGTGACCTAAGTCACTCTCAACCAAAAAGGTTGTGTCTGACAGGACACGAACCTCCGACCGGTAGGGCGAGGCATAGCCGTCAACCCTTACCAGTCTGTCGTAATAGTCCGTTAGGATACATAAGGTTCGATAGCTATTTAAAAAATAGATATACGACTAATCCAATTAACGGAATTACAAATAGGATACATAGAAACCAGTTGGGAAATTAAGTGCGCACGAAACAAATGTACCAGACATTTGTTTTGAACGGCTGAAAATTAAAGCCGACTTAGATCCGACAGCTCACATCATCGCCGAGATCATGGAATGACCGCTTTGGCGGTTTGCGGATGTAACACAACCTAGCGACACGTGGCAATATGTCATTAGGAAGCCGAAATCCCGGGGAGCGTGAGAATAAGTCCGGAGGAGACAGGCGTCCACTCCATGGCCATGTCGTACACACGCCGTACAGAAAGTACATCGGCCATGGTACTTTTCTGTACTATACAGTCTTCTAATTGGTCCCGTACTTTAGTAGATAGGGGTTGTGAGAGGGTTTGGGACTTAGTGGATTGAGGAGGTATCCGCCTCTCCCCCAACAAGCTTGTATAAATATTGGCATCTTTGCCGCTTGATAATTAATTGCCTGGTGAGGCGTTTTCAGTGATTCTTTTTGCTGTGGACTCAGGGGAGTCCAAACTGCACATTAGTGCAGTCACATTATCTATTTATTTGCTAGGGTAGCAGTTGCTCTCGTTGAAAGTGGGTTAGTCGAAAACTACCTAGAGGCTTCCTCATTCTTGGTCCAAATGGAGGACACAGAATTGCAATGTGCGCTATGGTTGTCTCCCATGAAGATCCGCGATGGAGCGATTTCACGAAAGTTGGAAAAGCACTCTCTCCTGAAACACATGTGTTCAAACGCACCAGTGTCCACCATCTAGTGGTCCTTGCTGGTCGCGATGGAGGACGCCATCATTGCTTGTAAGGTGACGATCTCCTTCTCCTTTCCCTTCCCTTTTTTCAATTTTGTCTCGTCTACTTTCCCATGTAATTTGTCATAGGAAAACTTTCGGCAAACCGATGATGGGGACAGCAGCGTGTCCGAAAAAGGGAAAAGAAAGGAGACACCTCTCACTTCTATTGCCATGGCACCTGGAGCGGTGGTCGTGAAGACCGAGGAAAACGACATTCAGATGTGGGAGTACACCAACATGAATGCAAGGCACTTCATTTTGAGGCACCTCACCCAAGCGTTGGCAACTTCTCACCTTCAAATCTTCAAGGCTGAAGAGTTGTGGATGACCTTAGTGGAGATCTATAGAGCTGGCACCATTTAGGAGCTTCAACTGGCTAAGCAAAGGCTGATCAGTTACACTTTCAAAGGAGGAAAGATGTTGGACTATTGCACCGATCTCTCTTGTCTATACATGAAGATGGAGAGTGCCGGATGGACAAGCACTATGAAGATGAAAGTTAACACTTTTATCATGAAGTTGCCGGAGGAGTATGAAAATATAGTGTACCAAGTGCAACAAATGGATGATAGTGCTTGAAAGTGGAGCACCGTGGTTCGAATGATTCTTGTACAGGAAAACACTATTGAGATCCGAAGAGGAGGAAAGAGCGTGCAAGCTCTAGCTGCTGGAACTGATTGGTGGAGGAAGGATCCGAAGAAGCCGTACCACAGCTTCAAAGGGGAAAAAGATCAATGTGGAGAACCGAGGACTCCAAAGGGCCTTTGTCATTTCTGCAAAAAGCCGGGGCACTTGATAGCTGATTGCATCAAGCTATCGGAGTTGAGGCTCCAAGAAAATCGTGGAGGTGGTTCTTCCGGAGGGAAGAAAAAAGCACTTGTGGTCACACGAGTGAAAGGAGAGACCGAGGAGGACGAGTCCTCCGAGGAAGAGGATGGGGAGCTTCTTCTTGACGAGAATCTAGAGGAGAAGGAGATCCCTCGAAAACAGAAGTGTGCCCTTGGAGCCATTTGGGAAGCACCAGAGGAGGGATGGATCATCGACTCATATGCATCCATGCATATGTGTCGTGACAGGCACCTCTTCACTAAGCTAAGAAAGATCCCTACTGTGGAAATAGAGTATGGGGATGGGAGAGTAGTTACCACAGATCTAGTGGGATCGGTAGATCTGAAAGTCTTAGTGGAGGGTAAGACCTCTATTCTCACCTTCTCAGATGTGCTCTACATTCCTCATTTGAGTAAGAATCTTGTGACTACTTCTGTATTAGATGACAAGGATTTTGATACCTTCACTAGAAAGGGAGTCTTTACAGCTAAGTATGGAGATGAAGTCTACTTCACAGCTAATAAGGGTAGCCAAAGAATGTTTAGGCTTAACCTAAGTAATGAAAAGAAGATTGCTTACTATGGTGGTATTCAGAGCTTGATGATCTGGCATAAGCGTTTGGGACATGTGCATTTTGATAGACTGAGGGAAATCAAGAAGTTGGGTGTAGTAGAGGGCATTCAGTTTGGGGATAATGAGATGATGGATGACTGTATTGGCTGTGCGCAAGGTAAGGCTCACAGACTTCCCTTTCCCAAAACTGCCACATATAGAGGTGAGAAAATACTAGATGTGGTCCACACAGATATCTGGGGACCAGCAAGGGTGCCTTCGGTTGGGGGAAAGAGGTATATGTTGACAATTACCGATGATTGGTCCAGATATTCCCGAGTCTACTTCTTGAAAACAAAAGTCTGAAACACCAAAATACTTTAAAGAATACAAAGCCTGGAGTGAGAAGTTGCACGGAACCCCCATTAAGAGAATAAGGAGTGATAATGGGGGAGAGTACACCTCTAACCAGTTTGAGGATTATTTGAGAGATGAGGGAGTTCAGCATCAGAAAATTGTACCGAATAATCCAGAACAAAATGGGGTAGGAGAGAGGTTAAACCGGACTTCGGGAGATAGTGTGTGCTGCATGTTGGCAGATAAGAAAATAGGAAGAAGATTTTGGGCAGAGGCCATGAACTGTGCTAACTACATTAAGAATAGAGTCCTCACCACAGTTGTTAAAGGAATGACCCCTTATGAGAGATGGGTTGGAAAGAAACCGAATGTTTCTCAGTTGAAAGTATTCGGTAGTTAAGTTTACAGTCTTGACACACATAAGAAAAACTGGAAACTAGATGCTAAAGGGAAACCGGGATAATTTGTGGGATATGATGAGGATGTCAAAGGATATAGAGTCTATGACTTAGCTAAACAAGATATCATTCTGGTAAAGCATCTAGTTGTCATGGATGAATGGAAGTCTTTTGATCCATTCAAATACACTAAAAAAATCAGAATCAGCTTTGAGTCCGAGAGTGAGGAGGACTTAGATCTTCCCAAAAGGGACACTAGGGAAAACATGATTGCAGATCCAGGGGAGATAAAAGATGGGGGGGATATACCAGAATCTCCTCATATTCCTACACCCTTTGAGGAGAGAGAGGAAGAGGAGTCAGAACCGGTTCCCATGGATAGGGGAGCTGATGAGACAGTTCGGAGGAATCCAAGACTTCCCTCCATTCCAGCTTTGGACTTTGAGGGAGGACGGAGGAGCAGCAAAAGGCTTCAAGGAAAACAAGCTGCTTGCAAGGTAACAAAGCTTTCCCATCCATATGAGCCTCAGTCATGCTCGGAGGCAATAGACAGTCCGCAGAAAGAAAGGTGGGTCAGAGCCATAAATGATGAGATGACTTCAATCATGGAGGCAAATGCTTGGGAGCTGGTGGACTGTCCACCAGATAGAAAAACCATTGGGTGTAAATGGGTATTTAAACTAAAACTGAATCCAGATAACACCATTGAGAGATTTAAGGCTCGGCTGAAGGCAAAATGGTTCACTCAAAAAGAAGGGATAGATTATGATGAGACCTTTGCTCCGGTAGTTCGATTCCCATGTGTAAGGATTCTCCTTAGTCTACCAGCAGCGGAAGACATGGAAATTCACCAGATGGATATCAAAACTGCCTTCCTCAACGGTGAACTAGAGGAAGAAATCTTCATGCGGCAACCAGAAGGTTTTGTAGAGGAAGGAGAGGAAAGGAAAGTCTGCAAACTTATGAAGTCCTTATATGGACTAAAGCAGGCCCCCAAACAATGGAATAAGAAACTATATGAGTTTCTTACCAGTCTGGGGTATATTCGGATCAGTTCTGACCATTCTATTTATATGTTTGAGGATGAGAATGGTGTGATTTTTATTGCAATTTATGTAGATGATTTGTTGGTATTGAGTAAGTCTATGGAGAAGATAAATAGGTTAAAGAAAGATCTGGGAAGTAGATTTGACATGAACGATTTATGAGAGGCTAAATATATTCTAGGAATTCAAATGGAAAGAAATAGGGAGAAGAGAATTATCAGACTTACACAGAAAGAGGCTATAGGAAATATGCTGGAGAAATTCCAGATGGAGAATGGAAACAATTGTACCACTCCCATGGACTTGAAGAAAGTAAGTGATGGAAGTGTAGAAGGAGGAGTGATAATGTTAGATGATCAGATGAGTCCAGAAGAGAGGCAGTTTATGAAGTCTATTCCTTACAAACACGTTGTAGGAAGTTTGATTTACTTTATCAATTGTACTAGGCCTGACATACCTGCAGCAGTTGGAGTCCTCAGTAGGAGTCTTAATGACCCTAGAATGAGAGACTGGGAGGCAGCCAAGAGATTAACGAGATACATGGTGGGAACTAGGAATCTATGGTTGCATTTGGGAGGGGAGCACACTGACATCACTACTTCGAGTGATGCTAGTTATGGTGATGTACCTATGAAAAGATGCACTTCTGGGTATGTATTGTATGTGGGGGAAGGTGCTTGTTGTTGGACCAGCAAGCAACAAAAGGTTGTTGCTCAGTCCACTATGGAGGCTGAATACATGGCCTCTTGTTCTGCTGTGAAAGAGCTGATGTGGGTGAAATCCTTGTTGCAAGAATTGGGGTACATGAAGAAGGGAGTACATGAAGTGTTTTGTGACAATCAGGCTGCAATTGCAACCAATCCAAAACACCATTTCAAAGCTAAACATATGGATATAAGATTAAGCTTTGTGAGGGAAAAAGTGGAAAATAAAATTGTGAATTTGGTGTATAGGAGTGATGGTGAAATGGTGGCTGATAGGATGACAAAGCCTGTGTCGTCTCCCAAGTTGAAGTATTGTAGAGAAAAATGTGGATAAAAAGAGAAATTAAAATAAGACTAGAAAATAAAGGGAGTGTTGAAATCACTAGATTTAGGGGAGGTATTTTCTAGGTCTTAATTAAAATAAGAAGGAAAATAAAAGCAGAGGCAGCTTGCCTCCACCTTCTCTCTCTTACCCCCATACTTGTTGTAGTCACTGAAGGAGAGAGAGGGCGGTGGAGCCATGACTGCCTTAGCTCCATAGGCAAGGCTTAAGAGTGACCTAAGTCACTCTCAACCAAAAAGGTTGAGTCCGGCAGGACTCGAACCTCCGACCGGTAGGGCGAGGCATAGCCGTCAACCCTTACCAGTCTGTCGTAGTAGTCCGTTAAGATACATAAGGTTCGATAGCTATTTAAACAATGGATAGACAACTAATCCGATTAACGAAATTACAAATAGGATAAATAGAAACTAGTTGGGAAATTAAGTGCGCATGAAACAAATGTACCGGACATATATTTTGAACGGCTGGAATTAAAGCGACTTAGATTCGACGGCTCACATCATCGCCGAGATCCTGGAATGGCCGCTTTGGCGGTTTACGGATGTAATATAACCTGGCGACACGTGGCAATATGTCAATGGGAAGCCGGAATCTCGGGAGCGTTAGGACAAGTCCGGAGATAGGAGATAGGAGATAGGCGTCCACTCTATGGCCTTGTCGTACACAGGCCGTACAGAAAGTACATCGGCCATGGTACTTTTCTGTACTATACAGTCTTCTGATTGGTCCTGTACTTCAGTAGATAGGGGTTGTGAGAGGGTTTGGGACTTAGTGGATTGAGGAGGTAGCCGCCTCTCTCCCAACAAGCTTGTATAAATATTGGCATCTTTGCCGCTTGATAATTAATCGTCTGGTAAGGCGTTTTCAGTGATTCTTTTTGCTGTAGACTCAAAAGAGTCTAGACTACACAGGGGTGCAGTTAGGTTATCTATTTATCTGCAAGGGTAGCAGTTGCTCTCGTTGAAAGTCGGTTAGTCAAAAACTACCTAGAGGCTTGCTCATTCTTGGTCCAAATGGAGGACACACAATTTCACAGTCAACTATACGTGTCACGCAGTTGACAATTCGATTCACAAGATCGGAAGAACCGGATCTCAACCGGGTATTCCGGAAATATTTGGTACAGTTCGACGGTACCATCATCGATTAAATTTGTTCCAACGGACGCGATTCACCTGGGACCACAAGCGTGATTCACGAGGGACCACAAGCGTGATTCGCGTGGGACCATAAGTGAGAAAGCACTCAAGTGCTTCGTACTACACGACCACATTCGGATGGACTTTAGCGATTTCCGCTGACTACAAATTTGCAACGTTTTGTTTACGGCTGGAACGTTTTGTGTACGGTTCAACATCTGGAAATATCTGAATAACATTGTTTTGTAGTTTAGTGGAATAAAAATAGTGTTCCATTAATCAGGTTTTTAAAGTAATGATTAGGGTTTTGAGGTACGATGACGTACTGGTAGGAGGCTTTGTCATTATTCAAGATAATAACCGTAGTAACGGTTAACCAAATGAGTGTAGATCACTAGATACACACTGTGAATATATAACTTAGGACTTAGCCAATTTTGTAGCCTCCAGTTGTGGGAATATGATTTTATAAAAAGGCAGTTTTTGGGAAACTTCCAGACATCATATCTTATGGTTTAATGAGTCATTTGGGCTGCAATTTTTTGAATTGTTAGTTTACTATATTTTGTATCACTATGGCAAATTTTAGGCATATTGTCCTTGTGAGTCATATTTTGTGTCAGATCAAATTTGGTTGTTGAGTAGGTACTTTGATAGTTTCTGCTGTTTTCATGTGTACTTCGACTACTGCTGCTGGTCCTCCTCCTGCAACGGTGGTTGTAGAACAACTCCACTGACTCTCTGGTGTCGACTTCGTTATCTGAAAAAAATGAAACACAAACTGAAAAAATACTATATAAACGCACAAATAGAGACAAAACATCCTACTATTTTATGTCTTTAAAAGGGACAAAACATTATTTGTATGCAAATTTTTGTTAGATGTCATTTTTTTTTAATAAAATGTTGTAGCCACTGGGAAACCATTCAAAAGGGGAAATGCAATCATATCGCAAGTTCATAAGGGTTTAGGTGGTAGTCTATGAATTTGTTTTTTCTTTTATTTTTTATTGTTTTTTTTTTGTTGTCCCTTGAATTTTTGTCGGCACGCGTTACATTTGATGATATAGTTTTCCACGATAGTCCAAGTAGTACAAATGGTAAGAAAATGGAATGCTTTGTTTGCATGTACGAATTTGTACAATTTTACGTACTTTATTAAGTAGATTGTTGAATGGTAGGGATATCTATATTTGAAACATTTCGTCATTATAGCAAATTCACCTTGTTGTTATAGTTTAATCCTTCTCAAATTCTTTTAGAGTTAATGTTGTTATCCTATTAATGTTGCGATTCCAGTTTTGTGTAACATTTGGTGTCGCCAACTTCATAAGATACAATCATTTTAATACGGTAATTAAAAAAAACAGATCTTGGTATTGCTCACATTTTTTCTGGCTCACTGCCACACATGCCAACTCATCTTCAAACTTAAACCCAGTTCACCTTTCATTTTAAGGGAAAGTGACACCTGCGCATGGAATGAAACACGCCAGTTGAAAAGGCTCAAAAAAAATATATATATATATATATATACAAATTGTTTGCTATCTTTGCGGGTAATTTGAGAACAGATAGAGAGAAACGACAAAAATACAGAATTGGGTAACCATGGCAGAAAGTTCCAAAATTAGTGACGTCATATTGCCACAAAAACCTAAACAATCTACAACGTCACAAAAAAATAATAGGCGTCTACAATATTAAATCGTCATTTACATTAGTATCTGCCTGCAAATACCAATGCTTGAAGTGACGACTTTTGTTTTTTGACATTGGAACACCCGGAAAACTACACCATGTATCGCTATAAGTTTTTTTTTTTTTGTTGTTTTGTTAAAATATATTTTATCCGTACACATTTTCCGATATTCATTTGAGACCATCAATCGGAGGCTGAGAATATTGCCTCGCAATCGCAACCGTCGGATCTTTAATCCGACGCGTATGTACGGATAAAATATGTTTTTAGTGGCAAAAAAACATTAACACTAATAGCGATACACGGTGTATTGTACTATATAGTACACATAGTTATTACAGTTAATAACACTAATTCGGTCACGCCTTTTGTAGCCGAAGATTATAAACTAATGTTGGAAATTCTATTTAAGGGATTGGAGAACAGTTTCCCACGTCCTATTGCTCTAAATTAGTATCATGTTTTAATTTCGCGTTAATACTAATAAATGATCAACGCTAATATCGATGGCCGGTGTAGTACGCAAAAACTTCACTAAAAAACAAAGTCTCATCGCTAAAGTTGAAACGTACACCGTGAATTGCTAAATGCTTCCATGAGGAAATTTTGTAATCGTACGGCAAACATTACAGGATGCTACATTTTGAACGATGTTCTATTGCGCAGAGTTTGTAATCCACGTGCTCAAAATTGAATGGTAACCGCGTATGATAAGATCGTACATTGAAAATCGTCAAATATTTTTCTCACCGACCAACTTCAACTTAAATCTTCATTTGCGTACCATGTACGTGTGGACCAGGTCATCGTACGACATAATTTTTGTACTCTTTGCATATGCCTTGTCAGATACCAACTCAATTTTTTAAGGGTTTTTGGACTTCATGTTTTTTCGCGTGACGATTGAGCGCTTCCACAAATAGTGTGACGAATAGGTGATGACAAAAATGGCGTGACGAAAGCTCGTTACAAGATTACTTTTGTGATTTCGGTTAGGATCTTTGAATGGATGTATCATGTGCGATTTTTTTTTTCTCGTTGGTTGCTGTCTTGACACGTATGTTCATTATCCAACGTGTCGCGGCTCAATATTTTCTGTAAATGGTGATGAATGGTGATGTACCTCTTACATAAACCTTCGAAGCGAATGCTTCGCGAAAATAAATCCAACAGTCATTGTTACTTCCCAAAAATTTGGAGAATATTGGCAAGATTCTCTGTAATGTTGTTCGCCCATAAAAACAAAATAAGCGGCACGGCCTGGTACGGATAAAGGCGGATTTCTGTAAACTACCCCACTTTTCGTCTGATGGAACGCCACCCTAAATCAACGCCCCTAAATTACGACCATTGGACCTAAGATAAAATTCACACTACTTTCTTTTTCCTTTACGCTAATGTAGGTACAATTTTGCAAGTACTGTAGTACAAGAGGTACATAAATAGTGTGGTGTACGAAATGCGTCAGTCTGTACTAAGCCTGTTCTTATTTTCGTACAAAAGTACAAAAAAAAATTAGACAACGGCACCCATATTTGAATCCTAGTAAGAGCGTTGTTCCATTACGCGGTCGCAGTAAACGTTAAAAATTCGTTTACTGAAGCAAACGTTCCATTCTGTCGTCTCAGTAACTGACATTTCATTTGCGTGGCACACTATGATTGGTCCACGTAATATATGAATAGGATTCTGATAATCTTCAAAGAATCTCTGAGAGCAAATTGTGACCACATATTTTTACCAGCGAAGGTAAAAAGTGACTCGTACGACGCATTGAATAAAATATGTACGGGCGGACGAAATTTAAGATTTGTTTAAGCGTACGAAAATGTCAAAATGGTTAGTGGATGGCAACAAAAGCGTGAAACATTATCCTCCGTCAAATATTTTCTTGCTGCTTCCAGTGGCCTCGCATCCTCCCTGGCGGAAGGCACGTCTTATGCGACGTGTACTCACTTGGTCGTGCGGTCGTCATGGATATTTATTCACTTTTCCACGAGGCACGATGCTATTCGTTCAGGCGCTTAGAATTGACCTACTCCGGGTCAATCGTTGCGAACTGAAAGTGTCAGACGATGGCGTATCCGATTATGCATCCGACGGTCCACGTTTACGCCCATAAACGTGGAGAATCAAATCCCTCATTCAGTAGGCTTGTTTTTCTTACATTGTTTTTTGGTACGGCACTGTACGAAACAGTACGACTTTTAGTAAACAACGGCATTTTTCCCCTAATGGAACCTCACCCTAATAAAGACGGGCGGAAATTGCGCGAAACGTGTTCTCACGTGTTAACGTTGAGAATGTGAACACTATAGCGACTACACAATAGGAATATGCACTCAAATTAGGGTTAGATGTGTAAATTAATCTATTGTACATCGTGTATCGCTGTTAGTTTTTTTTGCTCTTAAAACATATTTCTCCGTACAGGCTTGTCGTATTGCTGCGATTGAATGACAAGATTCCCACCATCCGACTGGTGGTCTCAAATTGAAAATCGGACAAGTGTGTACGGATTAAAAATGTTTAAGTGGAGAAAATTCTAGTAACACTAATAGCGATTCACGGTGTAGCGTTCATGTTTGTTAAAGTTAGGCCCTTGAACCCAGAATAGAGTTTACAACGCTACTTCTTTTTTTACACTAATAATTTATCTACACTAAATATATATTCACGGCGTAATTTTGTCTTTTACGATTCTGGTATTTAGCGGTTAGAACCGACACTGACACTATGGTCGGCACCGTTGTCACGTGGCCCTGGGCGGCAAAAAACACGCAAATCACACGTGGCAGATTTTGGACGTAGCGGCCAGACTACAACCTGTGTGCGCTTATGTTTTGTTTTTACTTTTTAGGGCAACGCCCTGCCTCCAATAAAAACTCGCAAAGCCAAAAGTTTTTTGTCGTTTACTTAAATAGTATAGTCTCCAGCTATAATGAGCCGTACATAGCGCTTAAAACCTAATGTGCTGCACCGGTTTGTGTCCGTTTTACTTGAAGTACAGTACACCGCGAATCGTAATTAGAGTAATGAAAAAATTAGAGTACAAAAACTACAAAAAAAAAATAGAGTACAAAAACTAAAAAAAAAAATAGAGTAACGAACGCTAATTTATGTGATAGAGCTGTTTCAACCATAGTTCAAAAGTAGGCGTTTTTTGGTAGGCCTTTTGTAGGCCGCCTTTAGCGTAAGTTGTGTTCCGGGCTTTCCATGTGATCTTCTTAGATCGCTACATTCATCAGCGACCGTCCGATCGTCCAAATCTGACGATAGTCCCATCGTAAGTTGTGTTATGGGCTTTTCATGTGATCTTCTTAGATCGTTACTTTCATCAACGACCGTCAGATCATCCAAATCTGACGGTTTAAATAAAAAGTCGATCAAAACTCACAGAAAAAAAAAAATTTGTCCGATTTTTTTTTCAAATTTAGACATGACGTTTAATTCTCTATCGATCCATGTGCAACCCTGTTACTATTTTATTTCATTTTGGGGCCAATACAATATGGGTCTTAAGGCCATATTGTATGTTTTGCATACAATAGGCATATTGTATGGGCGTACGGTCACCTACTTTTGAACTATGTTTTAAACATTGCCCGAAAGTACACCTAAGCATGTACACGCGGCTGCGCCTAATTCGTTAGAAAGTGTTCTGATGCTAAACTGACTTTATTCTCTGTTACATATCTTACATACGACATGCGAAACAGTGGGTCCTCCGTTTCAATGAAATACCCATTTAGAGTAGAATGGTACAGCAGAATCTTTTTCTTGTTTTCCTTCGTCCAATGAAATTCGCTCCGACAGTCCGCCAATATTTGCTGAAACATGACCACTTTTCCGCCGACATGAAGCGAACCGCGCGAAGAGCTCATTGGCTGCCTCCTTTGACCGTGGCCGACTCACGC
Source organism: Zygnema cylindricum (assembly GCA_037447655.1). Lineage (NCBI taxonomy): Eukaryota > Viridiplantae > Streptophyta > Zygnematophyceae > Zygnematales > Zygnemataceae > Zygnema > Zygnema cylindricum. The sequence goes on from JBBHKE010001558.1 coordinate 59,943, forward strand.
CAATCAAAAACGACAAAGTCATAGTACATTGCTCGTCGTTTAGTTTCCGTACATCACACAGACTATAACGTAGTACAAACATCAGACCTACGCATTCGCCTTCCCACAAGCGCCGAAAACAGCACTTTCCCCTTCCCGTCCCTAGTAGCCTTCCCCTACTCTTCGCACTCTCGTTCCTCCCCTCTACCTCCTTCAATTCCTCACCCTCCTTCCCCTGGCCTGTACCATTCCTCCCTCACCCCTCTCTTTATGCCCCTGTATTTGACTGCACCACCACTTGTCGTTGTTCCCTCGCGTGATTTCCCGCTCCCTTCCCCTCCCTCCGTTCCTCCCTCCATCCTATCCCCAGCATGTCTCTCTCTCCTTCTCTCTTCCTCTCTCTCCTCCTCTTCACGTCCTACCTCTCCTCTGCGGAATCCTCTTTCTCCTCCTTTTCCCAAACACTCCGTCACCGGCTCCGTGGCGATCTTCCGGAATTGAAATATCTCACACGTGCGGCCTCTGAAATTATGCCAAGTGTCACAACTCTCACCAAATGGTTTCCTGACACGTGGAATTCCCTCGGGAGTAAACCCCGGATTGAGAGAATCATGCAGGAAGCTTCCCCCGAAGACTCCCAGGAATACGCCGGGGAAGGTTTCAAGGAAGTTGTGGAGGAAGATGTGAAGGAAGCTTCCGGACAAGTGTCAGACGGAAGCTGTACGGACAGTGTCCCTTCGTCTATACAAAACGCCAAAAACTATGCACTGAGGTCTATGGCCGCCCGAGTTTGTAAAGGAAATATGAAAAAAGCATATGGGGCACTTAACCTTGCCACGGTGAGCCCTTTTTATTTTCCTTGGGGCGGTATTTCATTGTTTTATTATTATTATTAATATTTTTTTATTTTATTATTTGTACCCGTAGTACCGAAGGACAAGGAAGAATCCGCAAGTCCATAGGAAAATGTACGGCTTTGGTTCGAAGATGGAAAAAATTCAGGATGAAAGGAAGTCATAAACTTTAACCGGAAATGGACTGAATTTATTCACAAAAGCAGTTTCAGTTTTTTTAGGAAAGGAAAGGCAAAAATGGGTAGCTGATTTTCTCTAATCTTTCATACTATTTTTAGCAACACAAATAAAATCAAAGTTTAGTGGACATTGTGTTAAATCCCCTATTACAATTTCCAATTAACTTAGACCATAAATCTTTGGTTCGTGAACTAAATTGAGAACATGATAATGAAAATAACTTGAAAAAACTCTATTCTTCACAAATGCTCACTTTTTTTTCCTTTTTCCTTTTTTTTGTATTGTACTCCAGGCCAGTATCGCAGTTCTCGATTATAGTGTAACTCACAAATATCTTTCTAGAGCCATGGTTTTAGTTAACGAATGTATAGCATGGGGAAATATTGTGGAAGGAGGAGATCTCCAAGTGGCTGGAACTATAATCACAACAGCAATTTCCTGTTTAGCAACAAAGTTGAAATCCCAGCTAGTCGGGGAATTTCGCAAACCGACTCGTCTCAAAAGTGTGATTATCGACCGCGGATCGAAACCCATCGGAAATGCCGCTCTCGGGAACTACGACCTCACTTATTTCAAAAACGGCACAGGTATGTGAGAATCAAATGACTTAAAACAATGCAACAATTCATTCTTTCTTCCAAGGATTTTCTTTTTTTAATAAATTTTTTTCCTGAAAAGATCTTTTGAAATGCAAAATGATTCGCAAAACGTGAACTCCGGTGGGATTTTGTTAACAGAATATATATTTTGACTTGGCACAAGTTTTTGAAGTTTCTCTTTATAGATTAAGATCTATAATAAAGCACATGAGATATTTATTTTCTTGTTTAGTAACGGTGGAAATGTCACATTTATAGGTACTCGAGTATATTCCCAACCCGGTTTTTCGTCGGGCGTTTTTTCCGCAAATATTCGTTGTCCTTCCGGGAACACCTCCGGAGTTCTGACCTCATTCTTTGTGAGTACTTTTCACTAGTTGATTTTACGCACTTTATTATATTCCACAGAAAAAAAAAAATCTGTACTCAAAAAAAAAAAAAGTTTTTGGGAGTCGACGATCTTTTCGTGTTTTTCTAACTAAGGCTTTTACACGGTTGTTTTTCGCAACTAATGAATATGTTCTGTACCAATAATCTCATTTTTTGTGATTTCTGAAAACTCCATTAAATGTGTTACCATTCCGCTCAGCAACGCCGACCAATTTGTCTTATCTGATGTTGTCTTCTTTCCTATTTTGTCTTTTATCTCTCGTCTTAAAACCCAGTTGGCCACCAATTATGCCGACCCATACCGCTCCTCCATTGTTTTTGAAATGAGAGGGGAACATCGCAACCTTGGGATGATTCAAACTATCGAGAACGGTGTTACGAGTGCAAGAACTGCGGTGGATCTTGGGTATGATTGTGCAGAAGGTTATCATTTATATTCTATTTATTGGACTCCAAAAATGATCTTGTGAGTGGTTAATTAGCATTTTTTATTTTTTGGTGGTTGTTTTGGAGGGAGAGAATCGTGGGTTTCCTCTTGGCTTTAAGCCTCTTCTCTGGGCTCCAAATAACATTATGTTCATAGTAAACAGTCGGCATTTTTTGGGATTTCTATTCGGAGTACTTGGTGTTTTAGTGAGTCTTTTCGTGCCGATTTCCTTGGGACTCTTCATAAAATCATGCAATAAGTGAAACGTGGACGTCCTTAATTTTTAGTGGCACAGTTTATGGGTTTTAATTGCTTTGGGCATAAGTAACTAATCATGTTTAAGTAAACAAAACTGTGCTAGTTTGGAGTGTACTTAATCCCGAAGAACTGTACCAAAATCAATGTGTCATTAACCATGAGGACCACTAGAAAAAATTATAAAAAGAAACCACACTATTAGTGGTCAGCGGTGCTTAATTGTGCTGGAATTGCTGGGCAAAAAACTTTGACTGTACTATTTTAATTCATTTTATGTAGCCAAAAGGATGGCGTTAGAAACGCCACATTTCCTCGTCTCCCTACGCACTAAGTAGAAGAACATAAGTTCACGAGCACGGAAGTATGGAAAAAGTAAACGAAGCAACCTAAAGACTTTCCTGAAAAAGTAATCTGAAAGAAGAACTAAAATAATGTTGTGACCCTAAAAGCTAAAAAAAATCAGGTGAAAAGAAGAATAGAAGAAAAAAAGGTCCACTAAGGACGTACATATGTTAAAAAGACACTCTCAAATGTGTCAATTTGAATTAAAACCCCAGTGGCTACTAAAACAATATCCCCAAATGTCTTATCTTGAGAAAAAGAACCAATAGCTACTAAAACAACATCCCTAAACGTGTTTTTTTCCTTTGAATTAAGATGGATGAGCGACACCAATGTCCTACACATGTACGACAAAGTCACGTGGTACGCCCCGGTTCCCTCGGGAAACGAAATGCATTTATATTTTGGAATCGAAGCTATAGAAACTTACACAATGCCCACGTGGCAGAAAGGGGTGAACTTGGGGGCGAAAACGGATTCCATTACCGCTTCTTTCAAAAATGTAACCATAAGAAGTCCCCTCCTAACTATGCCAAAAATTAACCGGAAAGCCGTGAATGCACCAATGTTAACTATAGCGACCGACTATTGCGGGGACAAAATGACCTTCCAAAGGTCGAGCAGTTCGGCAAATATTACATTTGATAACTCTAATTGCGGTGAGTGGTAGTGGGGAGAATGGATATAGGTGATTAGCTTTTCTGAAGGGGTGAGGGAGAGGATAGAGAGATTATTACATTTGTGCATTTTGTAAAGTGGGTGTCAATTAATAAAGTGTTACACTCTATTAATTAGCAACACATTGTCGGCATGGAATTTTTTTTTTCATTCTTCTCCTTCCACCCAAAAGCAAAGAAAAGCGTGCAAATAAAGATGACAAAACGACTAAGATGTGGGTATAGATCGGGAGAGGTCATCATTTACTGTACGGATTATTTTGGTCTATTTTTCTGGAGCTACCTGTTAGCCTCAAAAAAAAAATCACCTGAAAATAATTAGTAAAAACTAAAAAATTCTATATTTTTTACGCAGGAGGCCGGTTCCATTCGGGCTTATCCTACTTCTCCGGTGAATTTACGACGAAGTTCAAATGTGCCGATGGAAATACGAGTGGACTTTTGCCTTCATTCTATGTAAGGAATATCTTACTTCTATATTGAATTTCATTTTCTCACAAATCGCAAACAGATGGACTTTTCCGAAATCCCAAAAATTGAAACTTTCTTTTCCGTACACGCATCAGGACAAAAGCAGAATGTGATGTCACCCGCCTTTGTCTTGTTGTTCTGCTGACATTTTACATGTGCTTTCGGGAATTTCTTTATCCGCCAGCTGTCATCTTATGAAGGTTCGAAGGAACAGGACGAAATTGATTTTGAGTGGATTGGATACAATAAAAGAGTGGTACAAACCAATTATTTTGTAAACGGAAAAGGGGGAAAGGAAAAATGGTTGAGACTCGGATTTGATTGTTCCAAGGATTTTCACACATACACGATTCGATGGTCTCCCGTAAGCATTCGGTGGGTTCTCTCTCTCTCTCTCTCTCTCTCTCTCTCTCTCTCTCTCTCTCTCCCTCTCTCCCCCTCTTCTCCCTCTCTCTCTCCCTCACCCACCCTCTTCCTCTCTCTCCTTCTCCCCTCCCCTCTTCCCCTCCCTATCCCATCTGCCCACCCCTCCTCCTCCACCTCTCTCGCTCTCATTTTCCTCCCCTTTCTGTGTCTCCCCTCTCATAATGTTTCTCTCTTTCCTCTCTTTCTGCTGATCCTTTCTTCTCTCCCCCTCCTTTCCATGATATTCCCTCTTTCTCTCCTTTCTCTCTCTCATAATCTTCCCTCGCTTCTTCGACCCCCTCTTTCTCCATTTTGTTCCTCCCCTCTCTCTCTTTCCTCTCCTCTCTCTCTCCTCTCTCCTCTCTCTCCTCTCTCTCTCCTCTCTCTCCTCTCTCTCTTCCACCTCCTTCTCTTTGCTGGCATCAAATTTGGATGTCACTAAACTTTAAGAATAGCTATGGCTAGAAGATAGCATGAAAGCCTCCCTTTCTTCGATAGTTTCCATTGAGAAGGAGAGGAACATTTGTTTTCCAAAATAAGAGAGATAAACAATTTTTTTTTTTTCCAATTTTTTCGTTTCTTTGTATTTACAGGTGGTTTGTCGACGGTGTTTTACGCCGAGAAGTTTTTAAAAGTATGGTTACAGAGTATCCTGTAAAACCCCAATTCTTATACGGTTCCGTTTGGAATGCAAGTTCGGTTTATTTTGGAGGATGGTCGGGAAATTGGGACGGAAAAGATGCACCTTTTCTCTATCAGTATCGAAATATTCAAATCACTTCTCCCGTTAAATAATGGAATTTTTATCCATTCGCTCAACTTTTTATTTATATTCTTATATATTCGCTAAAGTTTATTTTAGAAACCCGTTGGCGTGGTTTTTTAGAGGAAATTATGCATCCCACTGTTGGAATTTCCCAAGAATTTTGTTTTTTTTTCCCTATGGTCTTGGGGAACTTTCTTGTTCTGATTTTTTTTTTTATTACTTAGATAGTATTATAAACGCAATTTCGCATTGCTCATCTTGTTTCAATTATAATTTTTAATTTACCCTTTTGTTTTTTTATTTTTTTATAGTTTATCCTTCTATAAATAGTCCAATATTAGCCTGTTAAGGGCATTAAGGTTACATTAAATTTCAGATTTAGTTAGTTCAGTTTTAGGATAAGTTTTACTTTACGTTGACTCCTGGTTATAGTTTAGATTCAGTTTCAGTTTAAGATGCTCTTTAGAATATCGAGGATTAGGCACTCTTACTTTGTATAAAGCAAAATTATCAAAACAAATAGACCAGGAGTTCATTGCTCATGATTTTTAGTTATTAGAACCCTTTTTTCAATTTCAATTTGGTAATTTAATGGAGTTTGTTTACCAGATGTCCTCTCCCTCTCCCTCTATCTCAATCCCTCTTCCTCTCCTTCTATCTCAATATCCCTCTCCCTTTTCCTCTCCCTCTCCCTCTCCCACTCACTCGCCCTCTCCCTCTCACTCTCGCTCTCTCTTTCTTGCACTCTCTCTCCCTTTCCCTCTCCTTCTCTCCCTCTCTTTCTCCCACTCTCTCTCCTTTTCCCTCTCCCTCTCTCCCTTTTATTCTTCCCCTCTTTCCCTCTCCCTCTCCCCCTCCCTCTCTTTTTTCCTCTTCTTTTTCTCTCTTTCTCGATATTTCACCCTTCATCTTTCTCTTCAATTCGGTCTATCCTTTTTGTTAGATTTCTTAGAAATCTGGGATCCGGCATGTCCCATACTAGGGAAAATTGAGCCGGCCAGGGCTTAAACCTGGGACCTTTCACTTCAGTTGCGAATGCACGCACTACCACAGTGCCACCAACTCGACGTAGAGCCTCGCGGGTCCGGGCGGCTTCGAGTATGAATATTACCATATTCTACCCCGTACTGAACCGGCATTCACGTGCCAATCCAACACCCGAAGGCCGGTCAATCCATCTGCAATCCTGCTGGCTTTGATACAATGTTAGATTTCCTAGAAATCCGGGATTCGGCGTGTCCCATACTAGGGAAAATTGAGCCACACAGGACTCAAACCTGGGACCTTTCACTTCAGCTGCGAACGCACTACCATTGTGCCACCAGCTCGATTTAGAGCCTGGCGGGTCCGTACCCATTTATTATGAGCAACTTCGAGTATGGATATTACCATATTCTACCCCGTATTGAACCGGCATTCACGTGCCAATCCAACTTTTTTTTTCTTTTTCTCTCTTTCCATCTATCAAACACCATGTTTTATTGGGTTGCTAAGCTTGCCTACACTACAATCTTAAGTACGGTTTCATTATTGTCAATGACATTAAGGATATGTTAACTAGAAAATCTTGTACCAAAAAAATGGAAAAAAAATAGTCTTGCTTTTTCAACCCACTTCCGCGTCACTCCAGATTATCTTCAAACCTCTTGTGAAATCACCTCACGAGGTGATGTTAGTTAAAGTAACAAGTTATGAGTGAATAGGAAGGGGTTGTGGCACGCGTCACACGCTTTTGAAAACGATTTTGTAGTACGGGGAGTACCAGAAAAAAAACCACTCGTCGTTTCCAGCGAGTACATAGTTGTTTCCGTGCAGGGGCCGTAGATGCGTCTACATCAATGGATGCCATTTCACAAAAGCGAAGTCCACGAAGGCGTCTCTCTCTTTCTCCCTCTCCCACTACCCAATACTGCTTGTATCTCACAATTATTGGAATGAAACACGACAATAATGGCTGCAAATGAAATATCTATAAAAATAATTACTTTTGACTATCTTTGAGCTTATTTTGATGGCAATTAGAGTGAGAAAAGGGGAAAAATCAAAATCGGGAAACCATGGCTTAAAGTTTTGGAATTAATGGCGTCGACTCTATCACAAGTGAGCATGATGTCAAAATGTCACAAACCCTAGACATCTATAATGTCACAAAAAACAAGACTTTTACAACCGTCGCTATTATGTAAACGTCATCAATTGTCGCTAGTCTTGTAGTCATCTGCAACCGTCACATTTACACCCACGTCTACATCCGTCACAATTTAAGGTAACGGTTTCGGAACAATTTCAGGGCAGTTTCCCATGCAACTGGAACTTAGTCTTGTTACTTTGATTTTTAGCGAAGATTTTCCATATTAGGGTACTTTCGCATGTGCTAAAGTTACTGTTATTTTTTGTCGTTTTCCTCCATAACTTAGAAAAAAACAAGAAAATCCGCAGCCGTACCAGAAAATTGAAATTACCACCGCACAAGTTGCGTTTCTTTGAACCTTTACATGTGCTGTAGTTTGTCATCTAGCGTGATGCAGTTTGTCGTTTAGCGCATTTCGATGCACTTTTGCGTCCTTTCAGCTCATCTTCAAACTTTATATAAAATCACCTCGCGAGGTGATTTTATATAAAGTTGTACCAAAAGAAAAACCCACTGCACGTTTCTAGCCTGCGCGTGAATTTTTCCCATGCGCTTTTTTCCGTACAAGGGTCGCGGAGGGGGTCTCGACCAACAGACGCCATTTCGCAAAAGCGAAGTCCATGAAAGCGCCTCTCTCTCTCTCTCTCTCTCTCTCTCTCTCTCTCTCTCTCTCTCTCTCTCGCTCTCACTACCGCGTCTATCTCACAATTCTTGCAATGAAAACTGTCAATAATGGTATCAAATGAAAGATCTCTAAAAACAATTTTTTTTTGACTATGTTTGGGCGTATTTTGATGGCAAGTAGATTGAGAAATGACTAAAAAACAAATTCGGGAAACCCTGGCGTAAATTTTAAAATTTGTGACGTCGACGCTGTAATAATTTGAGGGTGACGTCAAAATGTCACAAACCCTAAACATCTACAACGTCACAAGTAGGTAGACGTCTACAACCGACGCCATTTTGTAAACGTCATCAATTGTAGCGAGTTTTGTAGTCGTCTACAACCGTCACAAATTACACCCACGTCTACATCAGTCACAATCTAAAGTAGCGACTTCATTTATTTACATACGAATGCCTTGAAAGTAGTACGGAGAATCTTCGCTAAAAACAAAGTAACAAAAACTAAAGTTTCGGTTACATGCGAAAGTACCTTTAATTTCAAAGCGCCGTCTATAACGCAATGAAATCGTTACTTTAAATTGTGACGGATATAAACTGTGACGGATGTAGATGTGCGTGCAATTTGTGACGGTTGTAGACGACTACAATACTCGCGATAATTGATGACGTTTACAAAATAGCGACGGTTGTAGGCGTCTAGCTACTTGTGACATTGTAGATGTTAAGGGTTTAGGATGTTTTGTCGTCACTCTCACTTGTGATAGCGTCTACGTCACTAACTCCAAAACTATCCGCCATGGTTTATTAATTCTGTTTTTTCGTCCTTTTTCACTCTATTTGCCACAAAAATACGTCCAAAGTCAATAAAAAGTAATATTTTTAAGAGGTCTTTCATTAGATACCATTCTTGTTGTTTATCATTGCAAGAATTGTGAGATATACGCGATAATGGGAAAGGGAGAGAGAAAGAGGAGCCTCCACGGACTTCGCTTTTGATGAAATGGCGTTTGTTGGTCGAGAACCCTCCACGGCCCCTGTACAAAAAAAAAGTGCACGGAAAAAAGTACGCACATGCAGGAAACGTGCAGTAGGTTTTTTTTTTTTGACTCTCCGCATATTTTTTTTCATAAACCTACGATACGTGCGGCAACGTCTGCCTATTCGTTCACATCATGAAACTTTAGTTAAAATCACTTCGCGAGGTGATTTCACTAGAAGTTTGAAGATGAGTGGGTCGAAACGCGCTATAGGACAAACTGCATTACATTTGAAGTTTCAAAGTGACACAAATTGTACTGTGGTAATTTCAAATTTTAAGGAGGGCTGCGGATTTAAAAAACCCTTACTTTAGGTTACTTTCGCATGTAACCGAATGCGGAAGCGAATTTAACTCACATCAAATATCAACCGGCTCACATTACAAACATTAATTTCTCATGAACATAGATAGAGACATTACATAATTCAGAAGAGGAATTCACATTAATTCTCATATATTAACTCTACAATGATATCTCCTTAATTTCTCCTTAGTGGTGTCTAATTCCCTCACTGGCTGGCATTTTAGCTTAGTCGCAGATTACATCTAGAAATCTAATTCTAGAAGCGTCACATTTACTTAGACGCAAAATAGAGTACGACGCAAACTAAAACTACTCGAAACGAAACGTCTAGAAGTACAATACTTAAAGTACAACTTAACTTACGTGAAACGAAACTGCTAAAAGTACTACGCACGAACCAAAATACTAGAATTCCTGTACACAAATGAAATGGACCAAACTGTTCACACTTAATCAAACAAAACTAAAAGTAATAATGAAACAAAACAGAATGTGCGACGTGACGCGCGACAAAACTGACCCACACTAAAAACGAACCAACATCGACAAAATCCCACATTGCAATCCTAACATCTTCAATGAACTCACACTAATCATGGTGGAATTTGTTACTTTCACAAATTAAAACGTTTGTTTTTATTTTCCTTTGAGGCGTTTTTTTCTTCAATTCCATCAAATTTCATTTCTGCATTTATAGCATGAGTGAGAATTAAAGTGAAGGCGTGTTTGAAGCCATGATAGGTAACACATGTTAGATCGTAAAATAAACATTCACTCAAAATAAATGCACAAAATTCAGAAAAATTCACAGCGGAAACTCATAAAAGACAAGAGGTATAATTGGCCAAAAAGATTTATAAATGTTTTTAGCCGAAGCCTCTTTACATCATCTATCTTCTCTCTTCTCTCTCTTCAATAATCTCTACTTCAACGATTAAACTCTGCACCTGTACAGTGCTGCCTATATTCCCCTTTGCTTATTAGAGTACATGCGAAACAAACGAACTACCATGGCGACAAACTCTGTCCCTAGCTAGCAGGAGCAGTCGCCCACTGCAGGAAAACTTCCATGAAGGAAAGCGCACACGCTTCTTCCTTCAAAACGCAAAAGTACAAAAGTGAACTTCAACACGTGTCGTGTGTACGCATGAAATAAGGTATCTGCACCACACAACGAAAACACCTGTATATAAAACAAAAGTGACGCGAAACGAAATAGTACATTTCGTTTGTGGACGCCTCAAATAGTGCCACGAAACGACATCGCACATTTCGAACGATGACGCGATACTTAACGTCAATCAAAATAATTGTAGGTATGCCGCTTGGCGATATATTGGCGATTCGTCAAAATCCCAACAACACAGACAAGAATTTGTTGCTTCCAATGCATTCACTGCTCGAATATATAAACTGGGATGTTCTTTTAATTGTGAAGACATCCTTTTATACAAATTCTAGAAGTACTAACTGCACTGTACTTGAATATTTGTAAAAATGGATAAAAGAAAGTGATCTTATTCGTACAAGTGAACATAAGAAGGTACGAAAGACAAAAGAATGAAAGGTAAAGGTACTGTAGTACGCACCAAAATGAATATAAAAAAGAATAAAAAGTATTGTAGTGCGCTACCAAAATAAATATATATGAAGAGCGACATTAAGTACAAAAGAGATTAAAGTAATTGACGTAGAAGAATCATGTGACGTGACAAACAATCGAATGTAATGGCCGTAAAAAATCAGGTGAAAAAAACAAAAAAAACAACAATACTACGTGACATTTAACACCCTCCCTCAAGTCAAAACTAGACAATAAAATTAAATGAATATAGGAGGAGAATTTAGCCAAGAAAAAAAAAATCAACGCCCATAAGAGAATCAATGTTGTCCAAAATGGGCTCGATTCGAAAATGTGGTGGCAAAAATTGGCCATCTCATCGGTTACATGTACGGTTGAGTAGACATCAAGTTTTGGTGAAACGTAGTCGTTTACGTTTACTGTATGATACGTCAAGTCGTCGCAGATTTTGGGTGTATGTCACGTAGTGAATTGTGACCGTTGATTATTTTACGTAAGTCACAAGTTAAGATTGTATTCCTTTACAAGAAGCACAAGTAGCGTAGTACCTACGTCATCTACACATATAAAATGTATTCATGCTTGATATTGAAAATTAATTAATCAATCAATCAAGTGAATGATTCTCTACAATTTCTCTTTACTACTATCCTAGCACTGAGTGCCTATTTTGTCGTGCATAATTAATCTTCTTCTTCCATCTTCTTGTTTAGTAATTAAGCATGGTTTCTCACATAGACTTGTTTTCCTTAGCTTCATGTTTTGTAATTCAACGATCATACAACTTTTCTTGAATCTCAATATAGTATAAATAGAGAAAGTAAGGAGCTATAAGTTCCTCTAAGTACGTGTAACAATGATGTTTTGATTTGCAATATAACGCTAAAGATACAAGCTGCAGGTCGGGAATTTCTTGGAATTTCTTCAAGTCAATCAGAGCCCTGCTAAGGGGGATATGTGGTTTTGAAGGTAGCAGAATTCTTTGAAACTGATTCTTTAATATTGACGACGTCTTTACGGAAAACGTCGCCTTAGATTCTTAGAAGGTGCAAAAAACGAACCCCAGCGCATGTCTTCGTAAGAAAGGGATCCATTTTCTCCCACGCCTCTAACGATGCTTGAGATAAAGCATCTTCTATTAGTAGGAACTATTTGGACCGTACATCTAGGTTGTACAACATCCTCAAACTTCAAGCGTATGGAGAGAATTCATGGAGAACTAATATATCCCAAAAAGTATTAAAAGTTTGTTTTTTTTTTTTTTTTTTTTATACCGATAACTATTCACGGTGCCGTAAACCAGTCGTCTTTGCTGCCGCCAACACGGAATGAACTTTTGGCAATTTTTCGAAAACAACGTCACGCGATGCCACGTGGCTCCACATCATTAGACATTAGAGAAGATGGGATGAGGTACCATGGCTCTTGACCTGACAAGCGTCATCCGGAAGGCCATGTTCTACAATGGCCGTAGAAGAAGTATATTGGCCACTATACCTTCTTGTACTTTACATTCTTCCTATAGGTTTAGGGATTAGTAGTAGGTATTTGTGAGTAGAGAGACCAAAACTTAGTTAAATTTAGGCACCTCTTTCTGAGAGAGCTTCTAACTATAAAGGGTATCTTTGAAGATTAACTTATTACTCAGGGGAGAAAATTTGGAGATCTCTTTTGCGTTTGACTCAAGGAGTCGGGCCCTCACAAGAGTGAGGTTGGTTAAAAAAATTGTCTGACCGGGTGACTTTTATTTAGGGGGAAATTAAAAAGGTCAAATATTATCCTAGTGGCTTTACATAAACTGCATACTTTGTGGGCCAATGTGGTTTGTGGGCCAATGGAGGCCAAATAATTACAAGTAATAAGCCCATCCTCTGGGGTGGCCATTATAAATGGAACAGGGTTTATATACTACAAGACAATGATTAAAGGTACACTTTTTGAATAACGTCTATGGGGAATTGTGAGTGGTCATGTGCGGCCGCCATCTACAAATTAGGGAGTTCCACCAGGTTTTGGAGGAGTTAGATTCTCAAGAGGATCTGAGCAGACAGAGGAGGCAATGATGACGGAGAAAACATTATGTTGGATATAGTCAAGGAGAAGGGAAAGGAATAGCTTACACCAATAGCTACTAGATCTCTACCTGTAGATGTTGTTCCAAAACAAAAGGCAAATGATACTGAAATATGGGATTTCAACAACACGGTGGCGACTTATTTTATTCTCATGCATCTTACTCAAGCACTTGCTACCTCTCACCTTAGTGTGGATAAGGCGGCCGATATGTGGGAGGCTCTTGTAAATATTTACAAGAGTGGAACAATTTAGCAACAACAATTGGTTGATTAGAAGTTGCAAGCATATGCCTAAAAAAGAGGAAAGATGCTTAAATTTTGCAATTATTCATCTCCGTTGTTTATGGAGTTGGAGAGTGCAACAAAGCAAAAGAATGAGAAATAAAAAGTGTATAATTTTCTCATTAAGCTGCCGAATGATTATGAGAACATTGTAAACCGCGTTCACGATCTGCTAAGTAATCGATAGGTTTAGAATTCCGTTGTTAAAATGATTCTAGTTCGAGAATACATAATGGGGATTTGGAGAGGAAGCAAGAGTGTTCAAGCATTCGCTGTTGGAACTGACAAGAGGAATAAGGATTCTAATAAACTTTATGGAAATTTTGGTGGAGAAGGCAATGGAATCTAGTTTGATGGATTTGGATCTAGGCCTCCAAAGGGGCGTTGTCACAGCTGTAAGAAGCCGAGAAATTTTATGGCGGAGTGTACTAGATTGACAGAGCTGTGAATCAAAAAAAGAAAAATCGGTGGATCTGCTGGAGGAAAGAAGAAAGACATTGTGACAACACAAGTCAAAAGAGAGGATAATGTGGATTCCAATGAGAATGAATTATAATTCCAGTCAACGAGCAACTGGAGATGAAGGCGAAGATGGAGATTCCAAAGAAGCAGAATTGTGCCTTCGGCGAAGTGAAAGAAGCTCCTGAAGAAGGTTGGATTATTGACTCAGGTGCTTCTATGCACATGTGTAGAGAGAAATAGATGTTACTAAAATGTGAAATATCCTTATTGTAATGATAGAGTATGGGGATGGGAGAGTAGTAATCACTAGCTTATTGGGATTTGTGGATCCGAAACTTTGAGGTTAAGGTAAGACATCAACAATCACTTTTTTAGATGTTCTTTTCATTCTACAGCTGAAAAAAAACCATATTTCTACATCACTTTGAGATGATAAAGGTTTTGAGACTAATACTAAGAAAATAGTACTTACAACTAGCTATGAGGATGAAGTATACTTCACAGCTGAAAAGGTAGCCAACGAATGATTGGCTTGAATTTGAGTAATCGAAAAAATGGAGTTTGCAATGCTGGTATAAATGACTTGATGATTTAGCATAAAAGATAGGGGCATGTGCATCTAGATAGGCTAAAGAAAATGAAAAAGATAGGAGTAGTTAAGGGAATTCCGTTTGAAGATAATGAGACTTTTGTTAACTGTAGTGGATGTGCTCAAGGTAAGAGCCACATATTGCCTTTTCCAAAAACTACAACCTATAAGGAAGTAAAAGTCCTATGACTAGTTTATACTGACATAACGAGACCGGCCAAAGTGCAATCTGTAAGAGGGAAGGGATTTATGCTCACTATAACTCATGATTGGTCTAGGGGTCTAGGTATTCTAGAATCTAGTTTCTGAAGGCAAAATTTGAGGCAACAATTTATTATAAAGAGTATAAGGCATAGAGTGAGAAACTTTATGTAACTCTCATAAAGAGAGTGAGGAGTGATAAGGGGGGGTAAATATACTTCTAATCAGTTTAAGGATTTTTAGAAAAAGGAAGGAGTTCAACACCAAAAGACTGTACCAAAGAATCCGGAACAAAATGGTGTAGTTGAGAGATTAAATCGGACATAAGTGGTAGTGGCCGAAGCATGCTGAAAGATAAGAATATAACAAAACGCTTCTAGGTAGAGGCAATGAACTTTAGATATGCTAAAAATGTCAAGGGATATAGAGTTTACAATCTTGGGAAAGAAAATATCATTATAGTTAAACAATTGGTATTTATTGATGAAGGAAAATCTGTAGATCACTTCAAATATACCAAAACGATCAGAATTATAAATGAATCAGAAAAATGAGTTAGATTCAGATTCTTCTAACACCATTTCAGTTGACATTGCAGATGCAAGGAAAATTTTGGCCAAGAATGACTCCTTTTTGGAGCCACATTTTCTAGTGTAACCCGAGGAAGAGGACGATGAAAGATCGGAAATTGAGTCCATAGATAGAAGAGAAGATGAAATTATTCGGAAAAATTGGAGATTACCATCCATTCCGGCATCATATTTTTGAAAGTGGGAGAAGAAGCAACAAAAGGCTCCAAGAGAGACTTCTTCAAAATTAGGTAACTAAGCTGTCACATTTGAGTGAACCTCGAACTTATTTATAGGCGATTAATAGTCAAGAAAATAGTAGATTGGTAACAACTATTAATGATGAAATGGATTCAATTATGGAAGCAAATATATGGGAGTTGGTGGACTGTCCACCAGAAAGAAAACCGATTAGATGCAAGTGGGTATTTAAGTTGAAACTCAATCCGGACAATACAACTGAACGATACAAGGCCAAATTAGTGGCAATAGGGTTCACTTATAGTGAAGGGATTGATTACGAGGAGACCTTTGTTCCGGTTGTTAGACTTCCCTCCGTCCGAATTCTACTCACTTTAGCGGGAGCGGAAGACATCAAAGTACACCAAATAGATATCATAATGGCCTTTTTACACAGAGAAATGGAAGAAGAGATTTTCATGCGATATCGGAAGGGTTTGTGGGGGAAGGGGAAGAAAGCAAAATGTGCGAACAGATAAATTCCCTTTATGGACATACACAAGCTCCTCGCAAATGGAAGAAAAAATTGGATGAGTTCTTGACAAATTTTGGATATGTGTGAATCGGTTCAGATCGTTACATCCAACTATTCGAAGATGAGGAAGGTATAATATTCATTGCAATTTATGTTGATGATTTGCTTGTTCTAAATAAATCAATGGAGAAAATTAAAAAATTGGAAAAATATCTGAAGAGTAGATTCAAATTGAAGATAATAGGAGAAACAAAACATATTTTTGGATTTCAAATGGAGAGAGATAAAGGGAAGAAAATAACTAGACTAACCTAAAAGAAGGCAACTGGCAATATGTTTAAAAAATTTCTAATAGATAAAGCATATAGTTGTATGACTCCAATGCATTTAAAGAAGGGAAATGAGGGGAGCTGAGAAGGAGGAATTTTAATTCTTCATGATGAGATAAGACAAGAGGAAAGAGAATTTATGAGAAATATTCCGTACTGACAGGTTGTCAGTAGCATGATTTATTTTATGACTGTACCCGGCCGGATATAGCGTCACCTGTAGGAGTATTGAGTAGTAACTTAAATGACCCTAAGAAGAGAGATTGGGAAGCAACCAAGAAGATAATTTGGTACTTTATACGAACAAGAGATCTAAGGTTGCATTTGGAAGGTGATAATATTGACAACACCACTTTAGAGTGATGCTAGGTATGGGGATAGTCAATTGAGGAGGTGCACATCTGGGTATGTGTTGTATGTTGGGAATGTGGTTTCTTGTTCAAGCATCAAGCAACAAAAGGTGATTGCTCATTTCACCACGGAGGCTGAGAATATAGCCACTTGTACTGCTTTGAAGGAATTGATAAAGGTGAAATCACTCCTTCAAGAACTTGGCTATATAATGAATGGAGTGAAAAAAACATTTTGTGCAAATTAAGTTGCAATTGCAATTGCATCAAATCCAAGATATCATATCAAAGCAAAACATATGGACATCAGGTTAAGCTTTGTTAGAGAAGAAGTACAGAATATAGTTATTAGTTTGGAGTATAGACCAGATGGGAAGATGGTAGCAAATATGATAACCAAGCCGATTCCTTCTCAAATTTAAGATTTTATATAGAGAAGTGTGGACAGAAGCAAAAAGTAGATTATAAAATAAAGGGAGTGTTGAAAAGAGTATTTTCTAAGTTCTATCTATTCTATTTCTGTACAAGTTTTCTCCATAATTGTCGTAGCCACTATAAACGTGAGACAACCATGGCTGCCTTCAGGTAGCCAATGCGACAGACTGAGGAAGGAGACACTTTTGCTACTGCCCAAAAAGTATGTGATTTGGCCAAGATTTGATCCTAGTCCCTATAGAGTCACCGCCAGTCAAACACAAGTTCGCCTTATCCGCAAAGTCGTAGAAGTATTGATACATGTATGGGGTGTGATATTAATTTCATCATTCACGTGGCGGCTAATCCATTTAACTGAACCAACTCGCAAAAACAAGCATGTAAATCAACAGTATACGGACGCCAATTGAACCATGTAAAATATATTGATTAGACGGTCGTCGGTGCCCCCGCCAACCCGAAATAAACTTTTGGAGGTTTTTCGGAGACAACGTCAAGTGATGCCACGTGGCGCCACATCATTAGACATCGGAGAAGATCGGATGAGGAACCATGGCTCCCGATTTGACAGGTGTCATCTAGAAGGCAATGTCGTACAATGGCCGTACAAAAAGTACATTGGCCACTGTACCTTCTTGTAATCTACAATGCTCCTGTTGGTTTAGGTTTTAGTATTAGGTAGCTATAAGTAATCATACTAGGACCTAGTGAAATTAAGGCACATCTTTGTGAGAGAGCTTGTAACTATAAATGTCATTTTTTGACTAAGCAAAACTTACTGGTTAAGGGAGCAAATTTAAATATCTTTTTTCCATTTGCATTAGAGGAGTCTGGCCCTCACACGGGTGAAGTTGGTTAGTATATTTGTTTGGCTGGGTGGATTCTATTTAGTGGGAAAGTAAAAAGGGAAATTATTATCCTAGAGGCTTTACATAAGATGCATAATTTATGGGCGAATGGAGGACACAAAATTAGAATCCCAAATACAAGAGAGAGCAAATATAAACCTCTACGATTTACAATACCACTACCTCCCAAAATCTACATGTGCGAAACTATGAATAATTATCATTCTAAGTTTACAATATCAAGATTTCAATGTATATTTGTCAAATTCCAATAATATTTTACAAGATGTTGTATATAGAAAAAAAACTTTCATTGACACCAAAATTATCTATAGATTATTCCACTAATTTCACCCTCTGTTTTGTAAAAAAACAAGGCTTTCATCGACACAAAAATAATCGATATGTTATTCTTCGTCATTTTATGATTAGATATGATAAATCTAACGTCAATTACTGCCAACTGCAATAAAAGACTTGGTAACGTGTGTAGTAGGAGGTCGTGTTAGGATTTACAATAGTTGTATCAATGTTTACGTAAAGCTGGTTCGTAGTTATTATGGATTTAGATTCGGTAGTGCTTCGGTTCCCGAATTTGGTTTTCTTTCATTTAGTTTAATTTAATATTTCGTGCGTATACATTTTGAGTATACACGATAAGAATTCAATTGAATTTAATTGTTTAGTTTCGTTTGAGTTCTAATTTATAATTTGGGAAGTTTCGTTTTGTGCAATGTACGTTTAGTAGTTTCGTTTCGTGTAAGTTAAGTTTGTCGTAGAAGACTTTGTCAATTTCGTTTCTAGTAGTTTCATTTTGCGTTGTAACATATTTGTATCTAAGTACTTTGTGACGCTTCTAGAAATAGTGTTCTAGACTAATTCTGTGGCTAAGTTAAAAAGGCATTGTGTGAGTGGTAGAAACTTTTTAGGTGAAATATTTAGAGTCAATTAAAGAATAATAAATTAAGAGAAGTGTAATGTTTGAGTAAAGATTAAGTTAATATGACTTTATTTTACTGAGTATTCAATTTGCCTCTATCTTAGATTATCAGTTATCAATTTGTTTATAATGTTTGATTGATTTTTTCAATTTTGCTTTCGCATTGAGACGTATAAGTTTTTATGAGCGCATTCCAATTGACTGTTATTCCTATCAATTGATTTCAAAACACTAAGAATTGATTCAGCATTTGGAGTTTATTACAAGTTGTGGGTGGAGGAATGCACCTATCACCTTGAGAGATAAAGAGCTCATGGAAGATACGTGGAGAGAGGAAAACACAACAAGGGAGGAAAACACTGAAGTCAGTATTGGAGTTGGAGAATCGAAAAAGCTTCCAATGGCGAACAAGAGTCTCACCATTCAGCTTGATCCAGCGACTATAGTGGAACTTTACGAATTTCAAAAGGAAAAAAGAGAAGAGTAATCTTTTGATAAAACTCCTACTTTTGGTGGCAATTCAGATGGTGAGAGTTTTAAGAATAAAGTTAGAAAGGGCAAAATAGAAGTACATTTTTATGATAATGATGATGAGTCAAGTTCAGATGAAGAGTCACATTATGATGTGTCTTCTAAAACTATCATGTTTAATGGAAATTACTGTTCTACAACCACAGTTGCAAGAGGTGATCCAACAATAGTAGTGGAAGTAGACATAATAACAACACAAACTGTCGAGGACCTACTTCAACAACCAACTTTCAGCTGACACAGAATGTGACTCAAAAGGCCAAACTTCTCTAAATTTACCACAATAATACACAACACAAAAAACTGATAATTCCAAAAATTGCAACCGAATTGACCCAGTAAACGATAAGATATGATGTTTGGAAGTTTCCTAAAAACTGCCTTTAGATTATCATAATCCCAAAACTGGATGATTCAAATTTGGCTAAGTCCTAAATTATATACTCTTAGTGAGTATCTATTGTCTATACTAATTTGGGTAACTATACTACAGTACTATACTAACTTACAACAAAGTATCAAACCTGTACGTCACTGTACCATAAATACCTCCAAAACTCTAATTACTACTTAGCGCTAAATGAACAGTGTAACACTAATTTCTAATGCACTAAACACCAACCATTTTTTTTATAGATAATTACAGATATCGTCCGTACATTTAAAGTTGCCGATGCTTAGTCAGCATCAATCACAAAAGTCCACATAAATGTTGATCTAGTGGTACGAAACATCCTGAGTGCTTACGGTGTCCACATAAATGTTGATCTAGTGGTACGAAACATCCTAAGTGCTTGCGGCGCACATAGTCATTGTGGTCCTCGCTTTGATCGCGTCGGTCCAATTGGCTTGTATGAACGATCTACTTTCGATCTCTTACAATTCTCTCTTGGATGTTTGGTTTAGTCTTCGTCCGTCAGATTCACCGAAATCGCCCGTACGATTTGTGACACGCCTATGTGGGTGTCGCTTGCCACTCCAAAATACCTACATCATCTTCAAATGTTGACACGTGTCCTTGCAAAAGTACAATACAGTCTAGTGTCTATTTAGTACTGTCACACTATCTAAGGTAAGTATAATACTTATCTTAGATGAAAAATATTCTAAGTCCTTAATCTCCCCTAATGGCCTTGTTTACTAAACTAAAGATTTATATTTCAGCACTCCCCTAAATCTTTAGACCCAGTTACTCACTCAACCCTATAGCCTCTCTGCAAAACTGCAATTTAGGAGTAGGAAGGGCTTTAGTTAACATGTCAGGCACCATCTTTTCATCCGGTAAATAACACAACTTAATGACTTTTGCAAGCATTTTTTCTCTTACAAAGTGAAGTCTAACATCCATGTGTTTGCTCTTAAAATGATAGTTGGGGTTAGAGGCAATTGCAATTGCTGCCTGGTGTTAGGATATTGTACTGAGCACTTACTTAGCGACGAGATACTCTCGTAGCTAAAGTAGCGACGACTAGCGACGAAAGTTGTCTCGTCGCTAGATATTTGAAGTGACGTAGAAGTTAGCGACGAAGTAGTTTCGTCGCTGGATATTTGAAGTGACGTAGAAATTAAGTGTTCGTTTCGTTTCACATATGTTTGAATAGTACTTTAGAAGTGACGTGGAAATTTCTTGGTAGTTTCGGTTCACGTAAGTTCAAGTCGTACCGTGTGATTCAAGTTGGTTCGCGGTTGACTTTCCTAGTCGTACCGTGTTGTTCAAGTCGGTTCAACTTATTGGTCGTACATTTTACCACGTTGATTCCTACGCCTTTCTAGTCCTGTACCTATATATTTTAGTTGAGACTTCGTGGTAGAATTATCTTTTTGGAGGCGTAGCTTGTTAAGGAGGCGTAGAAAGATCAGAAGTAAAAGGAAGGAAGAAAAAAAGTTGTATTTGCATTGTGCTTAATATATTGAATGTGTTTTTGGAGGAACACCATTGTTGTGTGTGTAATTTATTAGGTTTGTAATCTTTTAGTAAGTACGAGACAGCGTGTCACAAGCAATTGATTAATGGGCCGATTATGTATGGCCCAAGATCTACACGGAATTGAGTCATTAAGAAAGTCCAGATTCTTGTGGAAAGCACGGCCTAAAATAACTATTGGTTATAAAGAGTATTGTTGGGTATCGGGTAAATTCATATCGCGATAATTTTGATATTCGATATATCGAATATCAATCGAGCAGATTCCTCGATATATTGTACCGGAACGAATATAAATTATCGCGATATATATTGCAAAAACTGGATGTCCGTAAAGTCCTTGTACGGAAAATCGTACGCAAATCGTAAGGAAAGCGCTCAATTGGGGGGTGGTTTTGAAAAAAAAAATCGGGGAAAATAAATAAAATTTTAATGCCTCGATATATCGGCGATATATGGGCGATATATCGCGATAATTTGGTTTTCGATATATCGAAGCGATATATCGATTATCGGGTACCTGAAATTCGATATATATATATCGAATATCGGCAAAAGGTCCTCGATACCCAACACTAATAAAGAGACAAGCCAGCAAGCGCAAGCGACAGCCTAGCCATGACGCCATAGGCAGTTCCACAATTAAGGTGGATTTTTAGGGGTTTTTAGGGTTTTTTTAGGGTTTTTTAGATTTTCTTAGGGTTGTTAGGGTTTTTAGAGTGGCTATGAGAGGCCGACATGTAATAGTAGATAGGGGCTACGTGTGGATTTTAGCGCTATTGTAGTATATTTTGGAATTTAGTGAACTCCGTACCTTTGCATTTGACTTTTGTGTAAAAATGAATCAGAAAAATTGGTCTGATTGTGTAGTCAGGATTTGGTCTAAAACACGAGAGTGGACAAAGGGGGAAAAGATAATTGGAGATAAGATTCTGAAAAATTTGTTTGTCCATGACAAACGATATTATTTTTGTTTTATAGTAGCTTTGTTTATTTAGCCGTATATAGCAAAATCTAGCATTTCAATGTCAAATGTTTCAAAGTAATTGGCACCGTCGATTCGCATGAGGGATGAGAATGCCATTTGATCATAGACTCGCTTTGAAGAATATTTGGATTTGGAAGGCGACAAAATGATCAGGATCGCCAGCATGCAAAGATTGAATAATTCTTGTTAGCTATTTTAAGCATAGTTAAAAAGTATGCGTTTTTATGGTATGGCTTTGGTCGACGCCTTTATCGTAAGTTGTGTTATGGGTTTTTCATGTGATCTTCTTAGCTCACTACTTTGATCAACGACCGTCCGATCGTCGAATTTGACGGTGTAAATATAAAAATTTGGTCCAAATGTTTTAATTGGTCCAATTTTTGGTATGAATGTTTTAATTGGTCAAATAGGCCGGAATACAATATGGGTCTTAAATTCATATTGTATGTTTTGCATACAATATGCATATTAAATGGGCCTCTTTCCACCTACTTTTGAACTATGATTTTAAACAATGTTGTTGGAAGGCATTCGCATGGAATTTTACCGTACAATGACGGTTACAAGAAAATGCCACGTAGTTTTTACTAAAATGTTTTTTATTTTGGGGTGACGATAATTCGCTTTTTTGAGGGTACGTGCCCATGTAATCGGTATGAAATTCTGTGGTCTCCTTTGACCCACAAAATGACCAGCCTATGTAAAGCCTCTAGGATGATATTTGCCCCTTCAACTTTCCCACTGAATAAGTGCCGCCAAGGCGCACAAATATTTTGACCACCCTTACCCCTGTGAGGATAAGACTCATTTGAGTCAAATGCAAAAAGAATCACTGAATTTGCTCCCCTGAGCTGTAAGTTATGGCTGGTCAAAGATGACTTTTATAGTTACAAGCTCTCTTAGAGAGAGGTACCTAAATATCACTAAGTCTTGGTCTGCCTACACACGACTACCTACTACTAAACCCTAGTCCAATAGGAACACTATATAGTATAAGAAGGTACAATGGGCGATGTACTTATTGTACGTCTATTGTACGACATGATCTACTAAGTGACACCTCTCAAATCGGGAGCCATGGTACCTCCTCCCATCTTTTCCGGTATCAAATAATGTGGTGCCACGTGGCATTGCATGACAGAATCTCCGAATGCTGCCAAAATCTCACTTTGGGTGGCGGCTATAATGCTGGTCGTCCGATCAAAACATATTTTACACGATTCAGAATCGCGTACGTGCATGAATTGTTCCTCTTCGTTAATTTGGTGTTAATTAGCTGTCGCGTTAATGTTTATATATCTTTGAAATCCTTATGTGTATCGTTTCGTAGCGCCTTAATGGTTAAGGCGCGCGGCTATATAGAATCAGAGGTCGCAGGTCAAATCCGGATGTAGGCAACTTTCTAGTAAATTATCCTCTACTTCAAAATCTGCCAC
Organism: Zygnema cylindricum; assembly: GCA_037447655.1. Classification (NCBI taxonomy): domain Eukaryota; kingdom Viridiplantae; phylum Streptophyta; class Zygnematophyceae; order Zygnematales; family Zygnemataceae; genus Zygnema; species Zygnema cylindricum. Next base: position 83,648 of record JBBHKE010001558.1, read on the forward strand.
TTTCTAAATATGGCGGCAGCCATGGCGTGCCTTTGATCCTCACTCTCTCTCTTTAAAGTATAACTAAAATAGACAAGTGAACTTTTAATAACCTCTTTACCCTTTAATTCTTAGTCACTTTTCAATTTTAATCCACAATTTTCTCTGTAATAAATCAACTTAATGGAAGGCACTAGTTTTGTCATCATGTCTGCAATCATTTCTCTATCAGTTTTATCAACCAATTTAATGATTTTATTTTCAACCTTTTCTCTGACAAAGCTTAGTCTAATATCCATATGCTTAAGTTTGAAGTGATGTTTAAGATTAGCTGCAATAGAGATAGCAGCTTGATTATCATAAAAAATATTTTGAGTTCCAGACTTCATGAACCTAAGTTCTTCAAGAAGAGATTTAACCCACATTATTTTTTTGGTGACAGCACATGAAGCCATGTATTTTACCTCCATTGTGGACTTAGAAACTATTTTTTGTTGCTTGCTACTCCAACAACATGCACTAGATCCAATTTGCAACACATATCCAGTCGTACACCGCCTTAAAAGCACATCTTTATAACTGACATCACTCCAAGTGGTGATGTTAGTGTGCTCCCCTCCCAAATGCAACCACAATTCCCTTGTCCCCACCAAATACCTCATCTCCCTTTTGGCAGCCTCCGAGTCTCTCTTTCTTTGTTCATTTAGACTTCTACTAAGGACCCCTATAGCTGCAGCTTTATCCGCACGGGTATGTTGAAATTAAAAGATTTATAGAGTATTTTCTAGGTATAAATATGTTATTATAAAAGGAAAAGAAAAAGGCGGCCAGCCTACCTCCACCTTCTCTCTTTAGCCCCCATACTTGTTGTAGTCATGAAGGATAGAGAGGGTGGTTGAACCATGGCTGCGTTAGTTCAACAGGCAGTTATTTTTAGTAGGGCACTAAAAAGATACTTGACGGACCCAGGATTTGATCGCGGTACCTGCCATCCGTCAACTTGGCCGGTAGCCGTCATCTCTATGCATTAGACTAGGACCAATGTTGAATGCTATAGGGTGTGATAGATATATATTTATTTAAGAGTGAACGAATTCATTTAACTGCAACCGTATACCGCATGCATAGATACATTTTTGTAAAGTACGAAATACAATACTGTTTCGAAACGAATACCAAGCATTTTGTTTCGACAACGACAAAAATATCGCGCAAGTATTTATAACGGCTGAGATTGCATTTCGGTTCATATCCAACGGCGCACATCTTCGCCGAAATCCGGAGTGATCACTTTGGCTTTTTGTGACATGGCATGACCTGGCGCCACGTGGATAGATCACATTTGGTCGCGAGAATTGCGAGGAACCTACGGAGGAGTAAAAAGAGGGCACGCGTCCACCTAATATCCTTGTCGCACTTTTGTCGTACAAAAGGTACACTGGCAGTGGTACTTTTTGGTACGGTATAGTAATATCATTGGTTTGTACTTCAGTAGATAGAAGTTAATAGAGGAAATCATGACTTAGTGTTTTTCTGATACAACCACCTCTCCCCTTGAGGGTTTTTATAAAATAAGCATCTTTGCCACCCCATAACTTATCGGCTGATTGGTCGTTTTCAATGATTCTTTTTACTACGGACTCAGAGGAGTCAAGCTCCACACGCGGGCAATTAAACTGTCAGTTTGCCTACTTCGGCAGCAGTGGTTGTGGCTTGAAGTGGGTTAGTTCAAAACTATCTAGAGGATTGGTGTATTTTGTAGTCCAATGGAGGACACACAATTACAGGTTATGGGCCCACCCTGTAGGGTACCCACCTTCAATGGATCTGGGTTCATCTATTGGGAAGCCATGATGATGGGGGCTTTGTGTGAAAAACGATATTGGGGTATCGTCAGTGGACAAGTGAAATGTCCACCTTCGGGAACTCTGCCAGGATTTTGGAGGAGTAAGGTTTCGTGCAGCTGCGACTGCTTCTGCGGAGGAGGTAGATGTTGGGGACATCAGTATGTCCGAAAAGGGGAAAGGAAGGAGACACCCCTCACCCCTATTGCCATGGCATTGGGAGCAGCGGCGGTGAAGACCGCGGATAACGATACTCAAATGTGGGAAGATGTAGACATGGCTGCCAAGAACTTCATTCTTAGGCACCTCACTCAAGCTTTGGCCACCCCTCACCTTCACATTTACAAGGCCAAGGAGTTGTGGGTGAGTTTGGTGGAGATCTATAAAGTTGGTACTATTTAGGAGCTCCAGTTGGATGAGCAAAAGCTAGTGAGTTACACTTAGAAAGGAGGAAAGATGTTAGATTACTGCAATGATCATTCTTGTTTGTATATGGAGATGGAAAGTGCGTGATGGACAGGTACAATGAAAATGAAAGTTAATACTCTTATCATGAAGTTACCATATGAGTATGAGAACATAGTGTAACGAGTCCAAGGAATGAATGATAGTTCATGGAAGTGAAATACAGTGTTCCGGATGATACTTGTGTAGGAAAACACCATGGAGATTAGGAGAGGAGGAAAGAGCATTCAAGCTCTTGCTGCAGGAGGGGATAGTCACCTCTCCCCTTGAGGGTTTGTATAAAATAGGCATCTTTGCCACCCCATAACTTATCGGCTGGTTGGCCGTTTTCAATGATTCTTTTTACTACGGACTCAGAGGAGTCAAGCTCCACACAGGGGCAATTAAACTGTCAGTTTGCCTACTTGGGAAACAGTGGTTGTGGCTTGAAGTGGGTTAGTTAAAAACTATCTAGAGGCTTCTTGTATTTTGTAGTCCAATGGAGGACACAAAATTGCAGGGTACGGTTGATAAAATAGATTAAACTTCCTTCAATCTGCCGTTAAGGGATATTTTCCATAAATTTCCTTTCTATTTCATCAATCTCATCATTAATGATCAGTATTCCTCTCTCTTCCCATGGCTGTAGTACATTCGTTTGCTTTTTCCATCTTAATTTTTTCAAGCATATTACCGATTGCTTCTTTCTGAGTGAGTCTTATAATCATATTTCCTCTATCTTTCTCTATTTGATTCCCAAAATGTACTTTGCTTCGCCAAGATCTTTTATATCAAAATGGCTTCTAAGATCCCGTTTTAGTTTGTTAATCTTATCTAATGACTTGCTTAAGACCAACAAATCATCAACATAAATAATAATAAATATCACTCTATTCTCATCCTCAAATAATTATATGGAGTTATCTGAACTAATTCTGATATAGCCCAAACCGGTCAAAAATTCGTCTAGCTTTATATTCCATTGTCGCGGGGCTTGTTTAAGCCCATAAAGTGATTTTATCAGTTTGCATACCTTGCTTTCTTCCCCACTTTACACGAATCCTTCCGGTTGCCTTATGTAAATTTCTTCTTCAAATTCTCTGTGCAAAATGGTTGTTTTAATATCCATATGGTGTGTTTCCATATCCTCTGGTCCGGCTAAACTTAAGAGAATTCTGATAGTAGGAAATCTGACTACTGGTACAAAGGTTTATTCATAGTCTATCCCCTCATTTTGAGTATAACCTTTTGCAACCAACCTAGCTTTGTACTTCCCAATGGTATTGTCTACGTTTAATTTAAGTTTAAAAATCCACTTACATCGGATCGGTTTTTCGCTTCGGTGGGCAATCTACCAACTCCCATGTATTGGCTTCTATGATGGAGGCCATTTTTTCATTTATAGCAGTGATCCACCGGCTACTTTCTGAGGTGTTTATGGCTAGTAAGTATATCTGAGGTTCATTTGGGTGAGACATCTTTGTGAGTTGGTTATTTACTTGTCTTTCTTGAACTCGTTTACTACTTCTTCTTCCCCTTTCAATATCGGACGTTGTTATGGTAGGCATCCTTGGGTTTGGTTTAGGAAGATTTTCAGCTCCCCTATCTTCCAATTCTGGTGTCTCATCAAGTTCCTCATCGGTTTCCACTTCGTATTGTGGCGTCACCTCCGATATTGTCCTTTCCTCCTTCTCCTTTGGTAAATCAGCAGATTTTTTTTTTCTCCATCTTCATTCTCTTCATTTTCAAAGTCAAAGTCAAAAAACTGATCCGTTTCAAATCTGATTTTGACTTCCTTATTATATTTGAATGGATCAATGGACTTCTCTTCATTCATCACCACTATATGTTTTACAAAAATGATATCTTTTTTTTTCAAGTCATTCACTCGGTATCCTTTTGTGCTCTCATCATATCCTACAAGATATCTTGGTTTCCCTCTCCCCTCTAACTTCCATTTAGTTTTATCGGAATCCAAAATGTAGACTTGAATTTTGAACACCCTCAAACTAGACAAATCAGGCTTTCTTCTTGTCCACCTCTCATACGGAGTTTCCTCCTTATTTTCTGAAGTTAGGACTCTATTTTTGATGAAATTAGCATAGTTTAATGACTCGGCCCAAAACTGCAACCCTATCCTCTTATCAGTAAACATACTTCTGGACATATCTCCTAAAGTTCTTTTCACTCTTTCAGCTACTCCATTTTGTTCCGAATTATAGGGAACAGCTTTCTCACGATGAATTCATTCTTCTTTAAGATATTTTTCAAACTCCCTTGAGGTGTTTTCTTTCCCATTATCACTTCTTATCTCTTTGATTGAGGTTTCATGTAGTTTTTCACTCCATACTTTATACTCTTTGAAACATTTGACTACCTGTGACTTATGAGTGATAAAGTATACCTTCGTGTATCTAGACTAATCAAATGTGATAGTTAACATCCATCTCTTCCCCCCTTGTGAAACATACCTAGCGGGTCCCCAAACATCAATGTGAATTAGATCTAATACTTTCTCTCTCCTAAATGTGGTTGCTTTTGGAAATGGAAGTCTATGAATCTTCCCTTGGGCACATCCACTACAATCATGGAAAGTCTCATCATCCTCAAAAGTAATACCCTCCACTATTCCTTTTTTCTTCATTTTCTTTAATTTATCTCGGTGCACATGCCCCAACCTTTTGTGCCAAAGCATCATCTCACTTGCACACGAGTAGAGAACACTATTTTCATTGCAAAGAACAATTCTGAACATTCCTTGAGTTCCCTTCTCAGCTATGAAAAAAACCTCATTATCAAAGCTTACTGTGAAGATTCTTTTCCTAGTTCCTGTTTCAAACTCTTTTTCATCTAGGACAGCTGTTGAGACTAGGTTCTTGCTAAGTTGTGGAATGTAAAGATCATCCGAAAGTGTTACAATAGAGGCATTTCCATTTACTAGAACCTTCAAGTCAACAGTTCCAACTAGTCTTGTGGTTTGTACTCTACCATCTCCGTACTCTGTCTCAACTCTTGGGATCTTTCTCAGTTTAGTGAACCACCTCTTATCTTTGCACATATGCATTGAGGCCCCTGAGTTTATAATCCACCCATCTTCGGGTGGATCCTTTTTACCTCTGAAAGCACACTTCTGTCTCCGTGGAATGTCGACATGCTTTTTCAGTGATTTTCGGATTAAGAAAAAGCTATTTAAGTTTTTTTTCATCGGTGATGGTGGCAACTGTTTTGGCTACTGTAGTGGCGGAGGTGCTAGAAAAACGAGTCCCTCTAAACCTAGGTGGAGGCGGGCATCGAATTTGTCTAGACACTATGCGTCGTAGATGCTTCTCAAATAGTTCTCCCTCCATCATCATTTCCCAATATAAAAAGTCTGATCCATCAAAAATGGGCACCCTAGAGGGTGGGCCCATAACTCGAAATTCTGTGGTCTCTATTGACCCACAGAATGAGTAGCCTATGTAAAGCCTCTATGATAATATTTTCCCCTTCAACTTTCCCACTGAATAAGTGCCGCCCAGGCACACAAATACTCTGACCACCCTCACCCCCGTGAGGAGAAGTCTCCCTTCAGTCATACGCAAAAAGAATCACTGAATTTGCTCCTCTGAGCAATAAGTTATGGCTGGTCAAAGATAACCTTTATAGTTACAAGCTCTCTTAGAGAGATGTTCTTAAATATCACTAAGTCTTGGTCTGCCTACACACGACTACCTACTACTAAACCCTAGTCCAATAGGAACACTTTATAGTATAAGAAGGTACGATGGGTGATGTACTTATTGTACGTCTATTGTATGACATGGTCTACTAGGTGACACCTCTCAAATCGGGAGCCATGGTTCCTCTTCCCATCTTTTCTGGTATCAAATAATGTGGTGCCACGTGGCACTGCATGATGGAATCTCTGAATACCGCCAAAATCTCACTTTGGGCGGCGGCTATAATGCTGGTTGTCCGATCAAAACATATTTTACACGATTCAGATTCGCGTATGTGCAAGAATTGTTCCTCTTCGTTATTTGGGTGTTAATTAGCCGTCGCGTTAATGTTTATATATCTTTGAAATCCTTATGTGTATCGTTTCGTAGCGCCTTAATGGTTAAGGCGCCCTGCTATATAGAATTAGAGGTCGCAGGTTCAAATCCGGATGTAGGCAACATTTTAGTAAAATATCCTCTACTTCATAATATGCCAATTTCTAAATAAGGCGGCAGCCATGGCGTGCCTTTGATCCTCACTCTCTCTCTTTAAAGTATAACTAAAATAGACAAGTGAACCATTAATTACCTCTTTTCAACACGGCACACCTTAAATCGCTATTAGCGTTAATAATGATAATTCGGTGCCCCCAAATTCTGACCCTCGAGCCTAAAATAGAATTTATAAATTGAGTTGTTATTTTACGTTTGATATAAGTACTGTCGAATTAGCGTTAATAACTCTAATTTGGACAATATTTAAATAGTGTGGTGTATGAAATGGTCCGTACTAAAACTGATCGTAATTTCGTATAATCGTACAAAACGCGTGTTTGATTAAGGCGTCCACACAGGAAAGTGAGTGCGTCGATACTAAAAAGCGCACTTAGATTTGATTCCCAGTGATAAAGACGACACAAAATCACGGAACCTGTACTCATATGTTTAAACGAATTTTATGTGAACAAGGGCTACGGCGGCTACACTATGGGAAAAATGTACCCAAATTAGAGTTATGAATAAATTAGAGTAAATTTTTTTTTAGCGAAAAGCCTTGAAACCAAATTAGAATTAATAACAATAATTGTTTTTTTACACTAATTATTACTTAATGCTAATAGCGATTCACGGTGTACTATGCAGAAGTTCAATTTTTTCTAGTCAAGATTCTCGATACCACTTTTTAGAGCCTTCTAATGTGCGAAGATGAAGTAGAGAGAAAGAATATTTTATTATGAAAACCGCGATGGTTTAACCATCTGAGTACTAAACTCGATTGAAATGGGAAATCGTTCACTACAGTACCATAAAAGACTATAATTCGAAAACCAAAAGTGATTGCAAAACCTACAAAAGCTAAGCAAAATTAGAGTAAAAACAACGAAAACTAAACTACAACAACATTAAAAGCCACGCTATACACAAGCTCTAAGTGACAAAATGGGGCGTTGGCCCGAAACCTAAAATAAGTCCACACTAAAGGTCTGCGTAATTAATATCATGAATATGCACCATGTGGCATGGAGGTAAATCTTGCAGCCCACGACTATCGTTCACCACCGAGTTGAGTCGAATAAAAGCGGATGCTTGAGGTCGCTGAACGGCAACAAAAATACGTCGGCGGTAAAAAAATGATATGAGTGTCGAAGAAGGGCAAAAGGTCTCCTAATCTCAAAAAAAAAACGAGCACAATCACGGATGAAGTCGTCGAACGAGAAGTCGAAAGTTTTGAACATCTCCAAATGGTATGAAGTTGTTTGTTAGGTCCCGGTGAGTGTAATGGCATTTTTTAGAGGCCGCTGCACCCCGGGCTGCAACAGCAGTATCTAATGCTACACGCGTTAAAACATGGGATCCCGTAGGGTTGGTGAGAACGACATACCCCACACTGATCACTAAGCCTTGCATAAACAAAAGATCCACGGGACGGCCGCGCATTCCCCTAGATTGAGAACATGGGGGGAGGATACGCGACACTTCACGTTTCACAATATACCCTGTTTCACTACCCGTTGAGGCGATTGCATCACAAATTGTATCATGTGCCGTTATAAGCTCCCCACCATGTGAATAAAGAAGCAAATGGAAGCCCTACTCATTGATAGATTAACCACAAAGGAAACGAGGCTTACCCAAAAATGAGGGGCGTAGCAAGCAGGGAAATTAACAGAGTGTAAAAGAAAATTGTTAAAAAGATAAACAAAGTGAGGCAAAAATTGGAGTGGCAACGAACCAAGCCCGACCACCAAATACCGAATAAGAGCAAAGTGGAGCCCGTACGTCATGTAGAAACTAATGGTTTTATTAGTATTTTCTAGGTCTGAAAAGAAATATAGAAGTCGAGGCAGTCTATCTCTAACTTCTCTCTCCAACTCTCAAACTTGTCGCAGTCACTGAGAAATTGGAGAGGAAGCTAGAGCCATGGCTACCTTGGCTATCCTGAGGTTTACGGGAATTTTATGTTAGGGTTTATTTATTTAATTAAAAGGTATGTGCCGGCGGCAAGATTTGATCCATGTACCTACCGGCCGGCAGATAGGAAATTGCCGGTAGCCTTAGCCGTTAAGTCTAGCAGTAGTGTTACATAGCATATAGTTTGATATTTATTTAAATATGTATACGTGCGATAAATCATTTAACTGAAATGAATTACGGGATACATAGATCCAGTAATAAATAATGTACGACTTACGGTACGGACACAAATCAGTACCGCGCATTTGTTTCGTAAATGAAACAAATACCGCGCATTTATTTATTACGGCTACGATTAAAGCCGAATTTAATCGGACGGCCGGAATTTGCGCCGAGATCGCGGAGGAAGATTTCGGCGGTTTGTGGCCATCGCCACATCGGATGACGCGTGGCGAAATTCCGTTGGATTGTGGAATCTCCGGAGATTATGGCACCGAATCCGGATTTGACATGTGTCGACATTTTGGCCATGTCGTACAATGTCCGTACATAAAGTACACCGGCAGCTGTACTTTTGCGTACGGAACTCAATTCTGATTGGTTTCGTACATTAGTAGATAGAGTTTGTGAGAGAGATAGGACTTAGAAAAATTAGAAGATAGGACCCTCTCTCCCAGAGAGCTTCTGTACAAAAGGTCAACTTTGACCCTCCATAACTTACTGCTCAGGGGAGCAAATTCAGAGATTCTTTTTGCTATCGACTCAGGGGAGTCTTGCCTTCACAGGGGTGAAGTTCGTCAGAGTTTTTGTCTGCCAGGGTGGCAGTTATTATTGCTTAAACACAAAGGGGTCAGGATTATCCTAGAGGCTTCTTGGAAGCTGTCCACTCTGAGGACTTATGGAGGTCTCAGAGTTACAGGTTATGGGCCCACCCTCTAGGGTACCAATCTTTAATGGAACTGGCTTCATATACTGGGAAAGTATGATGATAGGAGCTCTATGCGAAAAAAGGTTTTGGGGGATAGTGAGTGGACGATTGGATTTGCTTGTTTTAAGTAAATCAATGGAAAAAATTAATAAACTGAAAACCGATCTTAAGGGGAGATTTGAAATGAAGGATATGGGGGAAGCAAAATATATTTTGGGAATTCAAGTAGAGAGAGACCGAAAAAGAAAAATTATAAGATTGACTCAAAAGGAAGCAATAGGGAACATGCTTGAAAAATTTCAAATGGATAAAGCTAATAGTTGTACAACTCCAATGGAGTTGAAGAAGGGAAGTGAGGGGAGTGAGGAAGGAGGAGTCATAGTCTTAGACGAGGAATTATCTCCTGAAGAACAAAAGTTCATGCAACCTATTACTTACAGGCAAGTAGTGGGAAGTCAAATCTATTTTATGAATTGTACCCGGCCGGATTTAGCTGCAGCTTTAGGAGTGTTGAGTAAAAGTCTAAATGCTCCCACTAAGAAGGATTGGGAAGCAGCTAAGAGAGTCTTTAGATATTTGATAGGAACTAGGGATCTATGGTGGCATTTGGGTGGGGAGAATACTGACATCACTATTTGGAGTGATGCCAGTTATGGTGATGCTTCGATCAGGAGATGCACTTCTGGATATGTATTATATGTGGGTGATGGGGCTTGCTGTTGGAGTAGCAAACAGCAAAAAGTTATTGCTCAGTCCACCATGGAGGCTGAGTATATGGCCTCTTGCTCTGCTGTAAAAGAATTGATGTGGGTCAAGTCTTTGCTTGGTGAGCTTGGTCACCTTAAGAGTGGTGTGCAGAAAATATTTTGTGATAATCAGGCAGCAATCGCTATTTCTGCCAATCTTAAACACCATTTTAAAGCCAAACACATGGACATCAGACTTAGCTTTGTTAAAGAGAAAGTAGAAAACAAAATAATCAGTTTAGAGTACAGACCAGATAGTGAGATGGTAGCAGATATGATGACCAAACCTGTGCCTTCCCCTAAGCTAATTTTTTGCAGGGAGAAGTGTGGTCTGAAATTAAAGATTGACTAGAAAATAAGGGGAGTGTAGAAACTAATGGTTTTATTAGTATTTTCTAGGTCTGAAAAGAAATATAGAAGTCGAGGCAGTCTATCTCTAACTTCTCTCTCCAACTCTCAAACTTGTCGCAGTCACTGAGAAATTGGAGAGGAAGCTAGAGCCATGGCTACCTTGGCTATCCTGAGGTTTACGGGAATTTTATGTTAGGGTTTATTTATTTAATTAAAAGGTATGTGCCGGCGGCAGGATTTGATCCATGTACCTACCGGCCGGCAGATAATAAGTAGCCGGTAGCCTTAGCCGTTAAGTCTAGCAGTAGTGTTACATAGCATATAGTTTGATATTATTTAAATATGTATACGTGCGATAAATCATTTAATGGAAATGAATTACGGGATACATAGATCCAGTAATAAATAATGTACGACTTACGGTATGGACACAAATCAGTACTGCGCATTTGTTTCGTAAATGAAACAAATACCGCGCATGTATTTATTACGGCTACGATTAAAGCCGAATTTAATCGAACGGCTTGAATTTGCGCCGAGATCGCGGAGGAAGATTTCGGCGGTTTGTGGCTATCGCCACATCGGATGACGCGTGGCGAAATTCCGTTGGATTGTGGAATCTCCGGAGATTATGGCACCGAATCCGGATTTGACATGTGTCGACATTTTGGCCATGTCGTACAATGTCCGTACATAAAGTACACCGGCAGCTGTACTTTTGCGTACGGAACTCAATTCTGATTGGTTTCGTACATTAGTAGATAGAGTTTGTGAGAGAGATAGGACTTAGAAAAATTAGAAGATAGGACCCTCACTCCCAGAGAGCTTCTGTACAAAAGGTCAACTTTGACCCTCCATAACTTACTGCTCAGGGGAGCAAATTCAGAGATTCTTTTTGCTATCGACTCAGGGGAGTCTTGCCTTCACAGGGGTGAAGTTGGTTAGAGTTTTTGTCTGCCAGGGTGGCAGTTATTTTTGCTTAAACACAAAGGGGTCAGGATTATCCTAGAGGCTTCTTGGAAGCTGTCCACTCTGAGGACTTATGGAGGTCTCAGAGTTACACGTCACCCATAGGCAACGGCTCAAGAAGGTTTTTGAATTCAACGGCGGCTACCTTATCTGTGATATGTTATTGCACCCGATAATGACTTCAGGTGAGAAGGGAACAGAAAAGAGCAATGACATTGGTGGCCATGGCCGACAAAACTAGATGAGTAATAAGCGTTCATTAATGGTGGAGATCGCATGGTCCAAGATAGGATTGTCATCCATTACAAAAGTTAAACTAATGATAGATGCCACCAAAGCCTACCTACCCAAGTTAGCCACAGTTGCTTAGTGGTTGTAGGACACAGACAAGACCTCTAAAAGCGACGGGTAAAGCAAATCGACAACGAGGGAGTAGCCTTTCCGGACGATCAATGATATCATGCCCGACAAGCTGATGCAAAATCGCAAAGAAACGATTATGAAAATCTGAAGTTATGAAAAGAAAAGAGAGCTATGAGGTAGAGTGCAAGTCAAGGACAAGGGACGTTGTGTATAATAACAAGTTAAAATAGCGAAAGCCACTTGAGAATCCGATATTAAAAAAAAAAAAGTTCTCTCTATGAGAAGGTCATGAAATAGGGTATCCTTTACAAAGTCGTAAACAAAATAAGTGGCAACAACTGGGGAACCTAACACATTTAGACCCTCTTGTGGTGGGCAAACATAAAAGTTTGTGGGAAGAGGGAACTCTGGAGGAATACCAGTAGGTGAGCACGGGACACACTTAAAGACCTTTACTGATAGGCTTATTTTTAAAAGTTGCTCAGAAAAATGGTGGAAGGCAAGAACAACTTGGCATTGCGCGCCAATGATCTGCGTGCCATCCACCAAGGAATGGAACAAATAATTCGGAAAAGTGGTAGCGCAAGCTCGTAAGGTTTTTAATTAGGCAAAATTAAACAACTGTGCTCCCAAAAGGTCACTTTCATGAGTTGTAGTAACTGATTTCAAAGTAGCAACATCTCCTGATGCGCCACTAAGGGAATAAATAAGATAGTTGGATGTACAGTAGAAAATGAGAATAAAAGTAAAAAGGTGGTTTAAGAGGAGGCGTGTCCGAGCTTGCAAAAGGTGGCATTGTGATCAACAACACTAAAAGCATTAACGACGTGAATTTGGAGAACGACCTAATGTGGGTGCAGGTCCAATGTCGCACGTAAATCGTGGAGGACAGCCTCACAACCGCCCCACATCAAGACACCAAACTGATGAGCAAAAAAAAAAATGTGAAAATCTCCTTAAAGTTGGAACCACATTGATCGAGCCATAAGATAACAGGCTTTGAGACTACAGTAAGATGTGTTACTGCCAAAGAGGGTACTACATGCTGCTGCAAATGTTGCATGTAGCCAAAGAAGTTGATACAGTTGGTGGCGCATTTCTTTGAGCCAATTGAGAAGCCACCTTAAACATCAAATCAAAACCTTGAGATGGACATTTTGGGGGGGAAATATCATGCAAAAGCTCATATACCATTTTAGAAGGTCCCCCCGGCTAAAAGATCAGGGGATCAAACCAAAGATTTAGCCAAAGTATTCAAGCTCAAAATGGTGAAGAGGATCGTATGAGTAAATGAAGGACAAAACTTTTACTGATGCAACGGGGTGAAAGGCTTGAAGGGCCTCAAAATTTCACTCCGTAGTGGGCAGTGGTGTGAAAGGGCGCATTGTGATAGCGGTTTGAAAGAGTTCACCACATCGGCCAAGGTGCACGGCAAGATGAATGCAAGCTGTGGAGGCAGGAAGTGGAGCTTGATGTTGTGGAGGAGTCACAAAATAGGAGATAACTTTGTCTGTATGCTTTTGCTGAAGAGATTCCTAGTCCTCATGTTAAAATCGTTGATATCCAAAATGTGTCTCTCAAGCCCCACTAGCATTTTCGTAAGAATGTAAGACCAAAACAAAGAGCGGAAACAAATGGAAAAGGTGCCACAACGCCTGATTATGGATGTCGTCAACTAGAAGTTTGAGTGGGAACTGAAGAGGTGCTTGGACGACTTCTCACAAATGAGAAGCAATGGGTAATGTGTCCAACTTCGTAAATATAGGAGACAAGATAGAATTTAAACATACTCCGTGATAATGAATGGTATTAGAAGAAGGTTGACAAGAGATAAAGTAGTGAAAAAAAAGATTTATCAATAGAAGATTAAAAAAAAAAAGTTAATGAAAAGTATAAAAACGAACAAAGAAAAAAAATGTTCAATAGGAATACAAAAAGTGGGGAAATGGAAAAGTCAGAAAAGGTATAAAGCTATAGTGGTTGGTGGAGGAAAAAATTTGAGGTTTTAGAAATTTGGAAAAAAATGAAAAGTCGTTTCCATTCAATGCTCAAATAAACCGCAATTTCTCCAGAAAGAATGGTGGCGGATAGAGGTCAAAATGGAATGTTAAGGGGGTCTTGGAAGATAAAACTTCCTATACTCAAAAACTCCGAGGAGGCGTCCAAAATGCGGAAATTATGGATAGATAAAATGATTCCTTTAAGTAGGGTGGTTGGTGGAGTGGAAAAATATAATATTGGGGAAAGTTGGAAGTGAAAATGAAAAAGTCTTTCCGATTCTCCAATCAACCGGAAAATCTCCAACGCCAAAAAGAAAAATTAACAAGGAATCCGACAAAGGTAGAAAGGAAAAAATAGTTTGTCTTAAAATATCCGAAATAGAGCCAAAAGTGGAAAAAATGGAAAAATGGAAATGGCTCGAAAATTGTCTATTTCCAAGGGATTTTTTTGCAAAAAAGAGAAAACAAAGTGAAATAAACGAGGAAAATGGATTTTTTTGCAAAAAAGAGAAAACAAAGTGAAATAAACGAGGAAAATGAACTGCACAACTAGAAATGTATGACAAATACTCCATGACATTTCTAAAAGGGGAATTGAGAGAAAATTAAAATGGAAGAAAAATAAATTGGAAAGAATTAGAAAGCTAATTCGTCTATCTTTGTAAATATGTAAGAGTAAATATAAATATGTAAAAGACTCTTTCATTATGAATAATGTTAGAGGAAAGTGGGCAAGAGATAGAAAAAAGACGACAATTTGGTAATAAAGGAATTTAGAGAGGGAAATGAAAAACCCTTTCCTGAAAGGGGAAATTTAAGAGTCAAAATAGATATCAAGGTATGTGGTAAGTGGAGTGAACAATAGAGGTCTTAGAAACTTGGAAAGGAAATGAGAAGTCATTTCTTTCCAATGCTCGAATACACTGAAAATGTATCCACAAAGGTAGGGTGGCAGATAGAGGTAAAAATGGAATGGCGAGGGGATCTTCAAAAATCTAACTTTTTATGCTCAAGCACTCCAGAAGAGCCTCTAAAATGCCAAAAATATAAAGATAGACGAAAAATGAAGAGTGTATGGAGGGAAATAATTGGAATGTGGAAAAATATTTGAAGAATAAACATCAAGTATTCCAACAAACCGAGGAATCTTCCAAAACCGAAAGTAATAGAATTAGGAAGAAATCCAGATAAAGGTGGCAAAGAAAACTTAATTTTTTTTAAAAATCCGAAATCCTAAAAGATGGCCAACAAAAAAGTGGGATGACCAAATTTGTAATCTTCAAACAAAATGTCTCCAAATTGTTTACTTCCAAAGAAAAGATGTTGCTAAAAAGAAAAAATGAAGTGGAGTAAGAAAAAAAGTAAAAAAGAAAAAAGAAATTGCACACATGATGAGCGTGGTGTGGGCCCATAAACTGTGGAAGGTAACGGCATGGTGGCAAAAGAGAGAGAAATAAAAAAAAGACATCGAAGATGAAACAGAGTAGAATCATGGCAAAATAGAATACGAAAGCAAAAGATAAAAGACAAAAAAAAACAAAAAAAATACAAAAGGAGAAGCACAAGGGAGAGAATATCTTCTCATTATAATCATTAAATTTGATGTACAAATTGAATAGATTAAAACTAAGTCTAGCTCTACAGGTAGAGTGGAACAGTTACACGACGTCCACAAAAGATTCAATGCTGCAAAGGAAAAAAAAGGCATAATTGGTGATGGCCAATGACAAAGTAGGATACCCAAACTTAAAGACAAAAACAATATTTCGTACTAGGGAATTTATAATGAAATAATCACCAATCTACAATGAATATTGTGAAGGTACATTTTGACGTACGCGTGAAAAAGTGCAACGGACGTAATTGACGAAAAAAATGTTTCACTAAGAGACAAAATAAGTACAATGATAAAGAGTGTGTTTGGAAAGTGATAAAGGTATTTGTTTACGAACAACAAGGCTACATGAATCGACGTAAAGGGAAGTGAAACGACACACCATATTGAAAATAGCGTACGCACAACCGTATATTTGAAAAGTACGGTTCACTAATTAAACAAATGAAATGGGAATTCAACAAATCACGACCAACAAATTGTCCAAAACGGTATTCTAACAGAATACCAACTTTCACGATGATCCGAATGGAGAGCATTATATGGAACCAAGGAGCATACATTAGGCGGACAAATAATTTTCGACCAACAAAAGATATGGTCCAATTTTTAGTGAACAAACTAAAAATAAAACCTAAACACTAGAGAATAAAACCTAAACACTAGAGGCCCCTATCGAGATTCACAACATTCTTGATAGAAAATGAAGCACAAAAATATAAGTTTTAGTAACATTGATGAGATTGATTCATCAAAGTGTAATAACGCGTAATTTTGAGGAGTTAGGTATTAGACGATCAAGTACGAGTAGTATATCTTGTCAAGTCATGGAGGCGATTGTCAAGAGTCTTCAACATTAGACCAGATGGCCAAAAAAAAAAAACTTCAAAACACAAAAAAAATAAATCGAAGAAGATAAATGGTTGCCGAATTGTGTATGAGCTGTAAATTGCTCTCACATACAGATACCACTTGGTGATCAAATGTCACCCATCGATTATTTCGATGCTAAACATAATTATACTCCTGTAATTCAAGCAGTCGTGGATAATAGGATAAAATTTGTTGACCTAAGTTTAGGATCCCGGGGTCAATACATGACTCGAGAATTTTTAGAACCTCTCATTTAAGGCTAAGAATTTTAAGAACGTTTGCATGCAAGTGGTAATATTTTCCAACAAGGAAATAATAATGTGCAACCGTACCTCGTAAGCGACGTCGAGTATGCCTCACACCCAACCTAATTGTCCCTTACCCTGATTCGAAATTAAATGTATCTCAAGCAACATTTAACTTCCAACATTCGTCATTGAGGATGGTGGAAATATCTTCTCAAGATATAAAATCCACAAAGAGAATCAATTAATTATTTATATTATAGTTGCTTGTGTCTTTCATAATATTTTTATTGCAAGGAACGAGACAGATATTGATTGGGAAAAAGAGTTTAAAAACAAACAAACAAAAAATGCAAACGATATTCAAAAAAAGACCTTACAAATGTCTTAAGTTAAAGAAGAGCGACTACAAAATGTGGATGTCGAATGAAGTTGGGAAGTTTCAAAAACAACAAAATTTGAGGGTCTCAAATACGTGAAAGTGATTATGTTACGAGAAGATAAGCAAATGAACATAATAATACGAGTGTTTATATTTCACACTAAGGAGTGGAAGACATGGATATATTTGTTGACAAAGTTGATGAAAGGGAACAATCTCGTGATTATGAAAGTGACGCAAATAGTATAGCTGAAATTGACATCAATGATTGATAGAGTGTAGGCTGATTATTTTAGGTGATGTTCAAGTGACTTTTTTTCACTTTTGGATGCATGTTTTAAGTATCGACAAATCTCAAAAAGGCCAACCATTGGAGTTTAAGATATGATTTTATTGTAAAAATCACTAGAGAGAGAGAGAGAGAGAGAGAGAGAGAGAGAGAGAGAGAGAGGGAGAGGGAAAGGGAGAGGGAGAGGGAGAGGGAGAGGGAG
>JBBHKE010001558.1:101000-214146 GCA_037447655.1 Zygnema cylindricum
ATCTGGCACCTGGCACCTAGCTCCTCGTTTCTCGCTCCTCGCTCCTTGCTCCTAGCTCCTAGCACCTAACTCCTACCTTCTATCTCCTAGCTCCTAGCTCCTAGCTCTTGGTTCCTATTTCCTAGCTCCTAGCACCAACTCCCAGCACCCAGCTCCTAGCACCCAACTCCCGATCCTCGATCCATGATCGAGGATCTACGATTCTCGATCCATGATCCTTGATCCTAAATCCTCGATCCTCGATCCACAATCCCCGATCCTCGATCCTAAATCCTCGATCCTCGATCCCCGATCCCCGATCCACGATCCTTGATCCAAGATCCTCAACCCACGATCCTCGACCCACGACCCTCAACCACGATCCTCGATCCTTTATCCTTGGTTCTCGATCCTCGATCCTCGATCCTCTATCTTCCATCCTCAATCCACGATCCTCGATCCTCGATCCTCGATCCTCGCTCTTTGCTCCTCGATCCACGGTCCACGGTCTAAGGTCCTTGATTCTTAATTCTCGATTCTCGCCCCCGACCCTTGACCCCTGATCACTGACCCTCGATCCCTGATCCCCGATCCCCGATCTTTGATCTCCTATCTCCGATCCCTGATCCTCGATCCTCGATACTAAATCCTCCATCCTCCATCCTCCATCTTCCATCGTCTATCCTCATTCCTCTATCCTCTATCCTCCATCCTCTATCCTCGATCCTCGATCTTTGATCCTCGATCCACGATCCACGATCCACGATCCTCGATCCTCGATCCTCGATCCTCGCTCCTCGCTCTTCGGTCACAGCCCATTGTCCGCGGTCCACGATCCACGATCCACAGTCCACGATCCACGGTCCTTGATCCTCAATCCTCGATCTACGATCCACGATCCACGTGAAATCCTATGGGCTCCATTGCCACACAGAATCCGCAGATAAAAAGAAGCTAATCTAGATAGTGCCGACTCCAATTTTATATAAACCCAAATGATTGACCCCTTGAGAATCAGAACCCCATTACAGCTTCACCCCTGTGAAATAAGATTTTCTCTGTGCTCAGTTCCACCACAGAATACAAAGTTAGAATATGAGATTTGGACACATTCACCCACTTTGACTTTCCCTTAGAAATGCAGCCACCGTGGCAGGTAAACACTCTAACCCACTACACCTTTGTGTAGCCTGGACTCCCCTGAGTCCGTAGCAACAAGAATCACTGAATTTGGTTAACTGAGTTAATAGTTATGGCTGGCCAAAATTTGCCATTTATATAAGGTGCTCTTTCGGAGAGTCAGCTACCTACCAGAAATATTCTAAGTCCTAAACCCCTCTCTAAACCCTCTAGTAATGAGGTACGGACCAATCGCATAACGGTATAGTACATAAAGGTACAGATACCAGTGTACCTTTTGGACGGTCATCGTACGACATGGCTAAAAAGTCAACACATGTCTTATCCGGATTCGCTCTTATAATCTCCGGAATTCTTGCCTCCAAATCTTATCTCGCCACGTGGCGCCAGGTCATGCCGCGTCAGAAAAACTGTGCCGTACAAAAAAATACTAGTGCAGGAGTACTTTCTGTACGTACATTGTACGATGTCGTCATAGTGCGACATTTGTCACTTTCGGATTTGTTTTCTGCCGTTTCGGAAATTCCGTAATCCCGTACGTTGTTGCCACGTGTCACCCGGAGTGGCGGAGTCCAAAAACCGCCAAATTGTCCTTTTCGCGAGACCGGCGCTAACCACGGCCGTCCGATTGATATAGGTATTAAATACGAACCGTCAAAACAAATGTCCGAACTATTTGTTTCGTCCGGTACTAATAGTACAACTGTTTCTATGTCCTATAGACCATAATCTAGTTAAATGGGAAAACCTACGTGTATGTGTTTAAATACATATCAAACCCTATACACCTTAGCACAAATCCTAGACTAAACGGACAAAGCTAATGGCTACTTTGACGGACGGCAGGTACCAGGATCAAATCCTGGGTCCGTCATTCCCTTTGGTAAATCTACTGCGATTGTACTACCTGTCTCTCTAGACAGCTTAAGCAGCCATGGCTCTAGCTCCCTCTTCAGGCTCCAGTGACTACAACAAGTATAGGGGCTTGGAGAAGAAGTTAGAGGCTGACTGCCTCTGCTATTTTCCTATCATAAAATAGACCTAGAAAATACTCAAATATCAACACCACGATCTACAATCCAAGATCCACAATCCTCGATCCTCGATCATCGATCCTCGATCCTCGATCCTCGATCCTTGATCCTTGATCCTCAATCCTCAATCCTCGATCCACCATCCAAGATCTATGATCCACGATCCACGATCCTCAATCCTCGATCCTCGATCCTTGATCCATGATCTACGATCTTAGATCCTCGATCCTCGATCATCGATCATCGATTCTCGATCCACAATCCACGCTTCTTGGACCTCGGTCCTTGATCTTCGATCCGTGATCCTCAATCCTCAATCCACGATCCTCGATTATGGATTCTTGATCCTCAATCCTCGATCCTCAATCCTCGATCCATAATCATCGATCCTCAATCCTCCATCCTCCATCCTCTATCCTCGATCCTCTATCCTTGATCCTCGATCCTTGATCCTTGATCCCGGATACTCGATTCTTGATCCCCGCTCCCTGATCCTCGATCCTGATCCCCACCCTACCTCCCTGGACTTGACCCTGACCTCAACCTCGGACCCCGGATCCTCGATTCCCGGCTCTTCGACCTCGATCTTTGCTTCTTTCCTCTTCCCGCTTTTTTATGTCTACTTCGGCCATGGTCCTCGATCCTAGATCCTCGAACCTCGACGCTTACACGTTGACCCGACCCCCGATTCCCAACCCCTTGACCCTCGATCCCCGATCCCCTATTCCCGATCCCTGATCCCTGATCCTCAAACCTCTATCCTTGAACCTGGTTCTTCCTTTTCTATCCTCCATTCTCCATCCTCGATCCTCTATCATTGATCTTGGATCTTAGATCTTCGATCCTGGATCCTCGTTCTTCGATTCACAATCCACGGTTCTCGATCCTCGATTCTCCACCATCGATCCTCGGTCCTCGGTCCTCAATCCTTGATCTTCGATCTTCGGTCCTTGATCCTTGATCCTCGATCCTCGATCCTGGGTCCTCGGTCCTCGGTCCTCGGTCATTGGTCATTGTTCCTCGATTCTCGATCCTCTATCGCTTATTTTAATCCGTGATCCTTAATCTGCGATCCGTTATTATAGATCCACGATCCTCGATCCTTGATCCCCTATCTTTGATCTTTGATCCCCGATCCCCTATCTCTGATTCTTCATCCCTGATCCTCGATCAGTGATCCGCGATTTGTGATCCTCGATCCTTGATTGCCGATCCCTGATCCCTGATCCTTAATCCCTAATCTTTGATCTTCGATCCTAGATCCTCGATCCACGATCCTTGATCCTCGATCCTCGACCCTTGTTCAGTGATCCTCGATCCTCAATCCTTTGTCTTCGATCCTTGATCCTCGATCCCTGATCCTTGATCTTTGATCCTCGATCCTTGATTGTAACAGGGTTACAGAGTTGGGTACTTAGTAGCTAGCAACTAGGCTGCAATAGTTGTAGTGTCAGAGCAGCGCAGCTGCGATTCCAAACCAGCGCAACATAGCAGCGTAACAACTTAGCGGTGTAGTTACTTAGCAGCGTAGCAGCATAGCATAGCAGCGTAACAACTTAGCGGTGTAGTTACTTAGCAGCGTAGCAGCATAGCAGCGCAGCAGAGCAACGCAGCTTAGCAGTTTAGCAACGCCGGGGAATGTAGATAGAACGGTGTTTTTGTAGAAAGATATTTTAAGATTTGTCTCGGTTGACCGTGAAGGTCCACGTGTACAGTTGTACAGTACTAGGTTGACTACCAGCTAGTTAGTTTAAATAGTGAATTAGGCCTAGTCAGCAGGACACTCTTTGAGTAGACCTTTGCAGCGAGCGGTGAATCTTGTAATCTCCTCCCGAGTAATAAAACGCAACCTTGTGTGTCATTGCTGGGTGCTCCTGCTGTTGCTACGGGAAGATCTTTTAAGCTTTCCGCTGTGTATTGTGGTGTAGTATGGTGCTTAATTTTGTCCCTTTTACATTGGTATCAAAGCTTTTCCCCGTGACTCGACAACATGGACAAACACGGTGTATCCACTACAGAAATTTTGGCGCAAGTTCTCAAGGAGTTAGAAAGCGTTAGATTACAGAACGCGCAGCTGAGCAAAACCGTCGCAGCTTTGGAATCTTGTCTTGGTGAGCGACCTCATGGAGGCATGGAGAGGGACTACGACGACCGAATTTAAGACTTCCCGACGAGTTCGACCCTGCAAGGCACAAGAACTTGGACACGTGGCTATTCTCCGTTGCGAATTATCTAGAGAATTTTCCTAGCCTATTGGACCGTGAGAAGATTCACTACGGGAGTGGTCTTTTTAAAGGGGCAGCGGGAGCATGGTGGAGGACTTTGGTGGAGAATGATGATATACTGATCGTTTGGGCTCTCTTCATTCAATTCCTTTGTGACGCTTGGCAGTTTGTCAATACGGTCAAGGATGCAAGAGATAAGATCCCGGTGTTAAAGCAACGAACTTCGGTGTTGTAGTTTATGCAGCAGTTTTTGGAGTGCAAGGTTCAAATACCTACGATGACGGAGGATGAAGTTGTGGATTGCTACATGAATGGGCTTAAATCATCCATTCGTAGGGATGTGGAACAATGGCTTGCTCCGGAAAACACAACTCCTAGTCTCTCGACAATCATTCAGCTTGCAGAGCGGACCAATTCAATCGACTTTACCTTCCGTAGACCGTATCATTATGGGTCGAGCAGCGGCAGAAGAGGTCGACGAGACGATGGTCCAACTCCCAAGGAGCTCGGAGCAATTGATGAGGATAAAGAGGTGGTCAACGTGCTGCGGAAAAAGAAGAAAACTATCAAAACGAAGGCCAACAACTTGTCCCCCGAGGAGCTCCAACGGAGGAGGCAAAATGGCTTATGCTTCTAGTGCGGTTCCCCGGACAATATGGCCCGAGAATGTCCAAAACGGGAAGGTCCCATAAAGGGGAAACTTAACGTCATGAGGTTAGCCGGTGAAGGAGTAGACCCTTTGACATTTCGGGGTCAAATCGAAGTGAGCGCAACTAGCTTCATGGTGGACTCTGGAGCATCGGGAAATTTCATCAACGAGGCGATGGTGAAAAGGTTATAACTTCCTCTCGTGGTGCTTAAGGATCATCAGTCGGCACAGTTGGCCAACTGAAGTTACTTATCTATTACCTATCATACTTCGTGGTTACGCGTCGGAATCGGGAAATTCCGATGGTACGACACTCTTCATGTATTACCTCTTAGGGACCATGAGGTAATCTTGGAGAAGCCGTGGCTACAAAAATGAAATCCGACGATCGATTAAAAAAGTGGCGCCATGAGAGTGAAGAAAGGTGAAGAAGAGTTTGAGGTAAAAGCGGGAGCGGGTGGTAAAGGAGCGGAAGAGGGACACCTACTTTCGGCCTTACAACTTAAGAGGGCACTAAAAAAAAAGGTAAACTATTGGTATGGCGCTCGTCTAGCCCATGGAGGAGGCGAAAGAGGAGATTCTTGAGGAATGGAAGAAGGACCTGGACTTCGACTCAAAAGAAAGTGACGACCCGGAAAGACTTTCGAAGAGGCCCCAGAAGTCGTGACAAAACTTCTCGAGGAGTACGTAGATGTTTTCCCTCGAAGCTCCCCGAGGGCTTACCTCCGAAGCGCGAAGTAGACCACAAGATAGAGCTTGTTCCCGGAGAGGTACTCTTGAAATTCATAGATTTCTATATTATTTTCTAGGTTTAAAAAATGTTAGGAAAAGAAAAGGACAGACAGCCTGCCTCCACCTCCTCTCTCTAGCCCCCATACTTGTTGTAGTCCCTGAAGGATAGAGAGGGTGGTTGATCCATGGCTGCCTTAGTTCAACAGGAAGTTATTTTTAGTAGGTTACTAAAAATAGTACAGACGGACCCGGGATTTGAACGCGATACCTTCGGTTCGTCAAGTTAGCTGATAGCGGTCAGCTTTATCCTACTAGACTAGGACCAATACTAAATGCTATAGAGTGTGATAGATATATATATACATTTAGAGTGTAAGAAATCCATTTAACTAAAACTAGATACGGCGTGCATAGATACAATTTTTGTACGATATCATTTGAGAATAAATACCTCGCATTTGTTCAACAACAAAACAAATATCTCGCAAGTAATTATAACGGCTACGATTACGTCTCATTACGAATCCGACGGCGCACGTCATCGCCGAAATCTCGGAATGGTCACCTTGGCGTTTTGTGGCGTGGCATGACCTAGAGCCACGTGGAGAGATGACATTCGGTCATAGGAATTCCGAGGAATGTACGGACAAGTAAAAAACAGACAAGTGTCCACTTAATAGCCTTGTCGTACATAGGCCGTACAAAAGGTACACCGGCAAGAGTACCTTTTGGTACGATACAGTAATTTGATTGGTCCGTACTTCAGTAGATAGAAGTTATTAGAAGGAATCAGGACTTAGAAAATTTTGGTAGGGAGTCACCTCTCCCTTTGAAAATTTGTAAAAATTGGCATTTTTTAGTACCTCATAACTTATCGGCTGGTTGGCCGTTTTCAATGATTCTTTTTGCTACGGACTCAGCGGAGTCCAGGCTGCACAGCGGTGTAGTCAAATTGTCAGTTTGCCTTCTTGGGCAGAAGTGGTCGTGGCTTAAAGTGGGTTAGTTAAATACTATCTAGAGGCTTCCTGTATTCTGTAGTCCAATGGAGGACACATAATTGAAGGTTATGGGCCCACCCTCTAGGGTGCCCACCTTCAATGGATCTGGGTTCATCTATTCGGAAGCCATGTTGACGGGAGCTTTGTGTGAAAAACGATACTGGGGTATCGTAAGTGGACAAGTGAAACGTCCACCTTCGGGAACTCCACCAGGATTTGGGGGAGTAAGGTTTACTGCAACAACGACTGCCTTAGCGGAGAAGGCAGATGATGGGGAGAGCAGTGTGTCCGAAGAGGAGAAAGGGAAGGAGACACCCCTCACTCCTATTGCCACAGTATCGGGAGCGGCGACTGTGAAGACCGTGGAGAATGATACTCAAATGTGGGAGGATGTAAACATGGCTGCCGAGAACTTCATTCTGAGGCACCTCACTCAAGGTTTGGCCACTCCTCATCTTCACATTTACAAGGCAGAGGAATTGTGGGAGAGTTTGGTGGAGATTTATAGAGCTGGAACTATTCAGGAGCTCCAGTTGGCTGAGCAAAAGCTATTGAGTTACACTTACAAAGGAGGAAAGATGTTAGATTACTGTAATGATCTTTCTTGTTTGTATATAGAAATGGAAAGTGCCGGGTGGACAGGTACAATGAAAATGAAAGTTAACACCCTTATCATGAAATTACCAGATGAGTTCGAAAACATAGTGTACCGAGTACAGGGATTGCCTGATAGTTCATGGAAATGGAACACAGTAGTCATGATGATACTTGTGCAGGAAAACACAATGGAGATTAGGAGAGGAGGAAAGAGCATTCAAGCTCTAGCAGCAAGAGGGGACCGATGGGGGAAGGACCCGAAGAAACCTTATAGAGGGGAAAAAGATCATTCTAGAGGACAGAGGCCCCCAAAGGGTCTTTGTCATTATTGCAAAAAGTAGGGACACTTTATCGCAGATTGTGTCAAGCTATCAGAGCTGAGGCTCCAAGAGAACCGTGGAGGGGGTCTTCCGGAGGGAAGAAAAAGGCACTTGTGGTTACAAAAGTGTCAGGAGAAACCGAGGATGAGTCCTCTGAGGAGGATGGGGAGATTCTTCTTTACGAGAGTCTGGAGGAGAAGGAGATTCCTCGGAGGCAGAAGTGTGCCCTTGGAGCAATCTGGGAAGCTCCACAGGAAGGATGGATCATCGACTCAGGTGCATCCATGCATATGTGTCGTGATAAAGAACTCTTCACTAAGTTAAGAAAAATTCCTACCGTAGAGATAGAGTATGGGGATGGGAGGGTGGTTACTACAGATCTTGTGGGATCAGTAGATTTGATAGTCTTAGTGGAGGGTAAGACTTCTATACTTACATTCTCAGATGTACTTTACATTCCTTAGCTGAGTAAAAATCTTGTCTCTACGTCTGTGTTAGATGACAATGAGTTTGATACCTTAACTAGAAAGGGAGTCTTTACAGCTAAGTATGGGGATGAAATTTACTTCACAGCAGATAAGGGTAGCCAAGGAATGTTTAGGCTTAATCTGAGTAATGAAAAGAAGAATGCTTACTATGTTGGTGTTCCTAAGATGATGATTTGGCATAAGCGGTTGGGGCATGTGCATTTTGATAGGTTAAGGGAAATGAAAAAAGTTGGGGTAGTAGATGGCATTCAGTTTGGGGATAATGAAATGATGGATGGTTGTAGTGGTTGTGCTCAAGGTAAGGCTCATAAACTTCCCTTTCCCAAAGCCACGATATATAGAGGTGAGAGTGTGTTAGATTTGGTCCACACAGATATTTGGGGACCTGGAAAAGTACCTTTGGTTGGAGGAAAGAGGTTTATGATGACAGTAACTGATGACTGGTCTAGATACTCTAGAGTCTACTTTGTGAAAACAAAATCTGAAGCATCAACTTACTTCAAAGAATATAAAGCTTGGAGTGAAAAGTTGCATGAAACCCCCATTAAGAGGATAATGAGTGATAATGGGGGGGAATATACCTCTAACGAGTTTGAGGAATATCTGAGAGATGAGGGAGTGCAGCACCAGAAAACTGTACCATATAACGCGGAACAAAATGGGATAGCTGAGAGGCTGAATCGAACACTAGGAGATAGTGTACGCAGTATGTTGGCTGACAAGAAAATAAGAAAGAGATTTTGGGCAGAAGCAATGAACTGTGCCAACTACATCAAGAATAGAGTCCTTACCTCAGCTGTAAAGGGAGTGACACCTTAAAAGATATGGGTTGGAAGGAAACCAGATATCTCACACCTTAAAGTATTTGGTTGCCAAGTTTACAGTCTTGACACGGATAGGAAAAACTAGAAACTAGATGCTAAGGGAAAACATGGATACTTTGTGGGATATGATGAGGATGTTAAGGGATATAGAGTCTATGACTTAGCAAAGAAAGATATCATTCTGGTCAAACACTTAGTTGTCATGGATGAAGGGAAGTCATTTGACCCCTTCAAATATACAAAGAAGATAAGAATCGGATTTGAGTCTGAAAGTGAAGAGAACTCGGTTGTTCCCGAAAGAGACATGAGTGAAACCGTGATTGCAGATTCAGGGGAGATACGAGATACGGGAGACTCACCGGAAACCTCTCCTATGGATTTCGAGGACACAGAAGAAGCGGGAACGGAACCGGCTTCCATGGACAGGGGAGCCGATGAGACAGTGAGAAGAAACCCAAGACTTCCATCCATTCCAGCTTCGGAGTTTGAGGGAGGAAGGAGGAGCAGCAAAAGGATACAAGAAAAACAGGCCGCTCATAAGGTAACTAAGCTGTCTCACCCAGATGAGCCTCAGTCTTACTCGGAGGCAGTGAATAGTCCAGAGAAAGAAAGATGGATTAGAGCCATAAACGATGAGATGGCTTCTATCATGGAAGCAAATACTTGGGAACTAGCGGATTGTCCTCCAGACAGAAAACTTATTGGGTGTAAATGGGTATTTAAACTAAAACTGAACCCAGATAATACAATTGAGAGGTATAAGGCTCGATTGGTAGCGAAGGGGTTCACCCAAAAAGAGGGGATTGACTATGAGGAGACCTTTGCTCCAGTTGTTCGGTTTCCATCGGTAAGGATTCTCCTCAGTCTGGCGGCAGCAGAGACATGGAAATACACCAGATGGACATTAAGACTGCTTTTCTTAATGGTGAGTTAGAGGAAGAAATTTTTATGAGGCAACCCGAGGGGATTGTGGAAGAAGGAGAAGAGAGCAAAGCCTGCAGGCTCATAAAGTCCTTATATGGACTGAAACAGGCTCCCCGACAGTGGAATAAGAAACTAGATGAGTTTCTCACCGACCTGGGATACATCCGGATCAGCTTTGACCATTCTATCTATATGTTTCGTAAAAATTAATGATCCATTTAAATTATTTTCTAGGTCTAAATAGAAATATAGAAAGAAGCCGAGGCAGTCTACCTCTAACTTCTCTCTCCAACTCTCAAATTTGTCGCAGTCACTAAGAAATTAGAGAGGGAGCTAGAGCCATGGCTACCTAGGCTATCTAGAGGTTTACGGGAAATATATATTAGTTAGGGGTTTATTTACTAAAAGGTATGTGTAGGCCACAGGATTTGATCATGGTACCTACCGGACATAAGACAGCCGGTAGCCTGTAGCCTTAGCCGTTAAGTCTTTAACTAGTGTTACGTACTATATGGTTTGATATTTAATTAAACATTATCAGGTAGGATAATTCATTTAACTTTAACTGTTTACGGGATACATAGATCTAGTAATGTAAAAGTACGGATTACGGTATGGATAAGAAACCAATACCGCGCATTTATTTCTACGGCTACGATTAAATGTGAATTTAATCGGACGGCCGCAAGTAACGCCGAGATCGCGGAAGAGGATTTCGACGGTTTTTGGTCATCGCCAAATCGGATGACACTTGGCGGAATGCCATTGGATCGCGGCACCTCCGAGGATTAAAGGAGCGAATCTGGTCATACCACGTGTCGACATTTAGGCCATGTCGTACAATGTCCGTACAGAAACTACATCGACAGCTGTACTTTTGTGTACGGAACTGTAATCTGATTGGCTTTGTACATCACTAGATAGAGTCTGTGAGAGAGACAAAACTTAGAAAATTAGGAGATAGGACCCTCTCTCCCACACAGCTTCTGTACAAAAGGTCAACTTTGACCCCTCATAACTTACTGCTTAGGGTAGCAAATTCGGAGATTCTTTTTGCTATCGACTCAGGGGAGTCTTGTCTTTACAGGGTGAAGGTGGTCAAAGTTATTGTCTGCTACGGTGGCAGTTGTTTTTTCTGAAACACAAAGGGGTAAAGGTTATCCTAGAGGCTTCTTGGAAGCTGTCCACTCTAAGGACTTATAGAGGTCTCAGAGTTTCAGGTTATGGGCCCCACTCTACGTTACTAATATTTAATGTAACAGGCTTCATATACTGGGAAAGTATGATGATACGAGCTCTATGCGAAAAAAGGTACTGGGGGATAGTGAGAAGACGGTTGGGGCGTCCATCAAGTCTTAGAATCCCTCTAGGGTTTAGAGGAAGCAGATTCACCAAGAAAGAGGATCCACCTTCAACGGAGGAAACAAAAGAATGAGAGGTGGTGGATAAAGGAAAGGAGAAGGAGGAGACCACACCAATAGCAACTGGTTCGGCATTCATGTCACTTGTTTCGAGGAACAAAGAGAATGATACTCAAACCTGGGACTTCAACAATATGGCGGCAAAGCACTTCATCCTATGCCATCTCACTGAAGGACTTGCATGTCCTCATTTGCAGGTAGAAAGGGCATCCGATCTTTAGATGGCTCTCATAGAGATGTACCGAAGTGGTACGATTCAGCAACAACAGTTGGTTGATCACAAAGTTAAGGAGTATGTATACAAAGGGGGGAAGATGTTGGATTTTTGCAATGAGCTTGCTACACTCTTCATGGAGCTAGAGAGTGCGGGGAAAGATTTTAGTGAAAAAGAAAAGGTTAACTGTTTACTGATGAAGTTACCCGATGAGTTCGAGAACATAGTCAACCGTGTGCAGGACTTGTCGACTCAAGGTGGATATGGAACTCAGTGGTTGGGATGATTCTCGTTCGGGAGAATACGATTGAGATCCAAAGTTGAGGAAAGAGTGGCCAAGCCTTGGCAATTGCGACCGATCGGAGGAACAAGGATTCTCACAAACTGGTCGGAAACTATGGGGGGAGGGAGCACAAAAATGAGAGCGACGAGTTCAGACCAAGGGCTCCCAAAGGTTTATGTCATTTTTGTAAGAAACCTGGGCACTATATGGCAGAGTGCACTAAGCTAACCGAGCTTCGGTTAAAGGAGGGGCAAACCGGTGGTACCCTAAGAGGAAAGAAAAAGGCCCTTGTGACACAAGTACATGAGGCGGATTCTGAGGACGAGGACGATGAGCTCCTTTTAGATGAGGAGTTGGAGGCGAAAAACGAGGTCGAAATTCCACGAAGGCAAAAATGTGCTTACGCTGGATTGAAAGGTGAAGCAAGCTGGATTGTAGATTCATGTGCCTCCATGCACATGTGTAAAGATAGGCACCTGTTCACTAAGATAAGAAATATTCCCACCGTAGAGATAGAGTACGGGGATGGGAGGATAGTCACCATTACTCTTGTAGGATCGGTAGATTTGAAAGTGTTAGTAGAAGGAAAGATATCCATAGTAACATTCTCCGATAAATTGTTTATTCTGGAGCTGAACAAAAACCTCATCTCTACATCCGTGTTAGATGATAAGGGTTTTTTTACTAGCACTAGGGAAGGAGTCTTTACTGCTAGTTTTGAGGAGGATGTCTATTTCATTGTTGAGAAAGGTAGCCATGGGATGTTTAGGCTGGTTTTAAGTAATGAAAAGAAGAAACTTTATTATGCTGGTGTTCATGATATTATGATGTGGCATAAGAGGCTTGGGCATGTGAATCTAGACAAGTTAAGAGAGATGAAAAAGATGGGAGTGGTGGAAGGGATTAAGTTTAGTGAGAATGATAATATAAGTGATTGTAGTGGATGTGCTCAAGGTAAAACACACAGATTACCCTTTCCTATAACAGCCACCTATAAGGGAGAAAATATTCTGGATCTAGTACACACAGATATTTGGGGACCGGCTAAAGTGCCCTCACCGGGGGGGAAGAGATTTATGATGACTATCACTGATGATTGGTCTCGGTATTCCCGAGTGTATTTTTTGAAAAACAAGTCCGAAGCTCAGGATTGTTTTAGACAATATAAAGCATGGAGCGAAAAACTCCATGAAACTCCAATCAAGAGAATAAGGAGTGACAATGGTGGAGAGTATACTTCTTACCAGTTTGAGGATTTTCTGAGGGAAGATGGGGTCCAACACCAAAAGACAGTTCCAGAAAAAACCCGGAACATAATGGGGTAGCTGAAAGGTTAAATAGAACACTAAGTGATAGTGCTAGAAGTATGTTGTGAGATAAGAAGATAGGAAAAAAGTTTTGGGCAGAAGCAATGAACTGTGCTAATTACCTCAAAAATAGAGTACTTACTTCAGCTATAAAAGATCAAACACCTTATGAGAGATGGACAGGCCGGAAACCAGACTTATCTCACTTAAAGGTTTTCGGCAGTCAAGTATTCAGTCTAGATACAGATCAGTCTAATTGGAAGCTAGATCCTAAAGGAAAACCGGGATACTTATTAGGATATGATGAGGATGTTAAAGTATATAAATATTATGATCTAAAAAAAGAAGATATAATCTTAGTAAAGCATCTAGTAGTTATGGATGAAGGAAAGTCTGTGGATCCCTTCAAATATACAAAGTCAGTAAAAATCAGATTTGAGTCAGAAATTCCGATGACTTTGAGCTCCCTTACTATCCAGGTTTTAGAGACGATGACATTCTTGCATATACAAATCAGACCGAAAAGGACTCGGCTATGGAAACTCCAGTGACAACTCTACCCGAAGCGGAAGACGTGGTGGAAATTGATTCAGAATCATGGGATAGGGGAGAAGCCGAGATTGTTCGAAAGAATCCACGAGAACCATCTATTCCAGACTCAGATTTTGAGAAGGGAAAGAGAAGTAGCAAAAGACTAGAAGAAAAAACAGGTTAATAACAAGGTAACTAAACTATCTCATCAAGATGAACCTCAAACTTATGGAGAGGGGATGACTTGTCCTGAAAGAAACCGGTGGAAGACAGCCATCAATGAGGAGATGGCCTCAATTATGGCAGCCGATACTTGGGAGCTGGTGGATTGTCCATCTAACCGAAAACCAATCGGTTGTAAGTGGGTTTTCAAATTAAAACTGAACCCAGATAACACAATCGAGCACTACAAGGCCAGATTAGTGGCAAAGGGGTTTACACAAAAGGAGGGAATTGACTACGAGGAAACCTTTGTCCCGGTGGTCAGATTTCCCTCCGTCCGCATACTTCTTAGTTTAGCAGCAGCAGAAGAAATGGAAGTGCACCAGATGGACATCAAGACAGCCTTTTTGCATGGAGAATTGGAAGAGGAGATCTTCATGCGACAACCCGAAGGGTTTGTGGAGGAAGGAGAGGAGAGTAAGGTATGTCGGCTGATTAAATCTCTTTATGGTTTGAAACAGGCGCCTCGACAATGGAATAAGAAGCTTGATGAGTTTCTTACCAGTCTGGGATATATCCGGATTAGCTCAAATAACTGAATCTATGTTTTTGAAGATGAGGAAGGTTTTAAATTTATTGCAATTTATGTTGATGATTTGCTTGTTTTAAGTAAATCAATGGAAAAAAAATAATAAACTGAAAACCGATCTTAAGGGGAGATTTGAAATGAAGGATATGGGGGAAGCAAAATATATTTTGGGGATTCAAGTAGAGAGAGACCGAAAAAGAAAAATTATAAGATTGACTCAAAAAGAAGCAATAGGGAACATGCTTGAAAAATTTCAGATGGATAAAGCTAATAGTTGTATAACTCCAATGGAGTTGAAGAAGGAAAGTGAGGGGAGTGAGGAAGGATTCATAGTCTTACACGAGGAATTATCTCCTGAAGAACAAAAGTTCATGCAGACTATTCGTTATAGGCATGTAGTGGGAAGTCCAATCTATTTTATGAATTGTACCCAGCCGGATTTAGCTACAGCTGTAGGAGTGCTGAGTAGAAGTCTAAATGCTCCCACTAAGAGGGATTGGGAGGCATCTAAGAGAGTCGTTAGATATTTGATAGGAACTAGGGATCTATGGTTGCATTTGGGTGGGGAGAATACTGACATCACTACTTGGAGTGATGCCAGTTATGGTGATGCTCCGATGAGGAGATGCACTTCTGGATATGTAATATATATAGGTGATGGGGCTTGCTGTTGGAGTAGCAAACAACAAAAAGTTATTGCTCAGTCCACCATGGAGGTTAAGTATATGGCCTCTTGCTCTGCTGTAAAAGAATTGATGTGGGTGAAGTCTTTGCTTGGTGAGCTTGGTCACCTTAAGAGTGGTGTGCATAATATTTTTTGTGATAATGAGGCAACAATCGCTATTTTTGCCAATCGTAAACATCATTTTAAAGCCAAACACATGGACATTAGACTCAACTTTGTTACTGAGAAAGTAAAAAACAAAATACCCAGTTTAGAGTACCGACCAGATAGTGAGATGGTAGCAGATATGATGACCAAACCTGTGCCTTCCCCTATGCTAATTTTCTACAAGGAGAACTGTGTCTGAAATTAAAGATTGACTAGAAAATAAGGGGAGTGTAGAAATTAATGATCCATTTAAATTATTTTCTAGTTCTAAATTGAAATATAGAAAGAAGCCGAGGCAGTCTACCTCTAACTTCTCTCTCCAACTCTCAAACTTGTCTCAATCACTGAGAAATTGGAGAGGGAGCTAGAGCCATGGCTACCTAAGCTAACCAGAGGTTTACGGGATTATATATTAGTTAGGGGTTTTATTACTAAAAAGATATGGTGTGGCTTCATGATTTGATCCTTGTACCTACCGGCCGGTAGGCAGCCGATAGATGGTAGCCTTAGCCGTTAAGTCTTTATCGAGTGTTACGTAATATATGGTATGATATTTATTTAAATGTTATTCAGTAGGAAAATTCATTTAACTATAACTGATTACGGGACACGTAGATCCATAATTGTAAAAGTACGGATTGCGGTACGGATAAGAAACCAATACCGCGCATTTGTTTCTTTATAGAAAATGATATCGCACATGTATTTATTACGGCTACGATTAAATATGAATTTAATCAGACGGCCGGATTAACGCCGAGATAGCGGAAGAGGATTTCGGCGGTTTATGACATCGCCACATCGGATGACATGTGGCGAAATAACATTGGATCGCGGCATCTCCGAGGATTACGGGAACAAATCCGGACATACCACGTGTCGATATTTAGGCCATGTACACCGGCAGCTGTACTTTTGTGTGCGGAGCTGCATTCAAATTGGCTCCGTACATCAATAGATAGAGTCCTTGAGAGAGATAAGACTTATAAAAATTTGGAATAGGACCCTCTCTCCCAGAGAGCTTCTGTACAAAAGGTCAACTTTGACCCTCCATAACTTACTGCTCAGGGGAGCAAATTCAGAGATTCTTTTTGCTATCGACTCAGGGGAGTCTTTTCTTCAAAGGGGTGAAGTTGTTCAGTGTTTTTGTCTGCTAGGGTGATAGTTATTTTTTCTGAAACACAAAGGGGTTAGGGTTATCCTAGAGGCTTCTTGGAAGCTGTCCACTCTGAGGACTTATGGAGGTCCCAGAGTTTCTGTTTGAAGATGAGAATGGTGTCATTTTTATTGCAATTTATGTGGATGATCTACTTGTGTTAAGTAAGTCTTTGGAGAATATCAATAGGCTAAAGAAATATCTTAGGGGCAGATTTGATATGAAGGATTTAGGGGAGGCAAAATATATTTTGGGGATCCATATGGAGAGAGATAGGGGGAAGAAGATTATCAGACTTACTTAGAAAGAAGCAATAGGTAATATGTTTGATAAATTCCAGATGTAAAATGCTAACAGTTGTACCACTCCCATGAACTTGAAAAAAGTAAGTGATGGGAGTGTAGAAGGAGGAGTGATGATCTTAGACGATCAGATGAGTCCAAAGGAGAGAGAGTTCATGAAGTGTATCCCTTATAGACAGGTCGTAGGAAGTTTAATTTATTTTATAAACTGTACCAGGCAAGATATAGGGGCAGCAGTTGGAGTACTCAGTAGGAGTCTTAATGATCCTAGGAAGAGAGACTGGGAGGCAGCCAAGAGAGTCATGAGATATCTGGTTCGAACCAGAGAATTATGGTTGCATTTGGGAGGGGAGCACACTGATATCACCACTTGGAGTGATTCCAGTTATGGGGATGCAACTATGAGAAGATGTAATTATGGATATGTTTTGTATGTGGGGGATGGAGCTTGCTCTTGGAGCTGTAAGCAACAAAAGGTGGTTGCTCAGTCTACTATGGAGGCTGAGTATATGGCGTCTTGTTCTGCTGTAAAAGAACTAATGTGGGTGAAGTCATTGTTGCAAGAATTGGGATATATGAAAGTGGGAGTACATGAAATCTTTTGCGATAATCAAGCTGCAATCGCAATCGCAGCCAATCCAAAACACCATTTCAAAGAAAAACATATGGACATAAGATTAAGCTTCGTAAGAGAAAAAGTTGAAAATAAAATTTTAAATCTTGTGTATAGACCTGATGAAGAAATGGTGGCTGACATGATGACCAAACCTGTGCCCTCTCCTAAATTAAAATATGTCAACGAAATGCGGATTGAAAGAAATATTAAAATTAGACTATAAAATAAGGGGAGTGTTGAAATTCATAGATTTCTATTGTATTTTCTAGGTTTAAATATGTTAGGAAAAGAAAACGACAGACAGCCTGCCTCCACCTCCTCTCTCTAGCCCCCATACTTGTTGTAGTTACTGAAGGATAGAGAGGGTGGTTGATCCATGGCTGCCTTAGTTCAACAGGCAGTTATTTTTAGTAGGTTACTAAAAATAGTACTGACGACCCGGGATTTGAACCCGGTACCTTCGGTTTGTCAAGTAAGCCGATAGCGGTCAGCTTTATCCTACTAGACTAGGACCAATGCTAAATGCTATAGAGTGTGATAGATATATATACATTTAGAGTGTAACAAATCCATTTAACTAAAACTAGATACGGCGTGCATAGATACAGTTTTAGTACGACATCATTTCAGAATGAATACCTCACATTTGTTCGACAGCGAAACAAATATCTCGCAAGTGATTATAACGGCTACGATTACGTCTCATTACGAATCCGACGGCGCATGTCATCGCCGAAATCCCGGAACGGTCATCTTGGCGTTTTGTGACGTGGCATGACCTGGAGCCATGTGGAGAGATGACATTTGGTCATAGGAATTCCGAGGAATGTACAGACAAGTAAAAAGAAAACACGCGTCCACTTAATAGCCTTGTCGTACATAGGCCGTATAAAAGGTACACCGACAGTAGTACCTTTTGGTACGGTACAGTAAATTGATTGGTCCCTACTTCAATAGATAGAAGTTATTAGAAGGAATCAGGACTTAGAAAATTTTGGTAGGTAGTCACCTCTCCCTTTGAGAGTTTGTATAAATTGGCATATTTTAGTGCCTCATAACTTATCGGCTAGTTGGCTGTTTTCAGTGATTCTTTTTGATACGGACTCGGGGGAGTCGAGGCTGCACAGGGGTGCAGTCAAATTGTCAGTTTGCCTTCTTGGGGAGAAGTGGTCGTGGCTTAAAATGGGTTAGTTAAATACTATCTAGAGGCTTCCTGTATTCTGTAGTCCAATAGAGGACACAGAATTGCACCCTCCGGCTAATTGGATGTACAAGATGAGTAACACCAAATTGGATGATTTCAAAAAGCAACTCGCGGAGTTGGTCAAAGCCGGAGCAATAGAACCGAGCAAGTCACCGTATGGAGCCCCCGTTCTATTCGTGAAAAAAAAAGATGGAGGTTTTCGTATCTGTGTGGACTACCGAGCCCTAAACAAGTTAACCGTGAAGAAACCGTACCCTTTACCGAGAATAGACGAATTGTTAGATCAACTTGGAGGTGCTAAATATTTCGCGAAGATAGATTTGCGGAGCGATTATCACCAGATTAGAATTGCCGAGGAGGATGTGGAAAAGACGGCATTTAGAACTCGGTATGGCCATTTCTAGTTTCGGGTAATGCTGTTCGGGTTGACCAATGCGCCGGCGACTTTTATGCATCTGATGAACTCTATCTTTCGGTAATATCTGGATGCGTTTGTAATCGTCTTTCTAGACGACATCTTGGTGTATAGCCGAACGCTGGAGGATCTTATAAAGCACCTAGGAACGGTCCTTCAAGTCCTTTGGGAAAATAAGTTGTACGCAAAGAGGAGTAAATGTGACTTTTTGAAGGAGAAAATTGATTTTCTGGGCCATGTGGTGACCGAACGGAATCGCAGTGGATCCGAACAAAACGAGGGCAGTGAAAGAGTGGGCGCAGCCGGTGAATATGACGCAATAACGGAGCTTTCATGGATTATGCTCTTGCTATCGACGTTTTGTCGAAGGTTTCGCAAAAATCGCTGCACCACTCACGGAATTACTCAAGAATGACGTGCCCTACGAGTGGAAATCGGCGCAAGGGGCAGCTTTTAACACGCTAAAGGAGCGGTTGGTTACCGCCCCTGTGTTCGCTTTTCCCGACCTGGACTTACCTTGGACGATAATTACAGACGCCAGCGATACGCCTACTGGAGCGATCCTTATGCAGGATCAAGGAAAAGGCCTACAACCCATTGCCTACGACAGTCGAAAACTAAAGGCAGCGGAGCTTACTGGGCCACCCATGAAAAGGAGACAATTGCGATCATCAATGCGCTGGAGGTTTGGAAACGTTACGTTCAAGGGAAGCGGATCACAGTTATCACGGATCACCATGCCCTACAGTACCTGCAAACACTGTCGAAGTTGTCTAAGAAACAAGTGCGATGGATGACGTTTCTTCAAACCTTCGGGCCGAAACTTGTCATTCAGTATAAGTCGGGCAAGACGAACCCAACGGATGTGCTGTCGAGAAGACCCGGAGTCGCAACTCCAGTAGCAGAGCAAGGATCGCAAGCATCGCAGGATGTAGACGTAAGCTCTGTGAAAAAAAACACCGCAGCGTCGAACGTAACGCAAGATCCGAACTCAACGTAGTCACTAGTATGGTGCAAGTGGACAAGCAGTGGCTAAGTATGATCAAGGCCGCTTAGGACGAAGACGAGACAATGAAGGAACTCATTCAACGGAAGGTATTAATCCGAACCGCCAATGGTATGTGGCGGTACAGACCGAGTCAGACAACACGATTTTATGTTCTAACAAATCCGGAGTTACGTCATGTGATACTTAAAATGAGTCATGACAAGCCGCTCAGTGGACATTTAGGGCGGGATAAAACAACCACACGTGTCGTTGAGGCGTATTAGTGGCCGAACATGACTCGCGACATTGCGGAGTATGTCCGGACGTGTGACTCTTGTAATAGAAACAAATCGGAATCGGGACAACAAGGTCTGTTACAACCCCTTCCCATACCATTTGTTCATTGGGAGGCAATTTCGATGGATTTTATCGTAGCTCTCCCGCTGACTAAAGAGGGCTATGACTCAATCTCCGTCGTCATGGATTATTTGACGAAAATGACCCATTTCCTACCGACGTCAACCACGGCAACTGCGCGAGATGTCGCATAATTATTCTTTCGGGAGATATTCCGCCATCACGGACTTCCGAAAAGGATCGTCAGCGACCGTGATCAGAAATTTGTGAGCCACTTTTGGCAAAACCTATTTGAGCTGTGTGGCACGAAGTTGGCCATGTCCACAGCTTACCACCCTCAAACTGATGGTCAGATTGAAAGGGTGAATCAAACTTTGGAGGAGGCGTTGGGGGCTTATGTCTTTGTGCACATAACGGATTTGGTGAACCATCTAACAATGATTGAGGTGGCGTACAACAGTGCGGTGCACTCGTCCACGAATGCTAGGCCATTCTCCCTCAATGGATGACAGCCCACCCTTCCACAAAGCTTGTAGGTAGCGGACTACCTTACGCCGAGAGCTCTGGATTTTGCCAAAACGTTGCAAAGGAACCTGGAAAAGGCGGATAAGGCGATCCAGCTGGCAAAGAATCGTCAAAAGTCGCAGGCCGATGCTCATAGGGAAGAAACCGTTTTCAGCTTAGGTGATAAGGTTCGCTTTAATATGGCAAACCTCTCCTTACCGAGTGCCCTCTCTAAGAAATTGGCATCGAAATTCACGCGCCCATTCACCATCTGTCACGTGTGGGTGAGGTGGCTTATAAGTTGGATATTCCGAAAGAGTGGCATATCCACAATGTCTTCCATGTTTCCATTCTTCGACCTTGATTCGATGTTTCCTAATCGACAGCGGAATACTCCGTTACCACCTGTTCGGGGTACCTCGTGCGAGTATAAGGTGGAAGAGATCCTTCAGTTGGAATTCCAACTCCAGCCACTAGCTGGTGCGTTCGAAAGGCTACGCAGCTGAGGACGACTCTTGGGTGGAAGAGGAGGATCTGCATTCCCCTGAGTTACTGCACCGGTTTTCAGAAGAGTGAGGAAACTCGGCGTTACCAGAGGGGCAATCGCAGCGTCCGCGGTAAAAGAGCGAATCGCAGTGTCGCAACCTTCGGAATTATATTGGGGACGCGGCGAAAAAACGCAGCGACGATGTTACCGCACCGTTACGATATAGCGGTGCAGCCACTGTAGCGCAGCATGGTTACGGTGCCGTTAGAGGAATGCAGCGCCACCGCTGCGCTGACAGGAACGCGCAACGGTGCTATTCTGTTTCACCACGTTGGTGACAACGAACCCTCGGTTTCGCCGCAGAAGTGCAATTTTATAAATGTTGGACGTTGCGATACCCTCACACCCTGCAACGCTTCGCAGAGTCCAAACGTGAAACCCTCAACCCTCTTTGATAAAGCCGCCATCCGCCTTCGCGACCAGCCTAGTCTAGGCTGTTTAGAGAGTGCTTCACTCCGCACAGCCAACTTACCTTCGCTTCTAAAAATTAACTGAATTGTCCTACACGACAACATCCATGGCGTCGTCATTCTCCCCACCATCAAAGAGGAGGAGACTAGTACGTGTGGGTCAAGGAGATGTGCCCCGTCCCGATAGACTCTTAGTGTTGGCGGAGACCATGGTAGAGGCAGACCGGAGAAGGGAGTTAGAAGCGGAGCTGGAACCGAAAGAAACAACCAGTAGCCAGGCAGGGCCGGCGGAAACCAGTGGAGGGGAGGGGTCAGAAATTCACAAGACCTTGAATACCACCCACTCGAAGAGGGAGATCAAGAGGATGAGAAAGACCATGAGCTCTCGGACGCGGAGGATCTGGATCAGGAACCAACACCTCCGCCTATTAAGGAGCGCGCCTCAGATTTGGAGGTGATGAGGGACCCCAACAATGAGAGTACCGCAGACGAGCAGTCGTTTTGAAAGCGCGGATAAAAGGCGGAAGCACAGTACCCTAGCGGTGACGATGTGTTCCTCCTTCAAGGAGATCAAAGGGACACACAGAAAGAGAGTGAAAAGGGAGAAAAAGTCCCCAATTACCTCTTTCCACTCTCAGTCAACTCACGGCATCCGGATTTCACCTTCAACTTCGCGAAGAGCTTTTATTGGGATCCAGCGGAGTGGCCCGAATAGTGGCGTACTGGAAAGCTTGGGGATACTATCTTTATCCCCGCCAACGTACCGTCACACCTGGCCTGGAATTTTACGAGGACAAAGGACCTCGGGAACAATCACAAAGGTTATGTGCAGCTAAACCCCCATGCCCTGCCGTTTGTGGAATGGTTAAAAATAATTACCGGTACAGGGTGGATGTTCCTGGGTTACTTCACCATCATCACCCGTGGGATGTCCGCCTCCATGAAATCATCTCTCGGGCAGAGGTTACAACTGAGGTACATGCACTCAAGCTGGCCAGAAAGTACGCTCTGCAGCGGGCCCGAGCTGCCAAGAAACATGCGTCCTTCAAGCTAATGAAGGTACCTCGGTGGGAACTGGCTGCCAGAGAGGCGGAAAAGGCACAGCAACTCGCAGAACCCGAAGCCCCCCAAATTCCGGCACCCGAGGAGCCTGCACCAGCGGCCATTTCGTCAGAACTCGAGGGACCAGAGGATTTACCGGAGGAAGGGGAGGACCTGGTTCAGGAGCGAATCACTCGGAGACGTTTGGCAGCGGCAGACCATCATATTGCGTTGTTGAAGACCTGATGTGAGCAGCTCCAAAACAAACTCGACACCCTGCGATAGGAGTTTGAGGAGTACCGTGAAAAGAAGTACGGCATACTCCGGCAATTGCATTTTCCCGAGCTAGTAGGGTTCAGCGAGACGTTGAAGGCCTAGTGGGAGGCACTATAACAGGGTTACAAAGTTGGGTACTTAGTAGCTAGCAACTAGGCTGCTATAGTTGCGGTGTCAGACCAGCGCAGCTGTGATTCCAGACCACCGCAACATAGCGGAGTAGCAACTTAGCGGCGTAGCTACTTAGTAGCGTAGCAGCATAGCAGGGCAGCAGTGCAACGCAGCTTAGCAGTTTAGGAACGCCGCGGAATGTAGATAGAACGATATTGTTCTAGAAGGATATTTTGATATTTGTCTCAGTTGACCGTGAAGGTCTACGTGAACAATTGTACAGTACTAGGTTGACTACCAGCTAGTTAGTTTAAATAGTGAAGTAGGCCTAGTCAGCAGGACACTCTTTAAGTAGACCTTCGCAACGAGCGCTAAATCTTGTAATCTCCTCCCGAGTAATAAAGCGCAACCTTGAATGTCATTGCTGTGTGCTCGTACTTTTGCTAAGAAAAGATCTTTTGAGCTTTCCGCTGTGTATTGTGGTGCTTATTTTTGTCCCTTTTACATTGATCCTTAATCCGCGATCCGTGAACCTCGATCCTCGATCCACAATCCCTCATCCTCAATCCACGATCCTTGATGTGCGGTATGCGATCTTTGATCCTAAACGTCGATCATCGATCCTCAATCCTCGATCCTTAATCCTCCATCGTCGATCCTCGATCCTCGATCCTCAATCCTCGATCCTCGCACCGATCCCTAATGCTCAATCCATGATCATCTTTCCTTGATCCTCGATCCTTGATCCCAGATGCCTGATCCTCAATCCCTGATCCTTGATTTTCGATCCACAATCCTCGATCCTCCATCCTCGACCCTCGATCCTTGATCCTCGATCTTTGATCCTCGATCCTCAATCCTTGATCCTCGATCCTCGATCCTCGATCCACGATCCTCCTGAAACTGTGAGACCTCCATAAGTCCTCAGAGTGGACAACTTCTAAGAAGCCACTAAGATAATCCTGACCCCTTTGTGTTTCAACAAAAATAACTGCCACCCTGGCAAACAAAAACTCTGACCACCTTCACCCGTATGAAGGCAAGACTCCCCTGAGTCAATAGCAAAAAGAATCTCTGAATTTGCTCCCCTCAGTAGTAAGTTATGGAGGGTCAAAGTTGACCTTTAGTACAGAAGTTCTCTGGAGAGAGGACATTATCGCCTAATTTTTCTAAGTCCTATCTCTCTCTCAAACTCTATCTACTGATGTACGGAGCCAATCATATTACACTTCCGTACGCAAAAGTATAGCTGCCAGTGTACTTTCTGTACGGACACTATACGACATGACCTAAATGTAGACACGTGGTATATCCGGATTTGCTCCTTTAATCCTCAGAGATGCCGCGATCCAATGTTATGCTGCCACGCGTCATCCGATGTGGAGATGACCAAAAACCGCCGAAATCCTCTTCCGCGCTCTCGGCATTCATTCCGGTCGTCTGATTAAATGCACATTTAACCGTAGCCGTAATAAATACATGCGAGGTATTCGTTTCGCTAAAGAAACAAATGCGCGGTATTCGTTTCTTATCCGCATCGTAATCCGTACTTTTACATTACTGGATCTATGTATCCCGTAAACAATTTCATTTAAATGAATTATCCTACGTGGTAATGTTTAATTAAATATCAAACCATACAGTACGTAACACTAGGTCTAGACTTAACGGATAAAGCTACCGGCTACCGGTTGTCGCTGTCCGGCATGTACTAGGATCAAATCTTGGTCGCGGCATATATCCTTTTAGTAAATAAACCCCTAACGATAAATAAACTAATATATATTTCCCGTAAACCTCTGGATAGCCTAGGTAGCCATGGCTCTAGCTTCCTCTCCAATTTCTCATTGACTGCGACAAGTTTGAGAGTTGGAGAGAGAAGTTAGAGGTTGACTGCCTCGGCTTCTTTCTATATTTCTATTTAGACCTAGAAAATACTTAAAACGGACCATTAATTTCTACACTCCCCTCATTTTCTAGTCAATTTTTAATTTCAGACCACACTTCTCCCTACAGAAAACTAGCTTAGGGGAAGGCACAGGTTTGACCTCCTTGCAGAAAATTAGCTTAGGGGAAAGGACAAGTTTGGTCATCATATCTGCTACCATCTCGCTATCTGGTCGCTACTCTAAACTGATTATTTTGTTTTCTACTTTCTCTCTAACAAATCTGAGTCTAATGTCTATGTGTTTGGCTTTAAAATGATGTTTAGGATTGGCAAAAATAGCGATTGCTGCCTCATTATCACAAAAAAAATTTGGCACACCAATCTTAAGGTGTCCAAGCTCACCAAGCAAAAACTTGACCCACATCAATTCTTTTACAGCAGAGCAAGAGGCCATATACTCAGCCTCCATGGTGGACTGAGCAATAACCTTTTGTTTTTTGCTACTCCAACAACAAGCCCCATCACCCATATATAATACATATCCAAAAGTACATCTCCTCATCGAAGCATCACCATAACTGGCATCACTCCAAGTAGTGATGTCAGTATTCACCCCACCCAAATGCAACCATAGATCCCTAGCTCCTATCAAATATCTAAGGACTCTCTTACTTTCCTCCCTATCCCTCTTAGTGGGAGCATTTAGACTTCTACTCAGCACTCCTACAACTGCAGCTAAATCAAGCCAGGTACAATTCATAAAATAGATTAGACTTCCCACTACTTGTCTGTAAGGAATAGTCTGCATGAACTTCTGTTCTTCAAGAGATAATTCCTCGTCTAAGACTATGACTCCTTCTTCCTCACTCCCCTCACTTCCCTTCTTCAACTCCATTGGAGTTGTACAACTATTAGCTTTATCCATTTGAAATTTTTCAAGCATGTTCCCTATTGCTTCCTTTTGAGTCAATCTTATAATTTTTCTTTTTCGGTCTCTCTCTACTTGAATTCCCAAAATATATTTTGCTTCCCCCATATCCTTCATTTCAAATCTCCCCTTAAAATCGGTTTTCAGTTTATTATTTTTTTCAATTGATTTCCTTAAAACAAGCAAATCATCAACATAAATTGCAATAAATATTAAACCTTCCTCATCTTCAAAGACATAGATTGAGTGATCTGAGCTGATCCGAATATATCCCAGACCGGTAAGAAACTCATCAAGCTTCTTATTCCATTGTCGAGGTGCCTGTTTCAAACCATAAAGAGATTTAATCAGCCGGCATACCTTACTCTCTTCTCCTTCCTCCACAAAACCTTCGGGTTGACGCATGAAGATCTCCTCTTCCAATTCTCCATGCAAAAAGGTTGTCTTGATGTCCATCTGGTGCACTTATATGTCTTCCGCTGCTGCTAGACAGAGAAGTATGCCGACGGAGGGAAATCTGATGACCGGGGCAAAGGTTTCCTCATAGTCAATTCCCTCTTTTTGTGTAAATCCCTTTGCCACTAATCGGGCCTTGTAGCGCTTGATTGTGTTATTTGGGTTCAGTTTTAATTTAAAAACCCACTTACAACCGATTGGTTTTCGGTTAGGTGGACAATCCACCAGCTCCCAAGTAACGGATGCCATAATTGAGACCATCTCCTCATTTATGGCTGTCTTCCACCGGTTTCTTTCTGGACAAGTTATCGCCTCTCCATAAGTTTGAGGTTCATCTTGATGAGATAGTTTTGTTACCTTGTTATTAACCCGTTTTTTTTGTAATCTTTTACTACTTCTCCTTCCCCCTTCAAAATCTGAGGCCGGAATAGATGGTTCGCGTGGATTCTTTCGAACAATCTCTGTTTCTCCCCTATCCCTTGATTTCGAATCAATTTCCATCACGTCTTCCACTTCGGGTAGAGTTGTCACTGAAGTTTCCACAGCCGAATCCTTTTCGGTCTGATTTGTACCTTCAAGAATGTCATCTTCTCTAAAACCTGGATAGCTAGGAAGCTCAAAGTCATCGGAATTTTCAGACTCAAAATTGATTTTTACTAGCTTTGTATACTTGAAGGGATCCACACACTTTCCTTCATCCCATAACTACTAGATGCTTTACTAAGATTATATCTTCCCTTTTTAGATCATAAACTCTATATCCTTTAACATCCTCATCGTATCCTAATAAGTATCCCGGTTTTCCTTTAGGATCTAGCTTCTAATTGGACCGATCAGTATCTAGACTGAATACTTGACTGCCGTAAACCTTCAAGTGAGATATGTCTGGTTTCCGGCCTGTCCATCTCTTATAAGGTGTTTGATCTTTTGTAGCTGAAGTAAGAACCCTATTT
This sequence comes from Zygnema cylindricum, assembly GCA_037447655.1. Classification (NCBI taxonomy): domain Eukaryota; kingdom Viridiplantae; phylum Streptophyta; class Zygnematophyceae; order Zygnematales; family Zygnemataceae; genus Zygnema; species Zygnema cylindricum. Next base: position 128,402 of record JBBHKE010001558.1, read on the forward strand.
TTGAGGTAGTTAGCATAGTTCATTGCTTCTACCCAAAACCTTTTTCCTATCTTCTTATCTGACAACATACTTCTACCACTATCACTTAGTGTTCTATTTAACCTTTCAGCTACCCCATTCTGTTCCGGGTTTTCTGGAACTGTCTTTTGGTGTTGGACCCCATCTTCCCTCAAAAAATCCTCAAACTGGTGAGAAGTATACTCTCCACCATTGTCACTCCTTATTCTCTTGATTGGAGTTTCGTGGAGTTTTTCGCTCAATGCTTTATATTGTCTAAAATAATCTTGAGCTTCAGACTTTTTTTTTTTAAAATACACCCGGGAATAGTGAGACCAATCATCAGTGATAGTCATCATAAATCTCTTCTTCCCCGGTGAGGGCACTTTAGCTGGTCCCCAAATATCTGTGTGTACTAGATCTAGAATATTTTCTCCCTTATAGGTGGTTGTTTTAGGAAAGGGTAATCTGTGTGTTTTACCTTGAGCACATCCACTACAATCACTTATATTATCACTCTCGCTGAACTGAATCCCTTCCACCACTCCCATCTTTTTCATATCTCTTAACTTATCTAGATTCACATGCCCAAGCCTCTTATGCCACATCATAATATCATGAACATCAGCATAATAAAGTTTCTTCGTTTCATTACTTAAGATCAGCCTAAACATCCCATGGCTACCTTTCTCAGCAATTAAATAGACATCCTCCTCAAAATTAGCAGTAAAGATTCCTTCCTTAGTGCAAGTAAAAAAACCCTTATCATCTAATACATATGTAGAGATGAGGTTTTTGTTCAGCTCCGGGATAAAAAATACATCGAAGAATGTTACTATGGATGTCTTTCCTTCTACTTACACTTTTAGATCTACCGATCCAACAAGAGTAGTGGTGACTATCCTCCCATCCCCGTACTACATCTCTACAGTGAGAATCTTTCTTATCTTAGTGAACTGCTGCTTATCCTTACACATGTGCATGGAGGCACCTGAATCTACAATCCAGCGTGCTTCACCTTTCAATCCCCCGTAAGCACATTTTTGCCTTCGTGGTATTTTGACCTCGTTTTTCGCCTCCAACTCCTCATCCAAAACAAGCACATCGTCCTCGTCGTCGGATTCCGCCTCATGTACATGTGTCGCAAGGGCCTCTTTCTTTCCTCTCGGGATACCACCAGTCTGCCCCTCCTTTAACCTAAGCTCGGTAAGCTTAGTGTTCTCTGCCATATAGTGCCCCGATTTCTTACAAAAATGACATAAACCTTTGGGAGGACTTGGTCCGAACTCGTCGGTCTGATTTTTCTGCTCCCTCCCCCCATAGTTTCCGACCGGTTTCCGAGAATCCTTGTTCCTCCAATCAGTCGCTGTTGCCAAAGCTTGGCCACTCTTTCCTCCCTTTCGAATCTCAATTGTATTCTCCCGAACGAGAATCATCCCTACCACTGAGTTCCATATCCACCTTGAGTCTGGCAAGTCCTGCACACGGTTGACTATGTTCTCGAACTCAAAGGGTAACTTCATCAGTAAACAATTAACCTTTTCTTTTTCACTAAAATCTTTTCCCGCACTCTCTAGCTCCATGAAGAGTGTAGCAAGCTCATGGCAAAAATCCAACATCTTCCCCCCTTTGTATACATACTCCTTAACTTTCTGATCAGCCAACTGTTGTTGCTGAATCGTACCACTTCGGTACATCTCTATGAGAGCCATCCAAAGATCGGATGCCCTTTCTACCTGCAAATGAGGACATGTAAGTCCTTGAGTGAGATGACGTAGGATGAAGTGCTTTGCCGCCATATTGTTGAAGTCCCAGGTTTTAGTATCATTCTCCTCGTTCCTCGGAATAGGTGACATGAATGCCGAACTAGTTGTGGTCGTCTCCTTCTCCTTTCTTTTGTCCACCACCTCTCCTTCCTTTGTCTCCTCCGCTGAAGGTGGATCCTCTTTCCTGGTAAATCTGCTTCTTTCAAACCCAAGAGGGATTCCAAGACTTGATGGACACCCCAATCGTCCACTCACTATCCCCCAAAACCTTTTTTCGCATAGAGCTCCTATCATCATACTTTCCCAATATATCAAGCGAGTTCCATTACAGATTGGTACTTTAGAGGGTGGGCCCATAACCTGAAACACTGAGACCTCAATAAGTGCTCAGAATGGACATCTTCCAAGAAGCCTCTAGGATAACCCTGGCCCCTTTGTGTTTTAGCAAGAATAACTGCCACCCTGGCAAACAAAAACTCTGACCACCTTCACCCCTGTGAAGGCAAGACTCCCCTGAGTCAATAGCAAAAAGAATCTTTGAATTTGCTCCCCTAAGCAGTAAGTTATAGAGGGTCAAAGTTGACCTTTTGTACAAAAGCTCTCCGGAGAGAGGAAATTATCGCCGAATTTTTCCAAGTCCTATCTCTCTCACAAACTCTATCTACTGATGTACGGAGCCAATCATATTCCACTTCCGTACGCAAAAGTACAGCTGCCGGTGTACTTTCTGTACGGACACTGTACGACCTGGCCTAAATGTAGACACGTGGTATATCCGGATTTTGCTCCTTTAATCCTCAGAGATGCCGCGATCCAATGTTAGGCTGCCACGTGTCATCCGATGTGGCGATGACCAAAAACCGCCGAAATCCTCTTCCGCGCTCTCGGCATTCATTCCGGCTGTCCGATTAAATGCACATTTAATCGTAGTCGTAATAAATACATGCGAGGTATTCGTTTCGCTAAAGAAACAAATGCGCGATATTCGTTTCTTATCCATACTGTAATCCCTACTTTTACATTACTGGATCTATGTATCCCGTAAACAATTTCAGTTAAATGAATTATCCTACGTGGTAATGTTTAATTAAATATCAAATCATACAGTACGTAACACTAGGTCTAGACTTAACGGATAAAGCTACCGGCTACCGGTTGTCGCTGTCCGGCATGTATTAGGATCAAATCTTGGTCGCGGCATATATCCTTTTAGTAAATAAACCCCTAACGGTAAATAAACTAATATATATTTCTCGTAAACCTCTGGATAGCCTAGGTTGCCATGGATCTAGCTTCCTCTCCAATTTCTCAGTGAATGCGACAATTTTGAGAGTTGGAGAGAGAAGTTAGAGGTTGACTGCCTCGGCTTCTTTCTATATTTCTATTTAGACTTAGAAGATACCTAAAACGAACCATTACTTTCTACACTCGTCGTATCTTCGGTGAAATTGCCTTGGCGAACCCTACTTCAGCGACGGTTGTTGGTCAGGCAGCTCCACATGTTGGGGTGGCGGCTCATGATGCCGCTAGGGCGAAGTGTTAAAATTTGGCTATTTTCTAGGCCTGGATTAATTTATTGTTTTGTCAGATGGTCTGTCTAAGTCATCCATACTTGTCGTAGTCACTGGAAGATAGAGATAGCCATGCCTGCCTAAATTGCAAAGGAGACAGGATGGAGGGTAGTATGCCTAGGCATTACAACCGGAAGGCACAGGAATTGATCCTGGTACCTCCAACCTATGACCGTACAATTATGCTCCCCAGCCTTATCCACTAGATGTATATATATATACATAATGCCCATATAGGCCTATGGATGACTTTATTCCGATGGCGGTCGAGATCTTTGGTTGTTTGGGTGTTCCAATGGACGAATTTTTTTGTATGTGCACTCGATGTGCTTTCGAGCGTCGAGGACTTTGGAGCCCTATTCCTTCTGTTCTTACTTCTTTTTATCGTCAACGCTTCTATGTGGCTTTACAACGATTGCAGGCTTCTATTCTCCTCCGATCGCTGTTGCGGTTATGGATCGTCGCCGTGTTCCGGAACTCCCTCAACGTGCTCCCCCGGATTGGGGGGACTTACGTGGTTGCTTTTCGTAGATTATATAATTGAGTTGGGATTGGGGTTGTAGATTAGGGTTTTTCCAGTTGCCGTGTTTTTCGTTTTGGGTTTGGGTGCTTTTTTTTTCCTTGTTGTTGTTTTCTTTTTATTTTTTTGTTCCTGTTTTTGTTTATTCCCCTGCTGGTAGCTTTTCGGTTTTGGCCATGCCACCCCTTTGTACCCCGAACTTAGATGGTTTACCATCGTGCTTTTTAATTTATCTTACCCAATTATATCAATGGTGGGGAGTATAGTCGATGCTTGAGGTGAGGGGAGAGGAGAAAGAGGATGGAATTGTTGTTATAGTGTTTAGAGGGTGGACGGGGGAAGGATTGCAATGTTTTGGCGACGGGGGAAGGATTGCAATGTTTTGGGGACGGGGGAAGGATTGCAATGTTTTGGGGACAGGGGAGAGGGGAGAGGATTGAAACATTGATGTCGACTTGTGAGGGGTGGGGGGTGAATTACGATATTTAAGTAGTATGATTTTTCAACAAGGGGGTGGAGGAGGGGGAGGGGAAGTTGGTGTCAAAGGTGGGAAGGGGGGAGAGGGTTGAGGGGGGGGGTGGGGGAGAAATCAATGTCGTGGGAGGGGGTAGGGTTTGGTTTGGTTATTTTTTATCCTGTCTTGGGCATTTTGTTCTTAGTTTTTACTAGCTTCTTCAGCTTTATTCAATTTATCTGGCATTTTCATGATTTCTCATTGTTTGTTTTTGTATGACCATTTTCACTTCCATTTTGCCTTTGTGGTATTTTTCACTTTCAATCTGCCTTTTTATTCCTTCCATATACTCAGATGGTTTACCATAAAGCACGTTCCTCGTTATAATTGTCACATACCAACAAAAAAACGTTTGCACAGTCAAGGATTTGCCTCTTCATACAGACTTGCTGTAAGCGTCCAAACATTATCTTCCTTGTATAGGTCGAGCATTGACACGCTCTAATCAAGAAAAATAATACACACTACACCACCTACCGTTAATAGTGTTAATGGTTTACTAGTGTTAAGGCGAAATTAGAATGAAACATACTAATTTAGTGCAAGCAGATGTGGCAGATTGTAGTCCACTTCCTTAAATTGATGTTAACACTATTTTGTGATTGCTGGCTAAAAAAGGTCAGGGCCTAATTAGTATTTTTAAATCTGTCAAGGATGGGCGATGTAGTGTTAATATAATCCCGGCTTTATTAAAAAGAAAATAAGCAATGGTAAACCATCTGAGTCCATGGGATCAAATAGGGGCGGCAGTTTAGTGTAGGCTTGAATAAAAAAGTGTGATGGTAAACCATCCGAATACTCCTGAAGAAAAGAAAGGAAAGGAGAAAACGAAGCTGGAACCAAACTTGGAAGGATGCAAACTAACAAGAAAAACTCGAAAGACTCTAATGCACAGACAAGGGCAATGAAACAAAGGATATGGAAAGAACAAATCATTAATGATATACACAGAATCACGATACAGAAAGGAACTGATACCATTCACATTCCCGTTGTGCGTTCCTTATGTGGAACTTGCAATACAGACGTATGTTAGTATCTTTCCAGTGACAACAGTGTACTCACACACAACCAGAACTCAAAAAAGGTGACACAGAGCTGTATCCCAAATGTACCACAATAACCTTGCTCGCATAATTCCTCTTTGATCTCACATAATATAGTAAGGTGTAGTCATCATATATGTGTTTCTTAGCTGTGCCTCTAACAAAGTACTGGGAAACAAGCGCAAAACCAAACACAGAAGTACATTCATTATGGGGCACTTACCTAAACAGTCTTATTAGCACTGTTAATTTTTGATTTTGGAAAAAAACACACTCGAATCAAAGTGATTTTACTCTAATAATAGCGATGGGTAGTATACAACGACAAGTGGGATACAAACATTTAAATACCAATACCAATCCTCGGCGAAAACAATGGTCTCAAAATTAAAATTTATTGAAGGTTGTTTCGACATAAATTTTTTTTGGAACTTTCAAGTGAATGAAGTCGTCAATAGCTAAACCTACAATCCATTTAAATTACTATTAATGAATTTTTTGTAGGGAATGAGGCCAGAGACTAACTTTCGAGATAAAACTTCATCTTTCGTAAAATTAAATCAAATATAAAAATAGCAACTATTTCGCAAGACACGGACATTTACAAGAGCTCCCTCGTCCCCAAAAGCTCCTCCACACTAAAAAACAAAAAAATTCTACACCGGGACAAACGGAAAATAAGACACACCTGCGAGTTTACCTTTTTGTAAAAATAAAACCCAACAGGACCGAATTAATAAATACGGGAAATCTCCTCGGACTTCCCACGCATTCAGGGACTGTTTTGATCCCCTATGTAACCGAACGGGTTTTGCACCCTCCATTTCCACGCCATTTTTAGACTCTCTTCCAAGTCCACATACTTGGCCTTCCATTCGAGCTCCCTATTGATTTTTGTCGGATCACTGTAAACTTCGGCGTAATCTCCGGGTCTCCTATCAACGACCTCCACAACATTTATCGATTTTCCCGTCACTTTGATGCAAGCGTTCACAAATTCCCGAACAGACGAACCTGCGTGCACACCCAAAGAAAAAGAAGAAAAAGAAAAGAAGGAAACACACACATCTTTATGAGTTGAGGAAAGTAAAGACAAAGGACGAAGTCGGTTAAATGGGTATTTCTTGAGACGTATTTCTCTAGAAGAGGGGGGAAAAGAGTGAGATAGGGAGGAAAGCGAAAAGGTCAGCTCTATAATTCATTATCTACTGTAGCCACACTATAATACTGTCCAAATCAAGCTTTCTTGTGTTCATGTGTCTCATGCATATCAAGACCACTATCAGTAAAGTGGGTACATCTCTCCAAACTCACAACTTTAAGTGTCTTAGGTTTGTAAAATACAACATAACAAACAGTAGCAACTGCAAATGTTCTCCCGACTTCCACCAAAAATTCACCCATGGCTAATTTCTCTCGGTTAATCCTCCTTTAAAAGTTCTCTAGAGTTCATCGTGACTTTGTGTTCCTTCACTCATTTGCTATCTCAACACAGAACTGATGAAGGTGACTCTCCTCAAGTTTTCATGACACTACACTGCCCATCTATATTATTAGTATTGATAACACTAATTTGGTACCTACTTTTTCTGGTAAAAAATCATAAAGAAATGTTGATGACACTACCGTAAGAGCCACTCCAAAAAACTTTAAATAATTGAGGTATAATTGAGTAAATTTTTTAATATTGTTCTGAGTATTTGTAAGTTGAAAAAATTCCGCTCAACTTGCAGCACTACGACTATAAACTCTCAGCCAATAGAAAGCTTCAAACCTGTACTTTTTGTAAACAACAATACTGAGAAGTTCAAATTTCTAAAAAGCTCCTGACTAAAAGTTCAATTTTCAGAACGTAAAACAATCATTATTGAACCAGCTTCGAGTTGAACAGGCGGTTGTTATGGGTACTAAAGGAAGTCGCGGGACTACAAAACACATCCTAATTCCCTTTTTGCACTAATTATTCCTTAAACTAGTAGCAATGGGCAATGTACCTTTCCCAGTTCCCACGTTGTAGACCTTCACTTGCCCAGCCACCTGCTTGTCCATGGCTACCACATGGGCATCGACCAAGTCAGTCACGTGGATGAAATCTCGAATACATGTCCCATCTCGGGTCTTGTAGTTTGTTCCGAGAATCTGTTCCACAAAAACAGCCAATGCGAGGACCAATAAGATTCTTTTACATCGACTTATTTGAGCTTTCACAACCAAAACAACACCCCCAATAAGGCAACAGGAGCATTCAATAAACAAAATCGTTATGAAGGTGAGGTTACGTCGGGAGATCTCTGTAATTGTACAAACAGCAATATTTCTGTAATACAGAGGACTCGGTTACATCAGGTAATGCCTGTAAAGCTACGTGTCCTAATTTGAGTGGTACCACGTAATTTAAAGTTCAGATATTAAAAATCTCAAAGATTTGCAAACCGACCAATTTCAATGTGAAATCTATATTTTCGTACTATATCGCTGTACACGGAAAACCCTTTTCTTCGCAGACGCTCTATTGTTTTTAGCGCCTACGTTTCCAACCTTGTCTTTTTGAAACGAAAACTCGAAGCGCGTGAAACCACAAAGTTTAACGAAAGACAAAAGGAGCGTGACGGGATATCTTCCGGCAAAGACTTTCTGTTGGATTTTGGTGGATTCCCGTCCACCTTGTCAGAAGGCACGTGGCCTTTGCGACGTGTGAAGTTTTTTGTGGTAGTCCGTCGTCGCACGAGTCTATATCGTCCAGGTGTAGCGATTCCACAGGTTCTGTGATGGTGGACTCACCTCCGTGAGGTGAGTACACCATTGCACCATTACAGAGGCGGATGGAGCGACTGCTTCGCGGATGAAGACCAAAATGGAATCGGACGGTCAATGTTTTCCCGAAAACTTGGAGAATCATAATCGTATCTTCTATAATGTTGTTTTCAAAAAACTCACGGAAAAATAGTACGGCTCTCGGTTATTTAAACTGCACATCTCCGTTAGAAAGTTACAAAAGAGCATTCTGGGCCCAAATTTGACCATCTTTTTAGGCATGTAAACCTCGTTAGTCGTTTCGTACTTGTAACTCCTAAATTTCCCTGAAACTGTTCCCTCCAATGTTTTATTTTGAAACAATCCTCGCAATGATTAATCAATAGTCAAACGAACTAAAATAATGTCAGACCACAACAGAAACCTTCTACAAACTGCCTTTGTTATGTCAGCCTTATATTTGATTCAGTAACAGCAATAGATTAATTACAATTGGAAATGCGTAATACTACCTATGATCTGCACTGTTGTCCCTCATTTTGCACATGGTTGATGTATTAACAAACTGTTCAAAAAGGACTCAAACAGATACCACTAATAAGAAAAAACAATTGCAAAATCTCAGTCAACTGCTTACATCAAATACCAACCACAGAACGCCTTTAATACTGTGACCTGGTTTTTTATTACATTGTTGTTGTAATTAAAAACACGACAGACTTCAAGAGGTTGACTGATGTCTGACCCCAGCTTGATTATCCTATTTAAGTTACACACTTTTCTTCCATCATCCAGTTTTTCTTCTGCTGGTAAACTTTGTCGACAATCATCAATCTATAGGACAGAAGAATAATGTAAGACTTGGGCAACAGATAATCGGAAATAGCAATATTATCGATTACGGATTGGTTGCTTGCCTCGATAAGTACCGATATGTATGGAGCAAACACTACTGTACACGCTCAAAACACTTATTGCTAAAAAATAGTAGAGGGTCTACGTCCACAAAAATTTTGTCCTTGAAACGACAAAAAACAAAAATGTCAAACGTAGGCCAGTTCCCACTGAATACACACCGTAGAAACTAGAGCTTTTCGCTACGATTGAATCAGGCGCAATTGGAGAAATTTATCTTTTTTGAGGTGTCATTATTTTTAAATATTGGATTTCTCCTTCATATCGAATTTTTTATCGACAATAAAATTTGATATATTTATGGGACCAATAATTTTAATCGAGGACCTAAAAAAAACCGATCTTCGATTATCGTTTTTTTTCTGCCGATATGAAGCCCTAAAAACTACAACCTCAGTAACGACACCGGCTTGTATAAGACAACACTCTAAACATTCACCTATGCGAATTTTGTCAACACAGTATACATCGATTGACTAATAACATAAGTTGACTTCAGACACTCAACTGAATATGTGGATTCCTTCTCTACCCGAGCCACTTCACACAAGCCAAGACTTTCCCAAGACTTTCCCAAGATAAGATGGAGCAAAAAAAAGGGACCAGCTAACAGTGTGTGATGTGACACAGCATGTGAGCCAGCATGTGAAACCAGGATTGCAGCTCAGCAAGACAGGAACCTTTAGAGCCCTTTTATTGCCCTGCTTACCCGGAGGCCCTCGATATTGCCGAGTGCCGCATCGAAACAAGCTCCGGTAATGCGTCCGTGCCTCCGAAGCTGAGGCCGAGGCATTTCTCCCAACCGCCCAAGAGGGTCCGAGCCAATCACATTGAAGTACCTGGTAGCAGTGAGGCAATAATACAATCCGATCAAATACAATACAATACGACACAATCAACAACTCTCATCTCGATTTTTGCATTGGTGACCGAGATGAGCAGTATGGAATTTTGATTGACCAGCGAAATGGTATAAATTGGAGAGGTTTCTGGAATTTATGGTGGCTCAGAAAACTGTGATAAGAAATTGCATGATACTTTACTTTCCTCTGATCGATTAGATGGTGGGACATTAATGCATTTGCGAACTTGTCAAACAACAAGCTGTGAATAAACATCCTTGTCACTCGCAAATTGTGTCAAAAATTTTAAGACTCGATATTCCATAATGCAGAGTCTAACATGTAAAAGGTGCAGAACATTCTCAGATATTAGGATCGTATTTTCGGTCTGTTCCAGAACTTCAAAATGGTTGCTCATTCTACCCGTTATAATCAAATCTGTTATCAGAAGTGATGGTATTGGTAAGAAAAAACATTTTACGGACCTGAGAATGGTGACAGCAAGCTTGCTGTTAGTCCTCGCATAATCTTTGATCACATCTTCGGCCATCTTTTTCGCCTTGCCGTAAGGATTGATCGGATTCTGAAATCCCAATTATCCATAATATATAAGAAAACATATGAGAAAACATAAGAGAAGACGTATGAGAAAACATATGAGAAAACTGAAAAATGACACACAATACAGATTTATTCCTTCCGACAAACTCTTCTGACAAGTACTCTGAGAAACAAAATTTGAAAGGAAGAGGTTTTTTTATACAACAATTAGAGTTATGATGGACCATTTAAGCACCTGGGGAGTTTCTTCAGTGATAGGCATTTTTTCCGGCTCTCCATAAGTCGCACAAGTGGAGGAATAAATCAAACGGTCGATATTATATCGAACCATAGCTTCCAAAATCATTAATGTATTGGATGTGATGTTATGGTAGTACCTGTCAAATTCCCATCCCTCCTTTCAGTACACAGACAAAAATAGACCTACAATATTTCTACAATTCGTATCTACTTCTGTTTTTCTACTTACAAGTGGAGGGCAAAATAAGAATTACACTCGCTTTAAACCCATTTTGTATCAAAAGTAGGAAAGGACCAATACTACAGTTGAAATGTAAAGCACTACATCGTATATCGCTATTAGTGTTAATGTTTTTTTTGCCACTTAAAACATCTTTTCTCTGTACACGCTTGTCGGATTTTGGATCTAACGGTTGCGATTGAAATCCAAGATTCTCACCTTCCCATCGGCGGTCTCCATATGAAAATCGGACAAGTGTGTACGGAACAAAGATGTTTTATGTGACGAAAAAATTATTAACACTAATAGCGATACACGGTGTATTGTTTCAAATTACTACCAGTGTTAACATTTTTTGGGCAGTCAAAGTACTTTTTTTCATCACAAAGTTTTCCGATTTTTAATTGTGACATCACAATCAAAAGGTAAGACCGTTCTGATTGTTTGCCTCAGAAATAAAATCCAGCGGTCCATCACAAAATTAAACTCCCATGACTGCCCGGAAAATATTTAACAATAATAGATAGAGATGGGCAGGTACTCTTAGTTACAAAACTTTTAACTTCTTAAGACCTTTTTTACTTCTTGAGAGGAACCTTTTACTTGAGAGGAACCTTTTACTTGAGAGAAACTTTTCACTTGATTGAGAGAAAATTTTCACTTAATTGAAAGAAACTTTTCACTTATTTGAGAAAAATCTTTTACTTTGGCGACATAGCTTTTTTACTTACTTGAGAGGGTCTTTCACTTATTTGAGAAAAATCTTTTACTTTGTTGGGATAGTTTTTTTACTGACTTGAGAGGAACCTTTTACTTACTTGAGAGAAATTTTTCACTTAACTGAGAGAAATTTTTCACTTAATTGAAAGAAACGTTTCATTTATTTGACAAAAATCTTTTACTTTGTTGAGATTTACTTACTTAAGAGGATCTGCCATGGATTCCCCGACATATGCCACAGCAGCAAAGTGCATCACCACATCGATAGCGTTGTACCGAAAAAGACGGTTCACCTTTTTTGATTTCAGTCAAGGATTTCCATATTCACTATTTTCCTAGCTCCAAAGACAGAAAAGAGATACTTCAAAGAGAGAGTAGAAAATAGCTAGAATCAACTCCTTCAAAAATACTCAGTTCTTTGGTACATTTCCTAATAAGAAATCCCAACAGGCCCATGCCTAAGTCCTCGACTCGAGACGGGTTTGCTTGATGATCTTTTTCTTATTGGTCTGTCTATTGCAGAAAATCACTTAGTACAGAAAGGAGAAAGTTACAGAGGCAAAAATAAATAAAATGAAAGCAAGGATACAGCTTCCGGGTCTCCAAGATCTGCTTTAATGAACTGCAGTCTCTGTGGTTGAGCAATTTTCTGCAAAACTTTGATAGCTCCATAGTTCCCTCGTGACAAATTGTCCTGTTGGACCAAAAAAAACACAATAAATACCCTTTAAGAACCTTTAAAACCATACCCTTTAAACAGGGGAATTGTACGAGCCATGCAACTATACTGCGTTAGCAGTAACCTGTTTTTCTCGTAGAGAAAAACTGTACAACTTTATTAAAAAAAAACACTTTTTTATTTCTGGACGACTGCAGAAACCATCGCCCAGTATGTGATTACCCTGTAATCAAGACCCATCATAAGAATAAATCCAGCAACTAATTGGTCCAGAGTCTCCAATAAGACATGAAGGGAAAAGGCATAAAAGACAAAATAAAAGGTGGTCAATTTCCAGGAGACAAGTTTTGGAAAAACCAAGATGTGAACAACCCATCAAGCCCATTTCTATCTGGAAAAGTTAAAACGTTTTATCACAACCGAAAGGTCACTCAAACAGAAAATTTCCGGCGCCTGATTAGAATCATACCCAAAGTAAACCGTAAGAAACGGGACTACAGTAGTTTGAGGTTAAACTCGTCCTGGAGTAATTCAATATTGTTTTTCAAATGCACCAATCATATTCAAATTACTACCGGCCTGTAAAAACTCACAACGATAGTGACCCGATATCCATCATTTAAAAGTCGTAAGGCCGCATGAGATCCTATATATCCAGCTCCTCCAGTGACAAGAATGTGACTCCTAGAGGGATCCTTCACCCGGAACTGCAAAAAAGAAGAAAGCAATTTCTTGTTTATAGCTTTTTACACTCATCTTTCCATACCCTTCCCTAATTTTGACAGCCTCGAGCATTAAAAGGAATGGTCTTCTCAGGGTAGTTACACCGGGGATCACTATTCTAGTAAAGAAATTATTAGCGTGAGCTTTATACTAGTGTTATTAATTCTAATTCAGTATTAAATGGCGTGGTCGGTTTTAAATTAAAGGAATGGCGGTAAGAAAAAGAAATAATGTTATTGGCGCTAATTTGTGGTCAGCGGTCAAATAAACGGCGCCAGACTACACTGTAAATCGCTATCAAAGTCAATGTTTTTTTTGCTACTTAAAAACATCTTTTCTCGTGCACACTTGACAAATTATGAATCAAAGGTTGCGATAGAAAGGTAAAGATTATGTTTTTCAATTGGCAGTCTCCATACAGAAATCAGACACATACACAGAAAAAAGTTCATTTAAGTGGCGAAAAAACTATTGACGCTATTCATGGTGCGGTGTTATCAACTCTAATAACGATGCAATTCACCGTTTAGAGTTCGTCCACTAGCCCATCTTCTGAAATAAAAATGCAAACGTACACTACACCGCCAATCGTTATTAGCGTTGTGTACGCTAATTCCGTCCCGCTTTTTTTTATTTTTATTTTCCATTAGTGTAGCTCATTTTATTTTTTTCTTTATTCTATTTAGGGTTATTTTCAGTACGTTGTCTCTTAAATATAGTGGTGTACGGTCAGTGTCAGACCGTACATAAATGTACCTTTTTAAGTTAAAAAGTACAATAAATTAGTTTTAGTAACCGCGGACGCATGAGAATGTGCGTTCTAAAAGGGAAAAAAAACTAGGTGGTAAAAAATCCCGTTCGCACATATTCGTCCGACAGCCGCGTTTTGACTGTGTGAATGTACGATTTGTGTACGATTTGTCTAATTCTGTACGGAGACCTATATTAATGTAAGCATGTTTGCAACCGACGTTTTTTTTTTCAAAGATCCAAATTACCATAATCAAACAATTAGAATGTATGATTTTTTCCAAAATTTTCAAATTCTTAAATAGCGTACACCACTATAATTATTATTATACGCTAATCAAACTTCTACGCTAATGGCGATTGGCGGTGTACAGTGCTGTACACAGTGAATCGTTATTGGCGTAATGGACGCTATTTAAGGTACCTTTTTTTTTCCAAATTCTTAAAATAGCATAAATTATTCTGTTTTTTCTTTTACGCCATTTAGGGTTCTTTTTCAATTTTTATCATTTAAATAGTGTGTTGTACGGTTAGTGTCGGACCGTACAAAACTGTACCTTTTTAAGTGAAAAAGTATAATTAATGGGTTTTAGTAACCACGGACGCATGAGAATATGCGCTCTCAAAAGGGGATAAAATCGGGTTGTCAAAAATCACGTTCGCACATATTCGCCCGACAACCGCGTTTCGACAGTGTGCACGTACGATTTGTGTACGATTTGTTCGATTTTGTGCAAGTACCTATATTAGTGTAAACAAGTTTGGGGCGGATATATATATATATATATATATATATATATTTAATCCAAATTAGTATAAGTAAATATCCAGAATGTATGTTTTTTAAGAAAAAATCCAAATTCTCAATTAGCGTAAATAACGGTAATTGTTCCTATACGCTAAGGAAACCTTTACGCCAATAACGATTCACGGTGTAGTAATGCACTACATGGTGTTGCACACATCCAAAGTTATTATTTGTGACCACTTATAGGGATGAATATGTAAGCAACGTACTTAACTTTTGTTGTTCCAATTGACTAATTGGGTATCCATATTATATATTTGTTGTTAATATGCATTTTCAATCGTAATTAGGTTTTTGGCGCACGTTTTAATCACAAATGCTTATCAAATACATGGCTTGAAGAATGTGTGTAGTAAGAAATATCTATGATGATTTATTGATGATGTGTATAATGTATATCTACTTGTTTGGAGTTTTTTTGTATGATCATCTTGTGCGTGCTATTATGTCTTTATGTATCTCAAGTATGTTGTTGTGACTTCTTACCACGATCGAAGTGCTTTAAAATATAGTTTTTTAAATTTGGTCTTCTTATCGGTGATTGAATGATCATTTGGACCGTATATGCGCAAACTTTATGGTATGCCTTTTATTACGATTTGTAATATTTGTACCTATTATAAATTTATAAACATGATTTTGTGCGAAGAAAATAGCGTGAAGGATATATAAGTGTGTTATAATAATATAAATTCAGCTTTTTAATCATGATTAAATAATGTGATTTTCATTATTTTGTCAACAATTACGTTTTATGATGTCGTTACTCAACTTAACCTCATACTATGATTCACTAAATGATTTGCACAACATGTTTACAATCTAGTAACAATTTTTATCTTTGCTTTTGCTATAGATGGTATTACACGTCAAACATTAGGTAACATTACTCCGTCCCACGACAAATGTGTTTCACAATACAGTTGCACATTTCAATGTTTTACTATGATCGACTAATGATTTGTAAAATCTACTTGTATTATGGTATTTGCATGGTATTTGTTTGATCTTTACATAGTTTACATATTGTAAGCTGGCTAACATGAATATTTGCCACTAGAAACGCGCTTTATCATATTGTTATAAGCATCAATCTATTTACTTTAATTGGCTAACTATTTTCCGAATGGACTTTGCTTGCGATTTAGTTGGTGTTTTTGAAGATGGCTAGTATGAATCCTTGCCGTGGAAAAAGCGTTTACCGATACAGTTTGAAAATTCAGCCTTTTACCACGATATTCTAGCGATTTGTACAACATCTTTAATATTTTGTACCAGTTTTTCTCTGGTCGTCGCTTAAGTTTTAGTTGGTATTTAACTATTTACATTTTGGAAGGTGGTTCGCATGAATCCTTGCTACGGAAACGTGTTTCATAATATAGTTATGTAACTCAACGGTTTTAATAACGATCAACTAATATTTTGTACAACATGTTTCTATTGGCGTAGCATTTTTGTGCGGTACTTGTTTTTTTTTTAGATAATATTCACTTGTCAAAGGCTGGTTGTCATGCCGTAAGACGTCGGCAGGTATTATGATTATATCGTGTACTAATTGATGTTTCGGTGACGTGACAGGTACATATCCGAAAGTACAACTAGAGATTCGTACGGGACAAAGGTCGAAATATACCACATCGATAGCGTTGTACCCCGAAAAAAGACGGTTCACCTTTTTTGATTTCAGTCAAGGATTTCCATATTCCACTATTTTCCTAGCTCCAAAGACAGAAAAGAGATACTTCAAAGAGAGAGTAGAAAATAGCTAGAATCAACTCCTTCGAAAATACTCAGTTCTTTGGTACATTGCCTAATAAGAAATCCCAACAGGCCCATGCCTAAGTCCTCGACTTGAGACAGGTTTGCTTGATGATCTTTTCTTATTGGTCTGTCTATTGCAGAAAATCACATTTACAGAAAAGGAAAAAGTTACAGAGGCAAAAATAAATAAAATGAAAGCAAGGATACAGCTTCCGGGTCTCCAAGATCTGCTTTAATGAACTGCAGTCTCTGTGGTTGAGCAATTTTCTGCAAAACTTTGATAGCTCCATAGTTCCCTCGTGACAAATTGTCCTGTTGGACCAGAAAAAAACACAATAAATACCCTTTAAGAACCTTTAAAACCATACCCTTTAAACAGGGGAATTGTACGAGCCATGCAACTATACTGCGTTAGCAGTAACCTGTTTTTTCTCGCAGAGAAAAACTGTACAACTTTATTAAAAAAAAACACTTTTTTATTTCTGGACGACTGCAGAAACCATCGCCCAGTATGTGATTACCCTGTAATCAAGACCCATCATAAGAACTAAATCCAGCAACTAATTGGTCCAGAGTCTCCAATAAGACATGAAGGGAAAAGGCATAATAGACAAAATAAAAGGTGGTCAATTTCTAGGAGACGACTTTTGGAAAAACCAAGATGTGAACAACCCATCAAGCCCATTTCCATCTGGAAAAGTTAAAACGTTTTATCACAACCGAAAGGTCACTCAAACAGAAAATTTCTGGCGCCTGATTAGAATCATACCCAAAGTAAACCTTAAGAAACGGAACTAGAGTAGTTTGAGGTTAAACTCGTCTTGGAGTAATTCAATATTGTTTTTCAAATGCACCAATCATATTCAAATTACTACCGGCCTGTAAAAACTCACAACGATAGTGACCCGATATCCATCATTTAAAAGTCGTAAGGCCGCATGAGATCCTATATATCCAGCTCCTCCAGTGACAAGAATGTGACTCCTAGAGGGATCCTTCACCCGGAACTGCAAAAAAGAAGAAAGCAATTTCTTGTTTATAGCTTTTTACACTCAACTTTCCATACCCTTCCCTAATTTTGAAAACCTCAAGCGTTAAAAGGAATGGTCTTCTCAGGGTAGTTACACCGGGGATCACTATTCTAGTAAAGAAATTATTAGCGTTTATACTAGTGTTATTAATTCTAATTCAGTATTAAATGGTGTGGGCGGTTTTAAATTAAAGGAATGGCGGTAAGAAAAAGAAATAATGTTATTGGCGCTAATTTGTGGTCAGCGGTCAAATAAACGGCGCCAGACTACACTGTAAATCGCTATCAAAGTCAATGTTTTTTTGCTACTTAGAACATCTTTTCTCGTGCACACTTGACAAATTATGAATCAAAGGTTGCGATAGAAAGGTAAAAATTATGTTTTTCAATTGGCAGTCTCCATACAGAAATCAGACACGCACAGAAAAAGGTTCATTTAAGTGGCGAAAAAACTATTGACGATATTCATGGTTCGGTGTTATCAACTCTAATAACGATGCAATTCACCGTTTAGAGTTTGTCCACTAGCCCATCTTCTGAAATAAAAATGCAAACGTACACTAGCTCACCAAAACTGTAATAAAGAGAAATAATACGGCATGAATGTCATGATAGCTCTTAATATCCCTGTTAATGAAACTGTGTGAAATCACTTCTTTGACATGCATTTAAACTTCATAATTGAATAAGAGCCCATAAAGAAACGCAATAATCGGAGGCTCACAATGTACACAATATAATGGTAATTTAAACACAGATCATTGTCACAGCAGCTCAATTCTTAAGAGAATTCTTAGTGGGCCAAACAACACCGAACAAAGTCCTCGTCGAGAGAGAATTAATACAATGGAATGTATAGAAATTATTTGGATATATACTAAAACTGCTACTGCTGTTGAGCAGACAGCAAAAAACAGATGAAAGAGTTCGTTTGAAGTAAGTCCCGAGATGATCCTATTCTAGTATTACCATAACTATTGACAACTGCAAGATCAAAATTCAGCTCCAATCCCGCTCCATCAAAGTTACAATACAACTACCCATTTAGTGTCCATGGACAGAATACTCCCTTTCTTTGATCAGTAGAATGAGTTTTGGGTTTGGTTCAACAACTGAAGCTTCGTTTTACTTACTTTACATACATATCCTGCTATGAAAAAAAACTACTACTCAAATGATGCTGAAAAAAACAACATAAGCGAGAAAGCGAGAGAGGGGGAAAGAGAGAGAGAGAGAGAGAGAGAGAGAGAGAGAGAGAGAGAGAGAGAGAGAGAGAGAGAGAGAGAGAGAGAGAGAGAGAGAGAGAGAGAGAGAGAGAGAGAGAGAGGGAGAGAGAGAGGGAGTGAGAGGACAGGGACAGCGAGTGAACAGACAGTGACGGAGGGAGAGACACAGAAAGACACACACCGACAAAAGAGCGACAGAAAAGAGATAGACAGCGGGAAGAGAGAGACAGATTGAGATAGAGAGAGAGAGAGAGAGAGAGAGAGAGAGAGAGAGAGAGAGAGAGAGAGAGAGAGAGAGAGAGAGAGAGAGAGAGAGAGAGAGAGAGAGAGAGAGAGAGAGAGAGAGACCCACCGCAGCAGGTGTAGAAACATAAGCGCTTTGATGCTGTGTGATGTACATTATGAGAGCGGTGAGAGCTGCTGCAATGACCATCTTCAGCAAGGTGCCATTTTGCCGCTGGCCCCATGTGAGCTCCATTGCTGCACCGCTCAAAGCCCATCACACATCACTAAATTGAAGTGAGTCTCAGAAAGGGAGCCACGACAACCCATCCAGAGACTAACTACAATCTGTTCTTTGTTCTGTTGCTTTTTGCTTCACAGTCTTTTTCTGGTTCGAAATCAAAAAGCAGCGAAACAAATAGATGGACGCTCTGGCAGTCTACAATGCAACAAGTGCCACATGGAATATGAAAAATATCGAGTTCTAAAGCATTCTCCGATCATTGAGAATACAAATTTCTAAATTACGTTGGATACAAGGGCCATCCACACTGCCCATACATGTGAATGCTGGACAAGAAGACTGTAAAAACATAGATAAAATGAAGCATATTCGTGCCAAGATAATTAACCAGTACAAACTTCAGGCGTCCGAAGATGCAAATTTCAATTTTTCTACTGTCCTCTTTTCCCCTCATCAAAAACATAGCCCGCTAACTAGTCAAAGTCAAATTCAAGCTCTAGGTAGTCAAAGACACCTTGCCAATAAGTCAAATCTCCGAACTTGAAATGTTGACGCGACAGAAAGCGATAGTTGTTTGTTCCGATCCCTGCATAACTCCAAACTCCATCATCAAAGAAAATCATGAATTTGCTGTTCCAAAGCAGACAAAGCAGACACCTCTCTGCCGCATCATATTCCTTCCCTTCCTCCCCTTTCTCTCCATTCATGACGAATAAAGGAGAGATAGAAAAACGAAAGTGGAAGTCAAGAAATCTTACCTATAAGACTTTGGAAGCGAAAGAGACAATTCTTGGGTTGTCCTCTTTTAACACTTTGCTTCATACAAAACTCCAGAGACAAGCTCTTTATATGAAACGATTTCACTCATTGTTTCTCAAATTCCTGTCATTCATTCTGTTGACAGAAGAAGAATTTCGGAGAAAAAAAAATAAGACAGAGTTCAGCTCCATGAACATAACAATAAATAAAAGAAACTTCTACATTGAAAAGCAAGATTCACCTCAGTAGTATCCAAGCAACTCGGGCTACAATAAACAAAACCTTCATGTAGACATTCAAAGAATAGGGATAATGCAAAATTCTTAAACAGACATTATCTTTATGTCACAAAGTAGCAAAAATTAAAGACAGACAAGTTAGAAAGCTATACTGCACTCAAATGAAGAACTTAGTGAGCCAGTTGCTGCTTAGCCTAAAACATTAACCTAAAGTATGTGAAATTTCCAATTTGAGACGATGAAATGAGGCATTGCTTGCATAAACACGACAAACACAATAAAGGACAAACGGTAAAACAAACCAAACGACAAACGATCTTGAATTTATCTGTCAGGTTTAGCAGGATTTGCCGGATTCATTAGCTGCTACTGACATTCAGCAGACATTTTAGTATCTTGACAGACTAACTGCCAACTTACGAAAAGAAACTCCGTTTTCTGCAGGCAGAAAAAAACGCACAGCTGGCAAGAAGCTCCTGGTTAAACAGTTAGGTTTTGATTAGACGGTTAAACTAAAGAAGCGATCAAAACAACTTAGAGCTGCAGATCTACTTGCGACGACGAGAGAGAGAGAGAGTGAGAGTGAGAGTGAGACAGAGAGATAAGGAGAGGGAGAAGAGGCGTAGTAGTAGGGGGAAATCTGCCTACTACGGCAAACGTTATAAAGTATAAACTATTAAATTTGCATTCAGCAATTTGCCCTGTCCGGGCAGCTGACAATATTTTTAGCTGCCCGCAAGCAGCGGACAGGCGGACATTCGACTCCCACCTAGGAACGAAGTTTCTTCAAAGAACGCGTACAACAAAGGCCGGCAACATAGAAATGCTTTGACGTTTTCCGCCGTACATAGTTTAAAAAATGCAGCGACAATACCGGGAATACCTTCCGCGAGCAACAAAAACAAAGGCCGAGGTGAAAGCTTTTTCGAGAAACGACAAATAGATTGACCGTCTTAGGGTCAAGTTCCATCAGTCGTTTCTGTAATCGTACGGCCAACTCTACGGGCTGGGTTAATTGAGTCGATGTTCCATCACGAAAAGTCTGTAATCCACGTGTTATACATTGAGTGGTACCACGTGGGTTTTGACCGGATATTTAAAATCTTTACAAAATCACCACACCGATAAATTTCACGTCAAATCTTCACTTGCGTACCATGTACATGCGTACCAGGTAATAATACGACAGAACTTTTGTACTTTTTGCAAACGACAGTCTTTTACGCCAGCTCATTGGGGATCCTGTTTTCGAACATGACGAGAATCCTTTGTTAGAAATAGTGTGACGAAAGAAATTGCGCGACGAAGGACCGTTTCGAGATTACTTTTTGATTTTCAGTTGCATTTGAAAAAGTACATACCATGTGTAAATTTCGTCAGTTTTCGTTGGTTTTCCATCGTGACACGTAGCCTATTAGTCCAGCATGTCACTATTATTTTTTTTCTGTATTTGCCAACCCACCTCTTACAGGTTCGTTGGCAGTTACAGAGAAAAATGAAGCGAACGCCTCGCGGATGAACATCTGACGGTCAGTATTGCCTCCAAGAACTTCGGAGAAAATTGGCAAGATTCTCTGTAATGTTGTTTCGCGTATAAAAACAAAATAAGCGGTACGATCTGGTACGGATAATCGCGGATTTCTGTAAACTACCCCACTTTTCGACTGATGGAACTTGAACCCTTAATCCGGCTGCGGTAGAAAAGCGTTGAGCAATAATTAATAATTTCTACTGGACCGTACCCATTTTAACGTGAGAAATAGCTAAAATACTTTCCGCGCGCAACAAAACCAAACGGAGGGTGGGTGAAACAAAGGGTGGTTGAAATCGTGATTGGTCAAAAACAAAGAAAATAAAGGAGATACGACAAAACAAAAGTGCCGTGCTGCTCTATGCTGCGCTGTACAGTATCGTGATGCAGCTTTGACTTGGTCAACGCCCCTACGGCTGCCTTCATTGAGTTGCTTACTTTACAGGAAGCATATATCGACGGAGGGGAATCTGCTATTTTAACGGAAATGTTTTTAGCTGCGATATTTTTACATAAGGGTGAAGTTCCATTTGACGAAAAGTGAGGTTGTTTACAGGAATTCGGACTTCTCCGTACTACGCCGTACCTCTTATTTTATTTTTATTTGGAAAACAACATTGCAGAGTATCTTGCCAAAAGTCTCCAAAAGTATGGGAGTTAACAATGACCGTTGGATATTTTTTTCGCGAAGCATTCGCTTCGATACACCGCGCATCGTTATTAGTGTCAAAGTTTAAATAGTGTGTAAGTAAATATACCGTCGTGACGCTAATTAAGAATTTGAAAATTAAAAAAAAAAAGGTTTATTCTAATTTCAGGGATAACGCTAATTTGGAACAGCAAAAATGGAAAATTTTCTGTACGACTATAAACATTATTATATGTATTCGTACAAAAATTAAAAAATCGTACACCGTAGTGAAATTTAAATATCCGTACATGTGAGACTAATTTACGTGTCAGACCAATCCCGTTTTTTTAGCGCACGTTCCTATGCGTACGCGTCCGATTTAATTCATTTTATGTAAAATTTTCACTTGAAAAGGTACATTTATGTACGGTCTGACATCGACCGTACACCACGCTATTTAGATCTTATTGAACTTTAGTTCTTTACGCTATTTTGTACGGTACCTCAATTAACGTCAAGGAAAAATTAAAATCATGTATCCTATTTGAGGAAAAAAATCAAAGTTTTAAGAACCCAAATTAGTGACTTTGACACTAATAACGATGCGCGGTGTAGTTTTCTGTAATTGGTGATGTACCTCGCGAGGTACATCGCCAATTACAGAAAAGTTTGAGTCGCGACACGTTGGACAATGAGCATACGTGTCAAGATGGCAGCCAACGGAAATAAAAAAAAAAAATTCACACGATATGCGCATTCAAAATCCAACAAAAAATACAAACGAAATGTCGTAACGCACTTTCGTCACGCTATTTCTGTTAGCGTCCATTCGTCACACTATTTCTGACAACGCTCATTCGTCACGCGAAAAAACAAGAACTCTAAAAAGATGAGGTGGTATTGACAAGGCGTCTGCAAAGAGTACAAAAGTTGCGTTGAACGATGACCTGGTCCGCGCGTACATGGTACGCAAATGAAGATTTTTGGTCGGTGTGAAAATCATTAACGATTTTCAATATCCGATCTTAACTCACGTGGTACCACTAGATTATGAACAAGTGGATTACACACTCTCCGCAATGGAACTTTTTTCAAATTGTAGCATTCTGTAATGTCGGCCGTACAATTACAGAATGTCCTAATAGACCATCACCTAAAGGGTGGACTTCCATTAGCGAAAAAGTGGAGCTTTTTACTGACGGCCGTACCGCTTCGTACAAGTTCGTACAAAAAAAAAAATCAACGAAAAAAACATTACAGAAAAATGTCCAAGGTTGTAGGCGTAAATTAGGACCGTCGGATTTAAACACACTTTTATCCGTGACGCCACGTCACCAACCCTACAGTTTGTTAAGACCGTGCACAGGGAGGACAGTTCTCGAATACAGAACGTGTAAAAATAGGTCGCCCGGAAAATGAACAAAACATCCACGATGGGCGCGCGCATATGTGCGTACACGTCGCAAGGGCCATGTGCCTTCTGCCAAGGTGGCTGCGAATCCGCCGAAATTATCTCGTCACGCTCCCACCATCAAAGTTTGTCGCCGCCCTTTTGTCGTTGCGTTTTGAAATTTTGGGTAGTACATTTAATGCGCTCTGTACGAGTCATTAATTACCTCCGCCGGTACAGATATTATCTCCGCGAGTACAGATATTACCTCCGTTCGTACAAATATTGCATTCTGACATTGCATTCGAAGATTCTTTCAAGATTTTAAGCATCAAATATTAACCTACGTGTTACCGACCAGAATAAGCCACGCAAATAAAAAGTGATTTACAGACGCGACCTAATGGAAGGCACGCCCTTCAGTAATATTTTTCGTACAATTACTGAGACGCATAATGGAAGTCCACCCTAAGACAAATAAATTCGTACATAACTTTCGTAATGTCTATATGTAAGTATAAATGCATACATCTAAAAAAAAATTGGTGAGCAAGATCCCACCAGATATAATGAGACAAAATATTGCGATCCAAAATCTTTGCCGCCTGTCCAAAAATAAATTGAATCTTTCTTTTACTTCATCTTCGTGAAACCCTCCAATAGGAAAGTCAAAAAGTCACGCATTTGAAAAAAATATTGAAACTTTAGAAAGTACAACATTTTTCACACATTTTTGTCCTTCCCGAATTTTATTTCATGTTTAAAAATTATGGCAACGTGAATAAGGGTACGGCCCTATGTAATTGTAACTTAGAGAACTTACTTTGTATTTTAGCGTGGATCCAGCGGACCCGGAAATCGGGTGTCTCTCTGTTTACTCGAAATTATTACTTAAGTTTGTGACTATTGTATAGGTCCACAATGCCCGTGACGGTTGTCACCGTGTACAATATGTCTTGCCGCACCTATTTTCGAAAAAAATTGAAGCGTCGCAAGACAGGTCGTAACTTTTGAAACGATTTGGCTTGTCGCATGTCATTGCGTGACACTGTAGACATACAACCTTGCAACCGTGGTTGTACGACATGCCTTTGCGTAAACCTCTCCTGTCCAACCGCCATGATTTCGCAGATTTTTCCCCTTTACGTGAAATGACACTTCCCCATCATCGAGACCCCTACAAAAAATAATCGTACAATGTGCATGCCGACGAAAACGAACAGCCCTGTACTTTTTCCAGTTGTCAAAAAAATTTGAAAACTTTTCACACGTGGAAATAAGTTTTTGTATTGGTGTAAATGGTTCTACTTAGCTTAACACACATTACCGATGTGGTTTATGATAAGTTTGAAGATGACGTGACAGTGGGTCAAAAAAACACAAGACGACAAAATTTCGTACATCTTAAGTTCAAGAATGACGCAAATTGTACTCTACAAATTTGCAATTTCTTCGTACGGTTTCAACTTAGGCAGTACGGCGCTAGGTTTTAAAGGAAAACGACAAAAAGAAACCCGAACTTAACCACATGGAGGCGGACCCTAATTTTGATTGGCCAAGAAGGACACTCAGTTCTTGCGTAGGACCCACCAACTGGGACAAAGCGCAAAAAAATCATTTTATGACCGAAAACGACCCCTTTATGACCAAATGGAGATAACTCGTCACATGAGAATTTACCGGCCGCTAGAATAACAATTGACGCGACAAGCCAAAGGCAGCCGTTGTGAAAAAATACATCCGAACAAGGAAATTAAAAAAACATTTCATCCCTCCCAAATTTTGTTTTTTTTGTCCACGCTGTCAAATTTCCCTAAACTTCTGACATACTATAGTACAGTACTCTATTGTACTGTTGCCTTTCACGTGATCAAGACAGCGGCAAGATGACTGGCTGATCTCATATTTTCAGTCAGCATCTGTAACTTAAAAAAAAAATCATTTCCAAAATTTGCATATTTGTTAATAAATACAAATATAGGTTGGCATGACGAATTGCCTTTTGGCACGACATTGGGAGCCAACCGTCCATCTCACACGTTACATCCGTGGTTCATGGTCAGGTTGCAACCCAAATCCAGAAACGAAATCGAATCTTGAAGCTTAATTTGGCGTAGCGTGACAATGTTTCTTCTGTCTCCATTTGCAGATTTTCTGAT
Source organism: Zygnema cylindricum (assembly GCA_037447655.1). Taxonomy (NCBI): domain Eukaryota; kingdom Viridiplantae; phylum Streptophyta; class Zygnematophyceae; order Zygnematales; family Zygnemataceae; genus Zygnema; species Zygnema cylindricum. Next base: position 154,220 of record JBBHKE010001558.1, read on the forward strand.
AATCTTTGCGTCGCCACGCAGCACCTTTCCAGAGTAAATCCGAAAGGTACAGTACACTAGTATAGGTATCTTACATGTGTCCCCGATAAATTTTGGGTGCCGCCGAATCAATGGCAACATATACCATACCGGAGGTCTCTAACTTGGTTGGGGAAGAGCACCGCGTCATGAAAAAGGACGAAGCTAGCTCGTCAGGACGTCGCTCGTGCTACAGTACCACGACAGTTCTTCTGGTATGACACGTATGGCAAACGTGTGCGTACATGGCATCACACACTGGTCAAGCGAGGGATGTACGGTTTGCAATTCTGTGTCCTCCATTAGACTACAGAATACGAGAAGCCTCTAGGTAGATTTTTAACTAACCCACTTTCAACCACAACCACTTCTACCTAAGTAGACAAGTTGACAATTTGAGTGCACCCCTGTGAATCGTGGATTCCACTGAGTCCGTAGCAAAAAGAAACACAAAAAACGGCCAACCAACCGATAAGTTATAAGGTGGCAAAGATGCCAATTTATACAAACTCTCAAAGAGAGAGGTGGTTGTCTACTCAAAAATTGTTAATTGCTAATCCCCTCTCACAACCCCTATCTACTGCAGCACAATCCAATCAAATAACTGTAAAGTACAGAAAGGTACTACAACGGATGTCCTTTCTGTATGACGTGTGTATGGCAAGGCCATTGAATGGACGCGTGTCCACATTTTACTCGTCTTTATGTTCCCTAAAATTCACGCGACAAAATGTTATCTCTCCACGTGGCGCCAGGTCATGCAACGTCCGAAAACCGCCAAAGTGACCATTCCGAGATCTCGGCGGCGATATGTGTTGTTGGATCAACAACTGACATTTAATGTTAGCCGTCGAAATAAATGTCAGATTCATTTGTTTCGTGCGGGATCATGTTCGCACTATATATTAAATAGTTTTATGTCCCCTCATTTGTAATGTCGTTAATCAGATTATGGATCATAATACAGTTTAAATAATTATCACACCCTATGTATTTTAACGAACTTCTACGACAGCCCGGTTAGAGCTGACGGCTACACCTCGCTCTGCCTATCGAACGTTCGAGTCCTGCCGAACTCAACCTTTTGTTGAGAGTGATTTATGTCACTCTAGTTCTGCCTATGGAGCTAAGGCAGCCATGGCTCCACCACTCTTTCTCTCCTTCTGTGACTAAAGTGAGGGGGATAGAGGAAAGAGGTCAAGGCAGACTGCGTGCACTTTTCTACTAAGCTATTCAGACCAAGAAAATACTCCATAAAATCTAGTGATTTCATCACTCTCTCCATATTTTCTAGTCTTATTTTAACTTTTCTTTCAATCCACATTTATCCCTACAATATTATAACTTAGGAGAGGGCACAGGTTTCGTCATCATGTCTGTCACCATTTCTTCATCAGACCTATACAAAAGATTCACAATTTTATTTTCAACTTTTTCCCATACAAAGCTCAATCTTATGTCCATATGCTTAGCTTTGAAATGATGTTTTGGATTGGTTGCAATTGCACTGGCAGCCTGATTATCTCAAAAGACTTCATGCACACCCTCCTTAATTTACCCCAGTTCTTGCAACAAAGACTTGACCCACATCAACTCTTTCACAGCAGAACAAGAGGCCATATACTCAGCCTCCACGGTAGACTGAGCAACCACCTTTTGTTGCTTGCTGCTCCAACAGCAAGCACCTTCCCCCACATACAACACATACCCAGAAGTGCACCTTGTCATAGGTGCATCTCCATAACTGGCATCACTCCAAGTAGTGATATCAGTGAGCTCTCCTACCAAATGCAACCATAACTCTCTAGTTCCCACCAGATAATTCATTACTCTCTTGGCCGACTCCGAGTCTCTCTTTCTATGATCATTAAGACTCCTACTGAGAACTCCAACGGCTACCGCTATGTCTAGCTTGGTATAGTTCATAAATTATATTGGACTTCCTACATCTTGCATGTAAGTGATAGACATCGTATACTCTCTCTCTTCTGGACTAATTTGATCATCTAAAATTATCACTCCTCCCTTTACACTTCCATCACTTACTTTTTTCATGTCCATGGGAGTGGTACAACTATTTGCCTTTTCTATCTAGAATTTCTCAAGTATACTACCTATTGCTTCTTTCTGAGTAAGTCTAATGATCCTTTTCCCCCTATCTCTCTCCATTTGGATTCCCAAAATATATCTTGCCTCCCCTAAATCCTTCATGTCAAAATCTGTTTCTAAGATCATTCTTTAACTTATTGATCTTTTCCAAAGACTTACTTAACAACAACAGATCATCCACATAAGTTGCAAACAGTTGTACCACTCCCATAGACTTGAAAAAAGTAAGTCATGGAAGTGTAGAGTGTTGAAAAGAGGTAATTAACAGTTCACTTCCCTATTTTAGTTTTGTTTTAAAGAAAGAGAGTAAGGATCAAAGGCGCGCCATGGCTGCCGCCATATTTAGAAAGTGGCAGTTTTTGCAGTTAAGGGTGTTTTGGCTAAAATGATGCCCAGGTCTAGATTTGAACCTGTGACCTCTAGATTTCTTTATAGCCTAACGCCTTAACCATTAAGGCGTTACGAAACGATACACGTCATGGTTTTCATAAATATATAAACATTAACGAAACAGCTAATTAACAGCAGACTAACCAAAAGGAGCAATTTCTGCATGTACGCGAATCTAAACCGTGTAAAATATGTTTTGATCGGACGGCCGGCATTATAGCCGCCACGCGAAGTGAGTTTTTTGGCGGCATACGGATATAGCGTCACGCGGTGCCACGTGGCGCCACATTATTTGATACCGGAGAAGATGGGAGGAGGAACCATGGCTTCCGATATGACAGGTGTCACCTTGTAGACCTTGTCGTACAATGGTTGTACAATAAGTACATCGCCCATTGTACCTTCTTGTACTTTATAGTGTTCCTATTGGACTAGGGTTTAATAGTAGGTAGTCGTGAGTAGGCAGACCGAGACTTAGTAATATTTAGGTAGCATCTTTGACCAGCCATAACTTACTGCTCGGGTGAGCAAATTCAGTGATTCTTTTTGCGTTTGACTCAAAGGAGTCTTGTCCTCACAAGGGTGAGATTGGTCAGTATATTTGTGTGCCTGGGTGGCACTTATTCAGCGGGAAAGTAGAAGGGGCAAATATTATCCTAGAGGCTTTACATAGGCTGCTCATTCTGTGGGTCAATGGAGACCACAGAATTTCAAGTTATGGGCCCACCCTCTAGGGTGCCCGTATTTGATGGATCAGACTTTATTTATTGGGAAATTATGATGGAGGGAGAACTATATGAGAAGAATCTATGGGGCATAGTGTCTGGACAAATTCGATGCCCACCTCCACCTGGGTTTGGAGGGACACGTTTTTCTGGCACCTCCGCCTCTACAGTTGGTAGAACAGCTGCCTCTATCACCGAGGATGAAGATGAGGAAGGAGAAGAGATTGTCATGGAATGATAAAAGGAAGGAGTTGCAACTCAAGTAACACCATTGCCTTAGGCGATAGCGGCAGCAGCACCACCAAAAACGGCGACAAGGGTTCAGACCGAAAGATCAGAGTATGAAAAGTGGAACTACAAAGACAAGGTTGCTAAGCTCTTAATTCTTAAAAGTGTAGCAAAGGGCATTGCCATTCCCCTTATGGATATCAAATATTCATCTCAGATTTGGATATCACTAGTTAACAAACATAAGAGTGGATCATTGCAGCAGCAACAGTTGGCAGAAAATAAGATTGCAGCTTATACTTATAAGGGAGGAAGTATGGATAATTATTGCAATAATTTAGGAGCATTGTTTGGAGAGTTATAGAGTGCAGGTAACTCATGGTCTGAGAGACAAAGAGTGAACACATTAATGATGAAACTACCTGAAGAGTATGAGAATATCATTAACCGATTGCAGGACATATGAGATAGCAATTGGAATTGGGATGACACTGTGGGAATGATTTTAGTGAAAGAAAGCACCATAGAGTTTAGGAGAGGGAGTCCAAGTGTTCAAGCATTGTCTGCAAGAGCTGATTGGCGGAAGCGTGATGAGGAGAGAGGGAAAGATCCCTATCGAAACTTTGGTGGAAGAGGACAAGGAGGTGGCAGATTTGATAGACAGGGGAGAGGAACTTCTCGAGGAGGATTATGTCACTTCTGCAAGAAATCGGGACACTATATGGCAGATTGTGTCAGACTTGCCGATCTTCGACTGAAAGATGGTCAAGGAACCTCAAAGGACGGAGGAAAGAAATAGGCTTTCCTGACTCAAGTTCTTGATGAGGAAGTGGAAGAAAAAACTGAACCTGAAGAGGAGCTTGAGGAGCTTCTCCTTAATCCGAAAAACACTGAAAAGCAAGTCGACATTCCACGGAGACAAAAGTGTGCTTTCGGAGGTAAGAGGGATCCACCCAAGGATGGGTGGATCATAGACTCAGGGGCTTCAATGCGTATGTGCAAAGATAAGCGGTGGTTCACTAAACTGAGAAAGATCCCAACAGTTGAGATAGAGTACGGAGATGGTAGAGTGGAAACCACAAGTCTTGTTGGAGCTGTTGACTTGAAGGTTCTAGTTGATGGAAAGGCCTCAATTGTAACACTCTCAGACGTTCTTTACATTCCACAACTTAGCAAGAACCTAGTCTCAACAGCTGTCCTATATGAAAAGGAGTTTGAAACAGGAACTAGGAAAGGAATCTTCACAGCAAGCTTTGATAATGAGGTTTATTTCATAGCTGAGAAGGGCAGTGAAGGAATGTTCAGAATTGTACTTTGCAATGAAAAGAGTGTTCTCTACTCGTGTGCAAGTGAGATGATGCTTTGGCATAAAAGGTTGGGGCATGTGCATCTAGATAGATTAAAGAAAATGAAGAAAAAGGGAATAGTGGAGGGTATTACTTTTGAAGATGATGAGACCTTTGATGATTGTAGTGGATGTGCCCAAGGGAAGATTCATAGACTTTCATTTCCAAAGGCAACCACATTTAGGATAGAGAAATTATTAGATCTAGTTCACACTGATGTTTGGGGACCTGCTAGGTATGTTTCACATGGGGGGAAGAGATGGATGTTAACTATCATAGATGATTGGTCTAGATACACGAAGGTATACTTTCTCAGACATAAGTCAGAGGTATTAAGATGTTTCAAAGAGTATAAAGTATGGAGTGAAAAGCTACATGAAACCTCAATAAAAGAGATAAGAAGTGATAATGGGAAAGAATACACCTCAAGGGATTTTGAAGAATATCTTAAAGAAGAAGGAATTCATCATGAGAAAACTGTTCCCTATAATCCGGAACAAAATGGAGTAGCAGAAAGAGTGAATAGAACTTTATGAGATATGTCCAGAAGTATGTTAAGTGATAAGAGGATAGGGCTGCAGTTTTGGGCTGAGTCTATGAACTATGCTAATTTCATCAAAAATAGAGTCCTAACTTCAGCAAATAAGGAGGAAACTCCGTATGAGAGGTGGACAGGAAGAAAGCCTGATTTGTCTAGTTTGAGAGTGTTCGGAAGTCAAGTCTACAGTTTGGATTTCGATAAGACTAAATGGATGTTAGAGGGAAGAGGGAAACCAAGATATCTTGTAGGATATGATGAGAGCACAAAAGGATACCGAGTGTATGACTTGAAAAAGAGAGATATAAATTTGGTAAAACACATAGTGGTGATGAATGAAAAGAAGTCCATTGATTCATTCAAATATAATAAGATAGTCAAAATCAGATTTGAAACGGATCAGTTTTGTGACTTTCACTTTGAAAATGAAGAGAAGGAAGAGGGAGAAAAAGAAAAATCTTCAGATCTACCAAAGGAGAAGGAGGAAAGGACAACATCCGAGGCAACGCCACAATACGAAATGGAAACCGATGAGGAACTTGATGAGACACCGGAATTGGAAGATAGGGAAGCTGAAAATCTCTCAAAACGAAACCCAAGGATGCCTTCCATACCGGCGTCCGATTTTGAAGGGGGAAGAAGAAGAAGTAAACGACTTCAAGAAAGACAAGTAAATAACCAACTCACAAAGATGTCTCACCCAGATGAACCTCAAACATACTAAGAGGCCATAAACACTCCAGAAAGTAGCCGGTGGATCACAGCTATAAATGAAGAAATGGCCTCTATCATGGAAGCCAATACATGGGAGTTGGTGGATTGTCCACCGGACCGAAAACCGATCGGATGTAAGTGGGTGTTTAAACTTAAATTAAACCCGGATAATACCATTGAGAGGTACAAAGCTAGGTTAGTTGCAAAAGGTTATACACAGAAAGAGGGGATAGACTACGAAGAAACCTTTGCACTTGTAGTCAGATTTCCTTCTGTTAGAATCCTTTTAAGTATAGCCGCAGCGAAGGATATGGAAATCCACCAGATGGATATTAAAACTGCCTTTTTGCACGGAGAGTTGGAAGAAGAAATTTACATGAGGCAACCGAAAGGATTCGTGGAAAGTGGGGAAGAAAACAAAGTTTGCAAACTGATAAAATCACTCTATGGGCTTAAGCAAGCCGCGCGACAGTGGAATATAAAGCTCGACGAATTTCTGACCGGTTTGGGGTATATCAGAATAAGTTCAGATCACTCTATATATTTATTTGAGGATGAGAATGGAGTGATATTTATTGTTTTTTATGTGGATGATTTGTTGGTCTTAAGCAAGTCCTTAGATAAAATTAACAAACTAAAACGGGATCTTAGAAGCAATTTTGATATGAAAGATCTTGGCGAAGCAAAGTACATTTTGGGAATTCAAATGGAGAGAGATAGAGGGAATAGAATTATAAGACTCACTCAAAAAGAAGCAATCGGTAATATGCTAGAAACTTTCATATGGAGAAAGCAAACGGATGTACTACTCCCATGGATTTGAAGAAAGTGAGTGAGGGGAGTGAAGAGGGAGGAATATTCATCATTAATGATGAGATGGACGAGATAGAAAGAAAATTTATGGAAAATATCCCTTATCGGCAGATTGTAGGCAGTTTAATTTATTTTATGAACTGTACCCGTCCGGATATAGCTGCAGCTGTAGGTGTCCTTAGTAGAAATCTAAATGAACCAAGAAAGAGAGATTGGGAGGCTGCCAATAGGGTGATGAGGAATCTGGTGACGACAAGGGAATTATGGTTGCATTTGGGAGGGGAGCACACTGACATCACCACTTGGAGTGATGCCAGTTATGACGATGTGCCTTTAAGGAGGTGTACGACTGTTATGTGTTGCAAATTGGATCCGGTGCATGTTGTTGGAGTAGCAAGCAACAAAAAGTAGTTGCTCAGTCCACTATGGAGGCTGAATACATGGCTTCCTGTGCTGCCACCAAAGAATTAATGTGGGTTAAATCTCTTCTTGAAGAACTTGGGTTCATGAAGTCTGGAACTCAAAATGTTTTTTGTGATAATCAAGCTGCTATCTCGATTGCAGCTAATCCGAAACATCACTTCAAAGCTAAGCATATGGATATTAGACTAAGTTTTCTCAGAGAGAAGGTAGAAAATAAAATTATTAAACTGGTTCATAAAACTGATAGAGAAATAATTGCAGACATGATGATAAAAGCAGTACCTTCCCCTAAGTTGATTTATTGCAGAGAAAACTGTGGATTAAAATTGAAAAGTGACTAGGAATTAAGGGGAGTGTTGAAAAGAGGTAATCAATAGTTCACTTCCCTATTTTAGTTTTGTTTTAAAGAAAGAAAGTAAGGATCAAAGGCGCGCCATGGCTGCCGCCATATTTAGAAAGTGGCAGTTTTTGCAGTTAAGGGTGTTTTGGCTAAAATGATGCCCAGGTCTAGATTTGAACCTTTGACCTCTAGATTTCTTTATAGCCTAACGCCTTAACCATTAAGGCGTTACGAAACGATACACGTCATGGTTTTCATAAATATATAAACATTAACGAAACAGCTAATTAACAGCAGACTAACCAAAAGGAGCAATTTCTGCATGTACGCGAATCTGAACCGTGTAAAATATGTTTTGATCGGACGGCCGGCATTATAGCCGCCACGCGAAGTGAGTTTTTTGGCGGCATACGGATATAGCGTCACGCGGTGCCACGTGGCGCCACATTATTTGATACCGGAGAAGATGGGAGGAGGAACCATGGCTTCCGATATGACAGGTGTCACCTTGTAGACCTTGTCGTACAATGGTTGTACAATAAGTACATCGCCCATTGTACCTTCTTGTACTTTATAGTGTTCCTATTGGACTAGGGTTTAATAGTAGGTAGTCGTGAGTAGGCAGACCGAGACTTAGTAATATTTAGGTACCTCTCTCTCTAAGAGAGCTTGTAACTATGAAGGTCATCTTTGACCAGCCATAACTTACTGCTCGGGTGAGCAAATTCAGTGATTCTTTTTGTGTTCGACTCAGGGGAGTCTTGTCCTCACAAGGGTGAGAGTGGTCAGAATATTTGTGTGCCTGGGCGGCGCTTATTCAGCGGGAAAGTAGAAGGGGCAAATATTATCCTAGAGGCTTTACATAGGCTGCTCATTCTGTGGGTCAATGGAGACCACAAAATTTCATAGAGGGAGGAGTGATAATCTTACATGATCAAATTAGTCCACAAGAGAGAGTTTATGAAGTATATCGCTTAAAAGCAAGATGTAGGAATTCTAATATAATTTATGAACTATACATGGCTGGACATAGCGGCAACCGTTGGAGTACTCAGTAGGAGTCTTAATGATCATAGAAAGAGAGACTCGGAGGCGGCCAAGAGATTAATGAGATATCTGGTGGGAACTAGAGAGTTATGGTAGCATTTGGGAGGGAAGCTCACTGATATCACTACTTAGAGTGATGCTAGTTATGGAGATGCATCTATGAGAAGATGCACTTCTGGGTATGTGTTCTATGTGGGGGAAAGGTGCTTGATGTTGGAGCAACAAGCAACAAAAGGTGGTTGCTTAGTATACTATGGAGGCTGAGTATATGGCCTATTATTTTGCTGTGAAAGAGTTGATTGTTGTCCTTGGCCTATTTCAGCCATGGATTACTCACAGAAGACACCCACATACTACCTCAAAATAGTTGTGTTTCAAAAAACACAGATTACTTCACAATAATCAAAAACAGCTTAAACTGCACCAGTTTGCAGTGTATCTTAAACACTATAACCTCTCAAAGTTACTGCCAAATCCATCAAGGCATCCAAAAGATATGAGCTGCAGAGTTTCCAAAAAACATCTAACAGCTTACCAAACTAAACAGGTAGACTCCTCACATAATTCTACAAAAACATCAGAACAGATTGAAACTACATAAACAAATAGTTTCTGTATTATAGAACATACACACAAATTTTCATATCCAGATATCTATCAGAGTGATTACACTGACAAGTCAAAGATGCAAAAAAACAGTCTGCCGTTACTTTGATAAATTAAGCTGATAATAGAATAAACTAAGTCCTACAAGTTTTATACTCACAAAGTTATCTACTGAGCCCTAAACTAATAAAATAGCTACACGTGTAATTTATTACTGTACTCAAATAAAGACAATGTACGTCAACGGTACATCTACTGTACCAAGGGTACGTCCAAACCCTAATTATGACTTTTATCTAATTTCACAATTGCAACACTAAAAAGTAATTCACTACATACAAATTAACGTTGTTTCAAATATTTACAAATAGGAACCGTACATAAATTGTGTCACTTGCTTAGTCAGCAATTTGCTAATCCGTCCAAGCGTCCGTACAAGGCAGCTCTGAATTCCCGGATCGCCGTTAGATGTAAAGTAAATCTTCGTCGTGGACGACACGCGTCCAAATCACTATCCCAATGTGGTCCTATTTCGAATCGAGTCCGTCGACTTGATTCGTATCCGCCGTTCATTCTTTACCGTGTATTGTAGCATAGTTTATATACGTCCAGCCGACTGTTGCTGTGCGGTACGAAACACCTGAGTGCGTATGGAATGTTTCGTCACTTGTGGTCCCGTACGAATCGCGTCCATCGACACGATTCAAATCAACGTCCCATACTGATTTCATACAGTACATTTTCCATAAAACTTCGTCCGTCGGATTTTGCGAATTTGCTCGTTCGACATGCGACACGTGTATGTGAGTGTCGGCGCCATTCCAAAATACCTACAAAGTCCTCATATGCCGACGCGTGTCCCTGTAGAAGTACGGTACACTTTTTTATCCTTATACTACTGTACCACTATTAGTGGTCAGTCCTGAAGTGTTTACACTAAAAATATTCTAAGTACTAATCCTTCTCTCACTGACCCATTTAATGAGTACTAAAGTTTTCAAATCACAACATTGATGTGGGTCAAGTCCTTGTTGCAAGAATTGGGGTATATGAAGGAGGGAGTGCATGAAGTCTTTTGTGATTATCAGGCTGCTATTGCAATTGCAGTCATCATTTCAAAGCTAAGCATATGGACACAAGATTGAGCTTTGTAAGGGAAATAGCTGAAAATAAAATTGTGAATCTTGTACTTAGGTATAATGAAAAAATGTTGGTTGACTTGATGACCAAACCTGTGCCCTCTCCCAAGTTAAAATATTGTAGGGAAAAATGTGGATTGAAAGAGAAGTTAAAATTAGACTAGAAAATAAGGGGAGTGTTGAATCACTAGATTTATGGAGTATTTTCTAGGTCTGAATAGCTCAGTAGAAAAAGAGCAAGCAGTCTGCCTCTACCTCTTTCCTCTATCCCCAATACTTGTTATAGTCACTCAAGGAGAGAAAGAATAGTGGAGCCATGGCTGCCTCAGCTCCATAGGCATGACTAAAGAGTGACATAAGTCACTCTCAACAAAAAGTTGAGTCCGGCAAGACTTGAACCTCCGACCGGTAGAGCGAGGCGTAGCCATCAGCTCTAACCGGGCTGTCATAGAAGTTCGTTAAAATACATAGGGTGTGATAATTACTTAAACAGTATTATGATCCATAATTTGATTAACGACATTACGAATGAGGGGACATAGAACTAGTTCCTATATAGTGCTGATCCCGCACGAAACAAATGAATCGGACATTTGTTTCGACGGCTAACATTAAATGTCGATTTTTGATCCATCGCCACATATCCCCGCCGAGATCCCGGAATGGTCACTTTGGCGGTTTTCGGACGTGGCATGACCTAGCGCCACGTGGGTAGATAACATTTGGTCGCTAGAATTTTGGGGAACATAAAGAAGATTAAAATGTGGACACGCGTCCACTCAATGGCCTTGTCGTACACAGGCCGTACAGAAAGGACATCGGCCGTAGTACCTTTCTGTACTTTACAGTTATTTGATTGGATTGTGCTGCAGTAGATAGGGGTTGTGAGAGGGGATTAAAACTTACCAATTTTTGAGTAGGCATCAACCTCTCAATTTGAGAGTTTGTATAAATTGGCATATTTGTTGCTTCATAACTTATCGGCTAGTTGGCCGTTTTTAGTGATTTTTTTTGCTACAAACTCGAGGAGTCTAGGCTGCACAGAGGTGCAATCAGATTGTCAACTTGTTTGCTTGAGCAAAAGTGGTTGTGGTTAAAACGGGGTTAGTTATAAAACTACCTAGAGGCTTCTTGAATTCTGTAGTCCAATGGAGGACACAGAATTCCATCTTCAATGTTTCCCTTTTGGGAAAAGACATTGTTGCCAAAGACCCTCAACACGAGAATACGTTTGTACAAGTTGGAAAGATGTAAATTGAAAAGTCCGTACGAGTTGCAAACGAGCAAATTTTGTTTGTGTACTCCGCGTTTTGCAAAAATGTTTTACAATTCTACAACACTTCCAAAAATTTCATCCTATTCGTTGTTCAACCGTGACTTTAAATAAAATGGACTCGCTGCTGTAGTTGTTTTCAAGTAAAGCTTGAAAATGAGTGGAACGACCTAGTAGTGGGTCGAAAATAGCAAGTCGACAAAGTTGTAGCACATTCTAAGTTTAAGATAGACTCAAATTATACAATGGTTTCACATTTTTTTTGTACGGCACAAGATTTTCTCGTCGCAGGCTCTGTTTTGGAGGAAAAAGACAAAAAAAACCCTTACTTTATCACATGGGAACACACCCTTAGAATACTTAAATGGGTCCTTTAGCAGTGGATTTTTTGAAGCTCAAAGTGCCATTTGGACCGAAATCTCGTTAAAACAGTTACATGCGTCATCTTGTAAGACCTTCAATTTTTTCCCTTTCAGTCAATGGCATTTTATTTTCTGGAAGTTCATTAAAAAAAATGTTTTTTAGAGCCTCTCAAACGTCCTGTCGCTGCGTGCTCACCCGAACTCTATAATATTTCTTGGATTTGGTGCGCTACGTGCTCACCCAAACTCTATAATCTTTCTTGGATTTGGTGCAACCCCTGAGGGGCTACACCAAGATTGAATAAAATGATAAATACACGAGGGTCGATACGCTGCCACGTCTCATATCCAAGTCAGATGTTTTCCTTTCGAAACTACTCATGAGAGGGCGGCGCGTCGCCAAGTCCGCCACAAAATCTTTTGCGAAAAAAAAAGATTCGCACGAAATTTGTCTTTTAGTCGGTCATGCCGCATGTACAATTTTATCTTCGATCCAAGTAATCCGAAAAGACGCGGATGTATTAATTCCAAAATTCATACTTGGATGAAAGTGAACTTCTACCAACATGGAAGTGCTCCTTAAATTTTTTAGCGTCAAAATCATATTTATTTTTCCTCCTACCAAGACATTGGACGGTACACCGTGAATCGTTATTAGACTATATAAATTATTTGTGTCAATAATGAATTAGTGTCATTGATGTTAATTTGTGTATCTGAAAAATATTTTATTTCCAATAACGCGATGGTAATACCATCAAAGTACAAAACATGATTGTCACTAAAAAGTATTGATGACCAACAAAGGTTAAAGACCAAAATCTTAAGGGACTAAAAACACAACAAAAATGCACGAAAAGCCTAAAATGAAAGAAAGAATGCAAGTACAACAAAACCAAACTAATGAAACACTACAAAATAACCTAGCCGCTAAACCCTCAAACTACGCCCAATTAGATCAAAACTATGGATGTCGTCTATATGCGTCGGGTGGCGCGGCGGCAAGTCTCGCAGTCCTCGGCAATTAGTCACCACCGTGCTCTATCGGATAATGGCCAAACTTGGGAACGTTGAAGGGCGACATAGATGCGTTGGCGGTAGAAAGCCGACATGAGAGCTGGAGAAGGGCTACCCGGCCCTCTAACTTCGAAAGATCGTCGAGCGCAGTCGTGCAAAAAAATGTCGAAAGACTAGTCTAAGGTCCCAAATATCTCCAAAGCAAATGGTGTGAAACTATCAGCTGGGTCTCAGTGCGCGTAGTCACGTTCTTTCGAAGCCGCTGCATCCCGAGCCGCAACACAAGTATATAATGATACGCGTGAGGAAAAATGGGATCATGTAGGGTCTGTGAGGACAACTTCCCCCAATGTTCTCGCCGCACCAAATAGAAAAACTAGATCCACACGCGGACCCCGTGTACCCATAGATTGAGAACGTGGTGGTAATATGTGCGACACCTCGCGCTTGACTGTGTAACATGCTTCATAACCCACGGCGGCGATAGTATCCCGTACCATGTCGTGTGTTGTTGTTCGCTCCCCACCGTGTGAGCAACGTAGCAAATGTACCTATTGCTTGTCTATAGATTGACTACAAATGCAACGTGGCTTGCCTAAAAGGGAAGTGTGCGGCAAGCCAAATCGTAAGCAAAGCGCAGCAAAAAATTGAGGAGAAGATAAATGGAGCGAAGTGAAAATTGGAGTAGCAATAAGCCAAGCTCAAGCCCCAAGCCTCAGGAACAATAGAATTTGACTCCGCGCTTCAGCTATAGGGAGCGCCAAAAGTAGATCATTGAATTCGGCGGCGGCTACTTTATTGGCGATGTGTTGTTGCACGCGTGAGTGAATTCCGGTTAAAAGGGAAGGGAACGCTGGAACTTCAGCTTGGGCATCGACTGGTAAAAGCGCTCGAGAGGACAATAATGCTTGTTGGAATGAGAGCAAACCCTTGTCAACGTGAGCTAGAATAGAAGTGTCGTCTACCAAAAACCTTGAGGTAATAATTGATGCCACCAAAGCCAAACTCCCTAGATAAGCGGATGGCGCCAAGGTGGTTGTATGACGCAAACCGAGACCCCCGCAAGAGACTGGTAAAGCAGCTTGTCTACGAGCGAGGAGGCCTTCCGGCTGATCAAAGATACCGTGGCCGACCACTTGATGTAGAATGCCAAAGAGCCGATCATCAAATTTGGAAAGGGAAGAAAGGAAAGAAGAGTTCGGGGGTAAAGTGCGAGCCAAGTACAAAGGGCGTTGGGCAATACAACGTGTAAAGATAGCAAACGCGACTTGTGAATCCAGAAGTTTAGGAAGGTCCTCACAATGAGAAAGGTCATCTAATAAAGCATCTTTAACAAATTAGTTAACAAAATAAGGGGCTCCAATACGAGAAACTAAAGCCCTCTTGAGGAGTTGAAATACGGAATCCTGAAGGGAGAAAGAATTCCGGTGGAAGACCAGCTGGGCTCCATGCGACACATTTGGTGAATTTGACAGAAAGGTGAATTTTAAAAAGTTGCTCTACAAAATGGTGAAAGGTAGGAACAACTAAGTCCGGCGGGCCGACTATGTGACTGTCGTCAACAACTGAAGGGAACAAACAATTTGGAAAAGCCGCAGCCGATGCTCTGAGAGCTTGCACGTGAGCGAGGGCAAACAAAAGGGCTCCTAAAGAGTCACCTTGACGAGTACGCGTTACTGATTCCAAAGTGGTAACGTGCGCCACTAGGCCTCCGATGGGATAAAGAAAAGGGTTGGGTTTGGAGTAAAACGCACAGACAAAAGGGAAAATTTGGTTAATAAGAGACGGCGAGTATCGAAACTCACGGAAAATGGCGTTGCGATCAACCGTGTTAAAGGCGTTGGCAATATCGACTTGGAGAACGACCCAATCCGGATGAAAGTTAAGAGTCGCTCGTAAACCGTGGACTATAGCCTCACAACCCCCTTGTTTTGCAATGAAACTCTGAGACCTCCATAAATCCTCAGAGTAGACAGTTTCCAAGAAGCCTCTAGGATAATCCTGACCCCTTTGTGTTCCAGCAAAAATAACTGCCACCCTGGCAAACAAAAACCCTGACCACCTGCACCCCTGTAAAGGCAAGACTCCCCTGAGTCGGTAGCAAAAAGAATCTCTGAATTTGCTCCCCTGAGCAGTAAGTTATGGAGGGTCAAAGTTGACCTTTTGTACAGAAGCTCTCTCGGAGAGGGGGTCCTATCTTCTAATTTTTCTAAGTCCTATCTCTCTCACAGACTCTATCTACTGATGTACGGTACCAATCAGAATTGAGTTCCGTACGCAAAAGTATAGCTGTCGGTGTACTTTATGTACGGACATTGTACGACATGGCCAAAATGTCGACACATGTCAAATCCGGATTCGGTGCCATAATCTCCGGAGATTCCACAATCCAACGGAATTTCGCCACGCGTCATCCGATGTGGCGATGGCCACAAACCGCCGAAATCTTCCTCCGCGATCTCGGCGCTAATCCCGGCCGTCCGATTAAATTCGGATTTAATCGTAGCCGTAATAAATACATGCGCGGTATTTGTTTCACTTACGAAACAAATGCGCGATACTGATTTTTGTCCGTACCGTAATTCGTACATTATATATTACTGGATCTATGTATCCCGTAATTCATTTCAGTTAAATGATTTATCGCACGTATAATTTTTTAAATGAATATCAAACTATATGATACGTAATACTACGGCTAGACTTAACGGCTAAGGCTACCGGCTATTTCCTGTCTGCCGGCCGTTAGGTACAAGGATCAAATCCTGCCGCCGGCACATACCTTTTAAATAAATAAATAAACCCTAAAATAAAATTCCCGTAAACCTCAGGATAGCCAAGGTAGCCATGGCTCTAGCTTCCTCTCCAATTTCTCAGTGACTGCGACAAGTTTGAGAGTTGGAGAGAGAAGTTAGAGATAGATTGCCTCGACTTCTATATTTCTTTTCAGACCTAGAAAATACTCATAAAACCATTAGTTTCTACACTCCCCTTATCTTCTAGTCAATCTTTAATTTCAGACCACACTTCTCCCTGCAAAAAATTAGCTTAGGGGAAGGCACAGGTTTGGTCATCATATCTGCTACCATCTCACTATCTGGTCTGTACTCTAAACTGATTATTTTGTTTTCTACTTTCTCTCTAACAAAGCTAAGTCTGATGTCTATGTGTTTGGCTTTAAAATGGTGTTTAGGATTGGCAGAAATAGCAATTGCTGCCTGGTTATCACAAAATATTTTCTACACACCACTTTTAAGGTGACCAAGCTCACCAAGCAAAGACTTGACCCACATCAATTCTTTTACAGCAGAGCAAGAGGCCATAAACTCAGCCTCCATGGTGGACTGAGCAATAACCTTTTGATGTTTGCTACTCCAACAGCAAGCCCCATCACCCACATATAATACATATCCAGAAGTACATCTCCTCATCGGAGCATCACCATAACTGGCATCACTCCAAGTAGTGATGTCAGTATTCTCCCCACCCAAATGGAACCATAGATCTCTAGTTCCTACCAAATATCTAAGGACTCTCTTAGCTGCCTCCCAATCCTTCTTAGTGGGAGCATTTAGACTTCTACTCAGCACTCCTACAGCTGCAGCTAAATCCGGACGGGTACAATTCATAAAATAGATTAGACTTCCCACTACTTGCCTGTAAGGAATAGTCTGCATGAACTTCTGTTCATCAGGAGATAATTCCTCGTCTAAGACTATGACTCCTTCTTCCTCACTCCCCTCACTTCCCTTCTTCAACTCCATTGGAGTTGTACAACTATTAGCTTTATCCATTTGAAATTTTTCAAGCATGTTCCCTATTGCTTCCTTTTGAGTCAATCTTATAATTTTCCTTTTTCAGTCTCTCTCTACTTGAATTCCCAAAATATATCTTGCTTCTCCTATATCCTTCATTTCAAATCTCCCCTTAAGATCGGTTGTCAATTTGTTAATTTTTTCCATTGATTTACTTAATACAAGCAAATCATCAACATAAATTGCAATAAATATAAAACCTTCCTCATCTTCAAAAACATAGATTGAGTGATCTGAGCTGATCCGAATATATCCCAGACCGGTAAGAAACTCATCAAGCTTCTTTTTCCATTGTCGAGGTGCCTGTTTCAAACCATAAAGAGATTTAATCAGCCGGCATACCTTACTCTCCTCTCCTTCCTCCACAAAACCTTCGGGTTGTCGCATGAAGATCTCCTCTTCCAATTCTCCATGCAAAAAGGTTGTTTTGATGTCCATCTGATGCACTTCCATGTCTTGCGCCGTTGCTAAACTGAGAAGTATGCGGATGGAGGGAAATCTAACCACCGGGGCAAAGGTTTCCTCGTAGTCAATTCCTTCCTTTTGTGTAAATCCCTTTGCCACTAATCTGCTCGATTGTGTTTTCTGGGTTCAGTTTTAATTTGAAAACCCACTTACAACCGATTGGTTTTCGGTTAGGTGGACAGTCCACCAGCTCCCAAGTATCGGCTGCCATGATTGAAGCCATCTCCTCATTGATGGCTGTCTTCCACCGGTTTCTTTCTGGACAAGTCATCGCCTCTCCATAAGTTTGAGGTTCATCTTGATGAGATAGTTTGGTTACCTTGTTATTAACCTGTTTTTCTTGCAGTCTTTTGCTACTTCTCCTCCCCCCCTCAAAATCTGAGGCCGGAATAGATGGTTCTCGTGGATTCTTTGGAACAAACTCGCCTTCTCCCCTATCCTTTGATTCCGAATCAATTTCCACCACGTCTTCCGCTTCGAGTAGAGTTGTCACTAGAGTTTCCACAGCCGAGTCCTTTTCAGTCTGATTTGTTCCTGCAAGAATGTCATCTTCTCTAAAACCTTGATAGTTAGGAAGCTCAAAGTCATCGGAATTTTCTAACTCAAATCTGATTTTTACTGATTTCTTATATTTGAAGGGATCCACAGACTTTCCTTCATCCATAACTACTAGATTCTTTACTAAGATTATATCTTCCCTTTTTAGATCATAAACTCTATATCCTTTAACATCTTCATCATATCCTAATAAGTATCCCGGTTTTCCTTTAGGATCTAGCTTCCAATTGGACCGATCAGTATCTAGACTGAACACTTGACTGCCGAAAACCTTTGAGTGAGATATGTCTGGTTTCTGGCCTGTCCATCTCTCATAATGTGTTTGATCTCTTATAGCTGAAGTAAGAACTCTATTTTTGAGGTAATTAGCACAGTTCATTGCTTCTGCCCAAAACCTTTTCCCTATCTTTTTATCTGACAACATACTTCTAACACTATCACTTAGTGTTCTATTTAACCTTTCAGCTACCCCATTCTGTTCCGGATTTTTTGGAACTGTCTTTTGGTGTTGAACCCCATCTTCCCTCAGAAAATCCTCAAACTGGTTAGAAGTATACTCTCCACCATTGTCACTCCTTACTCTCTTGATTGGAGTTTCATGGAGTTTTCCGCTCCATGCTTTATATTGTCTAAAACAATCCTCAGCTTCGGACTTGTTTTTCAAAAAATATACCCGGGAATACCGAGACCAATCATCAGTTATAGTCATCATAAATCTCTTCCCCCCCTGGTGAGGGCACTTTAGCCGGTCCCCAAATATCTGTGTGTACTAGATCTAGAATTTTTTCTCCCTTATAGGTGGCTGACTTAGGAAAGGGTAATCTGTGTGCTTTACCTTGAGCACATCCACTACAATCACTTATATCATCACTCTCACTGAACTGAATCCCTTCCACCACTCCCATCTTTTTCATCTCTCTTAACTTATCTAGATTCACATGCCCAAGCCTCTTATGCCACATCATAATATCATGAACACCAGCATAATAAAGTTTCTTCTTTTCATTACTTAAGATCAGCCTAAACATCCCATGGCTACCTTTCTCAGCAATGAAATAGACATCATCCACAAAACTAGGAGTAAAGACTCCTTCCCTAGTGCTAGTAAAAAAACCCTTATCATCTAATACTGATGTAGAGATAAGATTTTTGTTCAGCTCCGGAATAAACAATACATCGGAGAATGTTAATATGGATGTCTTTCCTTCTACTAACACTTTTAGATCTACCGATCCTACAAGAGTAGTGGTGACTATCCTCCCATCCCCGTACTACATCTCTACAGTGGGAATCTTTCTTATCTTAGTGAACTGCTGCTTATCCTTACACATGTGCATGGAGGCACCTGAATCTACAATCCAGCGTGCTTCACCTTTCAATCCACCGTAAGCACATTT
Organism: Zygnema cylindricum; assembly: GCA_037447655.1. NCBI lineage: Eukaryota > Viridiplantae > Streptophyta > Zygnematophyceae > Zygnematales > Zygnemataceae > Zygnema > Zygnema cylindricum. Next base: position 173,543 of record JBBHKE010001558.1, read on the forward strand.
CTGCCTTCGTGGAATTTCGACCTCATTTTTAGCCTCCAACTCCTCATCCAAAAGGAGCTCATCGTCCTCGTCCTCGGATTCAGCCTCAAGTACCTGTGTGACAAGGGCCTTTTTCTTTCCTCTCGGGGTACCACCGGTCTGCCCCTCCTTTAACCGAAGCTCGGTTAGCTTAGTGCACTCTGCCATATAGTGCCCCGGTTTCTTACAAAAGTGACATAGTCCTTTGGGAGCCCTTGGTTCGAACTCATCGGCCTGTTTTTTCTGCTCCCTACCCCCATAGTTTTCGACCGGTTTTCTGGAATCCGTGTTCCTCCAATCAGTCGCTGTTGCCAAGGCTTGGCCACTCTTTCCTCCCCTTCGGATCTCAATTGTATTCTCTTGAACGAGAATCATCCCTTCCACTGAGTTCCATATCCACCTTGAGTCAGGCAAGTCCTGCACACGGTAAACTATGTTCACGAACTCATCAGGTAACTTCATCAGTACACAGTTAACCTTTTCTTTTTCACTAAAATCTTTTCCCGCACTCTGTAGCTCCATGAAGATTGTAGCAAGCTCATTGCAAAAATCCAACATATTTCCCCCTTTGTATACATACTCCTTAACTTTCTGATCAGCCAACTGTTGTTGCTGAATCGTACCACTTCGGTACATCTCTATGAGAGCCATCCAAAGATCGGATGCTCTTTCTACTTGCAAATGAGGACATGCAAGTCCTTGAGTGAGATGGCGTAGGATAAAGTGCTTTGCCGCCATATTGTTGAAGTCCCAGGTTTCAGTATCATTCTCGTCATTCCTCGGAATAGGTGACATGAATGTCAAACCAGTTGCTATTGGTGTGGTCGTCTCCTTCTCCTTTCCTTTGTCCACCACCTCTCCTTCTTTTGTTTCCTCTGTTTAAGGTGGGTCCTCTTTCCTGGTGAATCTGGTTCCTCCAAACCCTGGAGGAATTCCAAGACTAGATGGACGTCCCAACCGTCCACTCACTATCCCCCAAAACCTTTTTTCGCATAGAGCTCCTATCATCATACTTTCCCAGTATATGAAGACCATTCCATTAAAGATTGGTACCCTAGAGGGTGGGCCCATAACCTGAAACTCTGAGACCTCCATAAGTCCTCAAAGTAGACAGCTTCCAATAAGCCTCTAGGATAATCCTGACCCCTTTGTGTTCCAGCAAAAATAATTGCCACCCTGGCAAACAAAAACCCTGACCACCTGCAGCCCTGTAAAGGCAAGACTCCCTTGAGTCGGTAGCAAAAAGAATCTCTGAATTTGCTCCCCTGAGCAGTAAGCTATGGAGGGTCAAAGTTGACCTTTTGTATAGAAGCTCTCTGGGAGAGGGGGTCCTATATTCTAATTTTTCTAAGTCCTATCTCTCTCATAGACTCTATCTACTTATGTACGGAACCAATCAGAATTGAGTTGCGTACGCAAAAGTACAGCTGCCGGTGTACTTTAGGTACGGACATTGTACGACATGGCCAAAATGTTGACACATGTCAAATCCGGATTCGGTGCCATAATCTCCGGAGATTCCACAATCCAACGGAATTTTGCCACGCGTCATCCGATGTGGCGATGGCCACAAACTGCCGAAATCTTCCTCCGCGATCTCGGCGCTAATCCCGGCCGTTCGATTAAATTCGGATTTAATCGTAGCCGTAATAAATACATGCGCGGTATTTGTTTCACTTACGAAACAAATGCGCGGTACTGATTTTTGTCCGTACCGTAATTCGTACATTATATATTACTGGATCTATGTATCCCGTAATTCATTTCAGTTAAATGATTTATCGCACGTATAATCATTTAAATGAATATCAAACTATATGATACGTAATACTACGGCTAGACTTAACGGCTAAGGCTACCGGCTATTTCTTGTCTGCCGGCCGGTAGGTACAAGGATCAAATCCTGCCGCCGGCACATAACTTTTAAATAAATAAATAAACCCTAATATAAAATTCCCGTAAACCTCAGGATAGCCAAGGTAGCCATGGCTCTAGCTTCCTCTCCAATTTCTCAGTGACTGCGACAAGTTTGAGAGTTGGAGAGAGAAGTTAGAGATAGACTGCCTCGACTTCTATATTTCTTTTCAGACCTAGAAAATACTAATAAAACCATTAGTTTCTACATGCAACACCGAATTGATGTGGAGAAAAATGATCTTGGAAAGCACCTTGAAGCTGTAAACACATTGATCTTGACACGAGAGGATATAACACTTCCCCTACAGCAATCGGTCGAACACCACCAGCAGGCTCTAAGACAACGGCAAGACGTGCCGCTGCGAGAAGTGGGAATATAGTTGGTGGCATAAGACCCCCGAGCTAATTGAGAAGCAACTTTGAACAACATATCAAAACCTTGTGATGGATTTTTCGAAGGGAATAGATCCCGAATAAACTCATAAACCATCCCCGATCGTCCCCCAGCTGAGAGATGAGGGGACCGAAATAGAGCTCTATTAAAGGCATCTTGGTCGAGGTCAAAGAGTTATAAAGGTTTATATGAATCAACAAATAATAAAACGTCTACCGGTGCCACAGGATGAAGGTCTCGCAAGACTTCAACGGTCGTCGTTGTTGTGGGAGATAGTGTGAAAGGTCGTAGTGCACACGGCCGTCGTTGTTGTGGGAGACACTGTGAAAGGTCGTAGTGCACGGGCACCACCAGAGAGTTCACCACATTGACCAAGGTGCACGGCTCGCCGCATGCGATCCGTAGAAGTTGGAAGTGGAGCTTTGGGCCGAGGAGGCGTCACAGAGAAAACATTGGCAGCATGATCGTTTCTCTCATGCCCTGCTAGCACCTCCACGGGGAGATAGAATCAAAACTGAAAAAGGAAACATAAAGAAAAGATGAAATGCAACAAGATTATTGATATCATCAGCCAAAAGCCCAAACTGGAACCAAAGTGCAGCTTGAACGGTCTCTCGAAGATGAGGAGGAATCCGCAAATAGAGTCGTGGTCTGGGGTAACCCAAATGGTAACATCCTAAACGTTAAGATTACGAACAAAATCCCAATCGTGGTGAGATGGGTGGCGTTGGAGGGGGGGAGCATTCGTGCTGTCTTGTGCATTGGAAGCGGTTGGAACAATCTTGGGACATGCTTTTACATATCTCGCTAAACCTGCACCTTGAGCGTAAAGCTTTCTACAGCCCGGACAAGAGACCCGAGATGTACTGGTGACGGCCAATAACAAAGTCGGTGGACGGCAAAGTTAGGAACGAAATAATATTTCGTACAAGGAATCTATAATGAAAGAATCACTAATCTACAATTAATATTGTGAAAGTATAACGAAAGCGTGAAAAGATACGACGAATGTAACCGTCGAATATAATGTCTACTAATATACGAGACAAAATAAGTATAATGATTACAAAGTGTGTCCGGGTAGTTATAAGAGTATCCGTACACGAAAACACATTTACATGAGTCAACATCACACTGACGCAAAACAACATTTCCGCATAGAAAATAACATGCGCTCTAAAGTACAACTAAAAGAAGTACGTGTCACTAAATACACAACTGAAACTGTACTTCAAAATTTTAGTTGTAGAAAGGGGAGAATGGTAATGGAAGAAAAAGTGGGAAATAATTGAAGGCAAGAAGTGAACCTTAGATAAAAAAAGGAAACAAATTCTTCATAATGATGAAAACAAATTAGTAAGAGGAATTCGATAATAAACTATAAAAGGTTTGATGTAGAATCCAAGGGGAAAACGGTTCGTAAGAAGAAACCTTCCATGATTTAAAGAGATTAGGTAACTTAAGATTTGTGCGGGAGGGAAAATTCAAAGGTAGAATGGAATAATTACAAGGTGGAAATGGAAAGGGTGGAGAAAAAAGATGTGGAAAACAACTAAAAAAAAACAATGGTGATGGAAAAATGAAAAATGAGAAAGTTGAAGCAGGTTTCATAAGTTGATGAAAGGAATGACAATTATTCGAAAGAGTTAAAAAATATGTTGAATGAATCAATAGGAGAAAATGATTCCAAAGGGAAAAAGTTAAAAAGATAATGGCCTAATGATCTAAGGTATTTAGGTTAAGGTTTGTGGTTTATAGATGTGGGGATGAAAAAGAGTTATGTAAATAAAAACATCAAAAGTTGAATGTAAAGAAAGGTGAAAAATAGAAAGAAAAGGTGTGAAAAAGACAAAAACACTTTTGGGGAAGATAAGAAAATTATAGTGTTAAACATATAGATGATGATTGAAATGGGTTAAAGGAATCATAAAAGGAATCAATTTGACAAAAAATAAAGGTGAGAAGAAAAATGATTTAAAAAAAAAGGGACTCTATAGAGGCAAGTGAGAAGGTGGATGGTAATAAGATAATTTAGTGGAATACATAAAAGAATGTCACAAAAACTGGAGAATAATTAGAGAATTAAAAGAAATGCAAAAAGGGTATTTCACAATTATAGAGGCGAAGTGAAAAAAGTCCATAAATAAGGAATTATATGGAGTGGAAAGTGGAAATTCACAACAATAAGGAATTATATAGAGTGGAAAACATGAATTTCACAACTAGTAATGTATGTCAATACTCCCTCTCATTGCTAGTAGTGAAAAATGAGAGAAATGAAAGAGTAAGAGAAACAAAGGGGGAATGACAAAAAAATGGTAATATGTCCAACCGTGTAAGTATGGGAGGAAGCATGGGAGAGTAAAAAAGATGTAACAAATTTATGATGATGAATGGTGTGTGGAAGGTTGACAAGAGAGGAAATAGTGAAAGGAAAAATTTGTCAATAAAAGTAAGATTAAAAGAGAAAAAAATGGGAAGAGTATAATGATGAACAAATAAAAAGAGATGGTCAATGGGAGGACAAAAAAATTAAATTTGGGGGAATGGAAAGTCCCAAAAAAAAAAGGTACAAAATAGTAGTGGTTGGTGGAAAGAGGAAATAGAGGTTTTTGGAAAGTTTGAAGAGAAATGACAAGTCGTTTCCTTCCAATGCTCCAATAAACCGAAAATTGTCTCCACAAAGAGAGGGTGGCGAATAGAGGTCAAAGTGCAATGTCAAGGGGATCTTCGAAGATAAAACTTCTAGTACTTAAACACTCCGAGGAGGCCTTCAAAATGCCAAAATTAGGGATAGATAAAATAGTTCCTTAAAATAAGATGGATAATTGAGTGGAAAAATGGAATATTGGGGAGATTTGAGAGGAAAAAAGAAAAGTTTTCTCGATGCTCCAATCAACCGGAAAGGTCTCTAAAAAAGGTAAAAATGGCGAATGGAGGTCGAAAAGTAAATGTTGAGGGATTTATAAAGACGAAACTTTAGGTACTCAAACACTCCGGGGACGCCTCCAAAATGCCGAAAAATAAAGAGAGGCAAAATCGGAATGGTGAATAGAGGTCAAAAATGGATGGAGGAGAGATTTTCGAAAAATGAAATTCGGGTGCTCCAACAAGTCAAGGACCCTTCGAAACCAAAAATAATAAAACGGGAAGGATCCATAAAAAAAAGTATAAAGGAGAAATGAACCTTTTAAAAAACAAAATGGAAATTCCAAAAAAAATGCCATTTAAAGAGCCAAAATATAAAAATGGAAAGATGGGACAACCGAAATTGTAATCTTTAAACAAATGTCTTGAAAATATTTTGCTTCTAAACGAAATATTTTGCCAAAAAAAGAAAAAAAATGAAGTGGAAAAGATAGGAGAAGAATAATTGCACAGATGACGAGCATGGTGGGGCCCATAACCTGTAGAAGGTAAAGGCATGGTGGGCGAAAGATAGAGATATTGGAGAAAGATATCCGAGATGAAAGAGAGAGGAACCATGGCAAAGAATAATAAAGAAACAAAAGATAAGACAAAAGGAGACCATAAGAATACAAAAGGAGAAGCACAGTGGAGAAAAGGTCTTCTCATTATAATCAGTTAAATTTGAATGTACCGCATGAACTGGTTAAGTACCAAGTATATCTCTACATTTAGAGTGGACACGACGTCCACAAAAGAATCGAAGCTGCAAAGGACAAAAAAAGTTATTACTGGTGACGGCCAACGACAAAGTCGGTGGACGGCAAAGTTAGGAACGAAAAGAATATTTCGTACAATGAATCTATAATCAAATAATCACTACTCTACAATGAATATTGTGAAAGTACAACGTAAGCGTGAAAAGGTACGACGAATGTAACCGTCGAATATAATGTCCACTAAACTACGAGACAAAATAAGTATAATGATTACAAAGTGTGTCCGGGTAGTAATAAGGGTATCCGTACACGAAAACACATTTACATAAACCAGCATTACACTGAAGCAAAACAACAGTTCCGCATAGAAAATAACATACGCACTATAGTACAGCTAAAAGAAGTATGTATCACTAAATACACAACTAAAATTGTACTTCAACATGTGTGAGGGGGATGGGACGACAAAATTGGTACATGGGGGAAACCTAAGGGTGGGTTGGTTAGAGGAGGGGTAGAAGGGGGAAGAGGAAGAGGACGGTCGGAAATGAGGGTCAAAGACAAGTCTTGAGGCTGCTCTCGCCGATGAGGAGGGCGATACCGAGGTGTAGGAAAAGGTAGGGTATGGTGCTCTCCAGATTCGGGCGAGGGCACGGGAACAAGGGGATCGTTTAAGTTAAAGGGTTGGGGTGAGGGTGTGGCGGTGGGTGGTGGAGGAGGCGGTTCAAGAGGGTGGGACAACCCTAAGGAGATGGTCTGTACACGCGGATGCGTTGGAGAGGATGGGGAAAGAGAGCGAGACGCTCTTTGTTTATGACATGCCATAATAAGTGAAGAGTAACTTGTCGAAGGTCCGCAAATAAGTGGGGCCCACAAAGGTCTCGTCCAACCGCGAAAGACGAAAGGGGGAACAAGTAAAGGCGAAAACCCAAAATCGTGAATTGAAAGCCCCGCACTGGTGAACAGTACCCGCTTCTCGCTATATGTTTGAGTATTTTTTTTTCGATGGTTTTTGTTTTGTTTCCTTCGCCAACCGGTCTCCCACTGGGTGATTTGCTACTACCCTAATCTACTGTAGGGTGGAACGCTCACCGAATTTTGTGTGCCACATGCGGTGTGGACGGTTGAGCACGGCCACCAAGGTGTTCACGTGTCACTCACCCGAAAGGGTCCGGGCATCCACAAACGACAACGTAATTTTCAAACCAGGTCCTCAAGTCCTCTTCCCCGTGTCCTCTTCCCTGTATGCAGTAAGTTCAAAATCCCATTGGCCGACTAATATGACGCGAAGTTGGGCGGCAAAGATGGTAGGTGATCGCCACAGGATGAAAAAATGAAATCGTTCGAAAGTGGTAGAGTCGATTATGGAAGAACGGCGGAACGGATGGGTCTGATTTGCCGTCTATTATAAAGTGTTTTGAAAAAATATATTATTTGATTAGTAACTACACGCCAAATTTGGCGCCGGATACACGAAAAACACGAATATAATGACAGAAATCCTTAGTGAAAAGCCATGGCCAAAGCTTGTAGAGATTCGTTGGCGAAAAAGCACGAGCCGATTTAAACGGAGGATGGCAAAAAGTGCATGAATCCGGATGGCGAAGTAAAGGAGCGCAAAATTGAGTGGCAAAGGTGGGAGGAGATTGCCACGAAAAAAAAAGGAAATTGGTTGAAACTAGCAGAGTCGTCTATGGGAAAACGAGATAATAAATGGAGTTGATTTTACCATTAATAGAAAAAATTTGAAAAAGGCTTTCGTTAGAGTGCTTGCACGCCAAATTTGGCGTCGGATACACAGAGAAAAAGGCGAAAAACCCTTGTAAGAAGTCATGGTCGAAGCTTCTAGAAGGTCAACAATGACACAAAAAGAGGAAGATAGCGTACGACAATCCCATTGGGTATCAATCCCATTGTGAAAAAAATGTTTAATTGTAATTTCTCTATAACGATGATTTAGGTATACAGAATCCGTCGTCATTACATATACGTTAAAATAGGTATAAGTACAAAATCAGACAATCCGTACCACGTCGCGTCCTTTCAGTGTAATTAATCCATAATTCCAATTTGGGTTTGCTAACGTGTTTGTTGCAAACTCGACTCCACTTTTATTCTAAGTGTAGTTCTGTATGCAACCGACATAAGTTAACTACAAATTCCGTACGATTTTCGGTAATCAAGTACAGATTTGTACCAGCAAACACATTCCGTACACCACACTATTCATGAAATAAGTACGGTAATTCCATTGACGCTAATTCACAAGAACCTTAATTAACGTCACGGATAAAATATAATCAGTCACTGTATTTTGGGTATCAATGTCAAAATTTTGGGGCGCCGACACAGAGTACATAAGTCCAATAACGATTCACGGTGTACAGTACACCGCCAATCGCTATTAGCGTAGAAGTTTCTTTAGCGTATATGAATAATCACCGTGGTTTACGCTAATTAAGAATTTGAAAATTTTGAAAAATTCCATTGTTTATAGTTCATCATCTTCAGTAATATGGTCGCAGCTTACACTAATATAGATTATAAAATCGACAAATCGTTTCACATCACCACGATCGAATATGGTTGTTGGGCGAATATATGCAGTGATGTTGGACTTAGATTATCCCCTTTTAGACCGCACATTCTCATGCGTCCGCGACTACTAAACATAATGAATTCTAATTTTTCACTTAAAAAGGTACGTTTTTGTACGGTCTGAATCTGACCGTACACCACACTATTTAAAAGATGACGTACTTTCGTTTTGTACGGTACTTGGAAAATAACCCTGAAAAGAATAAGCTACTTTTTTTATTTATTCTCCAATAGCGTAGCTTATTCTATTTTATTCTTTACGCCATTTAGGGTTTTTTTCCAAGTGTCGTAAAAAACAAAAGTTCGTTGTATTTTAAATAGTGTGGTGTACGGTGCATGCCATACCGTTCAAAATTATACCTTTTTAAGTGAAAAAGTATAATTAATGTGTTTTAGTAACCGCGGACGCATGAGAATATGTGCTCTAAAAAGGGGATGAATCGGGTTGCCAAATATCACGTTCCCACATATTCGTCCAACAACCACGTTTCGACTATGTGAACCTACGAGTTATGTACGATTTGTCTGATTTTTTACATGTACCTATATTAATGTAGACATGTTTGCGACCGACATTTATTTTTTTCAAAGACCCAAATTAGAATTTTATTAAACAATTAGAATGTATGTTATTTTTCAAAATTTTCAAATTCTTAATTAGTGTAAACCACGGTAATTATTCCTACACGCTAAAGAAACTTCGATGCTAATAGCGAATGGCGGTGTACAATACACTCCCAATCGCTATTAGCGTAATGTATACTAATTCCGTCCCGCTTTTTTTTTCAAATTCTCAAATAACATAACTTATTCTGTTTTTTTCTTTACGCCATTTGGGGTTTTTTTCCAGGTACCGTAGAAAACAAAAGTACGTTGTCTTTTAAATAGCGTGGTGTACGGTCAGTGTCAGACCATACAAAATCGTATTTTTTATGTGAAAAGTATAATTAATGAGTTTCAGTAACCACGGACGCATGAGAATATGCGTTCTAAAAAGGGGATGAAATCGGGGTGTCAAATATCACGTTCGCACATATTCATCCAACAACCACGTTTCGACTGTGTGAGCGTACGATTTGTGTACGATTTGTCAGATTTTGTACAAGTACCTTTATTAGTGTAAGCATGTTTGCGACCAACATATATTTTTTTAAAATACCAGAATAAGCAAATAGTAAACCATTTGAATGTTTGATTTAAAAAAAAAATCAAATTCCTAATTAGCGTAAATCACTGTAATTATTCCTATACGCTATAGAAACCTGTACGCTAATAGCGATTGGCGGTGTACTGGATCTTGCAATACTTCACGTCCAAATTTCAATCTGGTTTTGTGAAAGACGAATCCGATCTGCCAGCTGTCAGTGAACCTACTGCAGAAATTCAAGGATCGTTGACCGTACGGTATATAAAAATCTGCGTTGTCAATTGCTTGGTCGTTTACAAAAGCTTTTAGGGACTTGGCTGCTTGGGTTCGGTTGGCGCTATGGATAGTTTATCGGATAAAGTTTTCACGGACTTGGTACATCACACGTCGGGATGAGGGAAGTTTTCTGGCAGGGTAGCGGGCACACGTGTGGCCAGGCACTGGGCGGTCCCGGATGACAGTACGGAAAATCATTCCAAAATAAAATAATTTCTCTACTGTTTTCTGAAGTCCCTCATAAGGGCCTCTGCACCATAATCCTGGGATTATCTGCTTCTGCCAAGAGCGTACGCTCGTTCTCTTTCTTATGCACACAAATCTCGACCACCCAAAATTTACGTGACAAACATTCGCGCTAAAATAAATGTGCCTAATCTTCGTGAAACTCTACGACCATCCAAATAGAAAGTTTAAATATTATTTCCAAACACGAGCTGGTTAAACCATCTAGTTGCAAAGCATTATTGCTATGTAAAAATAGTTAACGACCAATAAAGATTGAAATGCCTAAGACATTCATGCGATAACATACCATGCTCAAAACTAGAATTTAAGCATGTACGATACGAAAACAAAAACAAAATTCTAATAGAAAAAAAGAGAACCCATACCTCAAAAGCAAAAGGAAAAGTGGGTCAGCCCAAAGCATAAGAATATGCCACATTAAAAGTTAGAATAAACTAAAACATCTTTATGCACCAGATGGCGAGGCGATACATATTGAAGTTCACTAATCCATTCGATACCGTAATATGTTGATACGAGCCAAAGCTACGGTACCTTTCGCAATGGAGATGCATTAGCGTAGATAGCACACTCTCAAGCCGTAAGACGTCGGCTGGTATTATTATTTAATCGTATACTAATTGACGTTTAGGTGACGTGACAGGTTTATATCCGAAAGTACAACTGGAGATGCGTACAAGACAAAGGTCGGATTATACTCCCGTACGGCGCAGTGGGAACACGATGTGGAGTCCGCGTGGGACTAGAGTGTGGTACGGCATCAGATGTCGGGAATTAAAACGACTCTAAACCTGACAGATGTCTGAAGGCATGAACCCTCGGAGGTTCATGCATTATTTTTGCCTAGCTTAGGGAGGGTTTTTATCCTCGAGGTGTAGATGTAAGGCATCGCGAGGCGGCCACGCAGCGGTCGTCTCTAGAAACTGGCAGTGTTTGAACATAGAAACCTGCATGCACAAAGATATAGACATATAGGAATTAGTGTAGCTATACGGTTAGTGAAAGCATAAGATAAATGCCATTTGGCAAGATAGGAACATTGCAAATTAAGTACGGGAATCCAACATTAGGAAGTTGTTGTTTTTTGGCAAGCTTTTTCTCGGGATTTGTCAAACCTTGTTACAGTTAGGGTTTCACCTAAACATTTAGTGACAGGCTAGTTATGAGTTAAGGTTTCCTTTCAGACCCATAGTCTATGTTGCTGGCTGTCTCTGAGCTCCATATTTTCTTTGTACCAAGTCCTTACCTAATCTACCGGCGTAAGCGAGCTGCAAGGTTTCCCTCCAACTGTGTTCTACTTGTCATGGTGTACGAATTGTGTTGTGCGGATTTGTATTTTCTTGCTGTAAGAGCGCTGACTTTGCATTATAGTTCCAGTCCTGTCCAACTTTGTGGGAATTCCAGCTATCTCGGCTCCTTCAACCGATTAGGGAAGGGTTCTAGTCCGCTGGTTAGACTCCTGTAGGGAATACTAAAAGACTTCAGAGCCTAGTGGCTACTGTCCTAAATAGTCCTGAACTTAATTTGTTTTTCATTTCTAATATTCTTTATTCCTTGTGTCAATTGTTTTCTTTCTGTCTAGTTTATTTTAATTTGTTTTTCATTTCTAATTTTCTTTATTTTTTGTGTCTCCTATCTAGTTTGTTTTTAATTTGTTGGAAATTAAAAAAAAAATTATGTTATGCTTTGTTTTCATGTTATTTGTTGTCTAGTTTGTTTTTTGAATTGTTGATTTTGAGATTGTTGAACTGTCCTATATCGTTTTCTCTTCTTTCTTCTTACCAGATTAACTCACTCAGAATACTAAGAAAACTTAAAAAATTCATATTAAAAAAAACAAACCTCAAATATATATATATATATATATATATATATCAATATATAAAGTAGGTTGCACGAGTTATCGCTGCTTTATAGACGGGTAGAGCGTGGCATAGCGCTGATACGCGTACCTTTACAGGCTACTAACTACTTTGGTATTTTGAGCTGTGATGTTTTCTGAACAATTCGGAATTGGAGCGAGGTTGGAGCATCACTGAGAGACCTTACAGATCGCTCCAGGTGAGTAGTCGGGTCCATGTGGTTGTAGGCGCGTGATAGGTTGTTAAACGCGGTAACCTAAAGGGGTTAGGATCCGCCCCAAGGTTGTGCCTTCCTTTCCGCATAAGCATGTGGTTGCATTTTCTTTAGATCTGACCGTGATTGGTCTTGGATAGCGACTTCTTGCCTATAACATCTGGCCTTGGTGGGCCTGGATAATTTCGTGTTTTATTACATCTGGCCTTGTGGGCCTTGAATAGTTTCCCGTTTTATTAAATCTGGCTGCAAGTGGCCTTGCATAGGTGACATGTTTCTTCTTAGAGTGGCTTGAAGTGACTTATTGTGGTATTGCTTAGATCTTGCTGTGAACAGTCTTGTTAGGGGTGTTCACGATTAGACCAACCCCAGGTGATACAGAATAGATCAAATCTTTTACGGGGGTGCATGTTTGCATGGGTGCCTGTTTGCGTGAATTTGAAGACTTCTTGTGTGATTTTGTTATTAGATCTGGCAGAGGGCATTTGCACACTGACCCTGAGTAGCATTGTTCTACAACCACCGTTGCAAGAGGAGAACCAGCAGTAGTAGTGGAAGTAGACATGAACACCAACAGAAACTATCAAAGTACCTTCTTAAAAGCCAACTTTGAACTGACACAAAATATGACTCAAAAAGCCAATATACCTCAAATTTGCCACAGTGATACAAAATACATTAAACTGACAATTCCCAAAATTGCAGCTCAAATGACTCAGTAAACCATAAGATATGATGTCTGGAAGTTTCCCAAAAACTATCATCATAAAATCATATTCCCAAAACTGGATACTACAAAATTGGCTAAGTCCTAAGTTATACACTCACAGTGTGTATCTACTGATCTACAATAACTTGGTTTACCGTTACTACGGTTATTATCCTGACTAACGACAAAGCATCCTACCTGTACGTCTCAGTACCTTAAAACCCTAATTATTATTTTCGAAAAACCTGATTAATGGAACACTATTTTTTATTACACCAAACTACAAACCAATGTTATTCACATATATTACAGATATTGAACCGTACACAAAACGTTCCAAATGCTTGGTTAGCGGTAATCGCTAAAGTCCAACCGAATGTGGTCGTGTAGTACGAAGCACCTGAGTGCTTCGTCAGTTGTGGTCCCACGCGAATCACGTGTTGAAATTTATAGATTTCTAGAGTATTTTCTAGGTTTAAATGTGTTTTTATAAAAGAAAAAGAAAAGGACGGACAGCCTGCCTCCACCTCCGCTCTCTAGCCCCCATACTTGTTGTAGTCACTGAAGGAAAGAGAGAGAGGTTGATCCATGGCTGCCTTAGTTCAACAAACAGCTATTTTTAGTAGGTTACTAAAAATATACTTGACGGACCAGAGATTTGATCCCGGTACCTGCGGTTCGTCAAATCGACCGGTAGCGGTCAGCTTTATCCTAATAGACTAGGACCAATGCTAAGTGCTATGGTATGTGATAGATATATATTTAGTTCGAAAGGATAAAGTTCATTTAACTAAAACTGTTTACGGCGTACATATATACAGTTTTATAAAGTACGTCGTACGACGCTAATTCAAAACGGATACCACGCATTTTATTTCTACATCGGAACAAATATCGCGCAAGTATTTATTCCGGCCAAGATTACGTTTCGCATATAATCCAACGGCGCACATCATCGCCGAAATCCCGGAATGGTCATTTTGGCATTTAGTTACGTGGCATGACTTGGCGCCACGTGGGAAGACATCATTCGGTCGCGGGAATTCCGAGGAACGTACGGACGAGTGAAAAGTGGACACGCGTCCACTTAATGGCCTTGTCGTACACAGGTCGTACAGAAAGTACATCGGCAGTAGTACTTTCTAGTACTATACAGTTTTGTGATTGGTTCGTACAGGCAGTAGATAGGAGCTGTGAGAGGGAATTAGGAAAAACTAGGACTTAGGAAAATTTAGGTAGATAGTCCTCTCTCTCTGAGAGTTTGTATAAATTGGCATCTTTGCCACCCTATAACTTATCGGCTGGTTGGCCGTTTTCAGTGATTCTTTTTGCTACAGACTCAGGGGAGTCCAGGCTGCACAGGGGTGCAGTCAAATTGTCAGTTTGCCTTCTTGGGCAGAAGTGGTCGTGGCTTAAAGTGGGTTAGTTAAACACTATCTAGAGGCTTCCTGTATTCTGTAGTCCAATGGAGGACACAGAATTGCATCACGCTTATGGTCCCTCGTGAATCACGCTTGTGGTACCGCGTGAATCGCGTCCGTTGGAGCAAATTCGATAGATGATGGTACCGTCGAACTGTACCAAATATTTTCGGAATACCCGGGTCAGTTCCTGTTCGTCCGATCATGTGAATCAAATCGTCAACTGTTTGAAACGTATGGCTGACTGTTGGCGCCACTCGGAAAAACCTGCATACGTTCTTTCGCCAACACGTGTCCCTGCAAAAGTACGATACACTCTACTGTACTATTTGCTACTGTAACGCTAATAAAGGTAAGTAGACTACTAGAAAAATATCTTTAGTTATGTTTACCCTTATTTACTGAAATAAAGATTTATAAATTACAACACTCCCCTAAATCTTTAGACTTAGTTACTCACTTAGTCCAATAGCATCTCTGCAAAACTGTAATTGAGGAGCAGGAAGGGCTTTTCTTGACATTTCAGCCACCATCTTCTCATCCGGTAAATAACACAGTTAAACGACTTTTGCAAGTACATTTTCTCTAACAAAGTGAAGTCTAACATCCATGTGTTTGCTCTTAAAGTGATGGCCGGTGTTAGAGGCAATTGCAATGGCTGCCTGGTTGTCACACCAGATAGCTTGAGGACCAGTTTGCATATACCCAAGTTCGTGTAAAATGGACTTGACCCATGGGAGCTCCTTGAGGGCGGAAGTTGCTGCCATATATTTTGACTCCATTGTGGATTGAGCTGTAACCTTTTGTAATTTGCTACTCCAGCAGCAAGTTCCATCTCCAAGTTTCAGAACCAAAGCTGGTCGTAGATTTCCAGCTTGGCATGTCTCGATAGCTAGCATCGCTCTATGTCTGAATTTTCACCTCTCCTCCTCCGAGTACAAACTTGAGATTTCGAGTACCTGCAAGATATCTCAACACCCTTTTTTCTGTTTCCGAATATGCATTTTTAGGATTCTGCAGACTTCTACTTAGGACTCGCACAGCTAGTGCAATGTCGGGTCTCGTACAATTCATAAAATATATAAGACTTCCAACTACTTGTCTATATGGCTTTGAACCCATAAACCCGTCCCCCCCTATCTTTAGACTTTCATAAACCATTATGCCTGAGTCTGACTCAATTCCTTCCAATTTCTGCCTGAATTCCATGGGAGTTATAGATCCTTTCACATCTTTCATTTCAAATCTTTCCAGCATGTTACCTATTACTTCTTTCTGAGTAAACATAATCAACCTTTTGTTTCTGTCTATTTCTACCTGTATACTTAAGATATACTTGGCCTCTTCGAGGTCCTTCATCTCAAACCTAGACTTTAAAGCCGTTTTAATGCGGTTTATTTCATCCATTAACTTACTTATTAATAATAGATCATCCACATATACAGCAATGTAAATTATCCCATCCTCCCGTTGTAGAACATATACAAAATGATCTGAGCTAATTCTCTTAAAACCTAGCCCAGTCAAAAACTCATCTAACTTCAAATTCTATTGTTTGGGGGCTTCTTTCAGCCCATACAAAGATTTTA
The DNA here is from genome assembly GCA_037447655.1 of Zygnema cylindricum. Lineage (NCBI taxonomy): Eukaryota > Viridiplantae > Streptophyta > Zygnematophyceae > Zygnematales > Zygnemataceae > Zygnema > Zygnema cylindricum. The sequence goes on from JBBHKE010001558.1 coordinate 189,563, forward strand.
TCAGTTTACACACTAATTCCTCCTATCTTTTTTCTACATACATATCAGGTTGTTTCATGTAGACGGTCTCTTCTAATTCTCCATGCAAGAAAGCATTATTAACATCCATTTGTTGTATTTCCATATTTTATATAGCCGCTAAACTTAGCAAGATTTTGACAGTAAGAAATCTAACAACTGGAGAGAATGTTTCTTCAAAATCAATACCTTCTTTTTGATTATACCCCTTGGCCATTAGTCAGGCCTTAAACCTTTCAATGGTGTTCTCCAGGTTCAACTTCACCTTGAATACCCATTTGCTACCGATGGCTTTTTCTGCCTGGAGGAAGATCCACCAGCTCCCACGTCTGTGCCCCTATAATAGATTTTATTTCATCGTTCGCCGCCTCGATCCAATGATTTCTCTCAGATGATGAAAAGGCCTCCTGAATTATTAGAGGCTCCTCTGTAGTTGCAGAAAAAGCAACGTGAGAGCTTGCTTGCAGACGGCTACTAGATCTCTTTCCCCCCGGAAATTCTGAAGCTGAAATTGTCGGCAGTCTCCAATTTGACTGCCTTTGCTGATCCGCGACCTGTGGTGTAACAGTTTGTTATGCCTGAGCTAGAACTTGTGGTGAAGCCTGATGTGAAGTCATTAAGGGAATTGAAGGAAGAGTAGCCCCATTTGGCTGTGGAAAGTAAACCCGCTGCGTATGGTGAAAAATGACAGATTCTTGCTTTTCCTTTGCCAGTTTGTCTGGCACTTGAAAAGAGTTAACCGAATCCATATCATCATTAATTTGGATATTTTAGAGATAACCACTTTTTGTTTCTCAAATAAAAAAACTCTATAACCTTTTGCATTATCATCATACCCCATGAAAATTCCTGGTAAGCCCTTAGCATCCATTTTCCATCTATCATGTGAAGTATCTAGAATAAAACACTTGTTGCCAAAGATCTTAAAGTGACTAACATCAAGTTTTTCTCATGTCCAAAGCTCAAAAGGTGTAGTGCTAATAGATCTAGAAGCAATTCTATTCTTAATATAAACAGCGCTATTAAGTGCTTCAGCCCAAAATTTCAAATCTAGCCCTTTATCTACAAGCATGGACCGAGCACTTTCGTTCATTGTCCTATTTAATCTCTCAAAAACACAATTCTGCTCCGGTGTACATGAAACTGTAAGATTGTGAGTGATGCCTTCTTAAAGGAGAAACTCTTCGAATTCCTTTGATGTATATTCTCCCCCATTGTCCGATCTCAGCGCCAAGATTGGAACTCCATGAAGCTTTTCCGCCCACACTTTGTAGTGTTTAAAGTGAGTAAACACTTCACTTTTATGTTGCATGAAGTAAACTTTGGTATATCTCGAGTAGTCATCTGTAAATGTAACCGTATAGTGGACGCCTCCAGCCGAAGCCACTTGTGAAGGACCGATAACATCAGAATGTATTAACTGGAGAACTTTCTCGGATCTGTGGTCTGTTTCTTGTGGAAAACAATTTGTGGATCTTGCCAAGTGAACAACCATCATATGATTTTATAGGATGGGAATTGAGAGAAACTCCTTCAACTTTTCCCGAATTCACCATTTTTTTAAGGCTATCATAATTCACATGTCCTAATCTTAAATGCCACAACTCATTATCCGATTGGACATTGGAGTAGAGAACATCATTTTCTTTATATTCAGCCATGTCCATCCGATACATTTTGCTATCATCTCTAGTTCTTGTTAGTGCTACTTTCCCTTTCTTGCTAACAACTGTCTACCTCTTTTCAGAATGACTTCAAAGCCTTTGCTCTCCACTAATGATGTAGAAAAAAGATTTTTCTTAAAGTCTGGAACAAACAAAACATTGTGAAGGGTTCTTTCCACCGACTTTCCCCCCACATCTACCATCAAAGATACATCACCCTGAGCTGACGTTTGAACACTCATGCCACAAGCATAGGAAATACTCTTTGGAGATGTTTGCTGCAGATTCGTAAAAGCCGCCTTGTTCCAACACATATTGGCAGACGCTCACGTGTCCATGATCCATCCTGCATCGTTAGGACCCTTCATGGTTGCCGCCATAGCAAATAATTTCGCATCCTCTGTCTCATTGAAGCTTAAAGACTCATCTGCATCAGTTGCAGAAGCTAAAGAAAGAGCATTTTTACGGGTAGGATTCCCATAGAAGCTTTTGTGATATTGGCTTTGCTGCCAACCTAGCCTGTATAAACCTGTCTCATTAGCCTTTTTCAGCTTAGGACAGTACCTGTATCCATGACCCTTCTCAGAACAATAAAAGCAAGTAGTAGAAGATTGTCTATTCTGCCTTTGATTATACTGAGTAAACTGATTCTGATTCTGGTTAAACTGACTCTTGTTCTGATTATCTGATTTCTTTTGTCAAAGTCGGTGGAAAAAGCTTCAACCTTTCCTTCTCCTTCAAGGAGTTTAGTATTAGTCTCTTCCTCCAATATAAGATTATATGCTAACTGAAATGACCAGCTAGCTTTATCATGACTTATTAACTGAACAGACACACCCTTTATGCTACTAGGGAGACCTATAATAAGCAAAGCTGCCTGTTAAAACGCAGGAAATGAACCCCCAGCAGAAGAGTGAGCATCAATGAGTGCACGAAAATTTTCACAATACTCGAACATAGTAACCTTGAATATTTATATCCCCAAATTTTTCCAGCCACCAAGAGCTCCTCTTGAACATTCGCTTTTTCAAAAGCCGATTTTAGTGATGTCCAAAACTCGCTCGCCTTCTTCATTTTTAGTGGAGACATGACCAAATTTTCTAAAATACAAAGAATTAGATTGTTCCTTGCCATTGAATTCTTTTTCGCCTAAGTTGGATCGGTTTCATCAAGGGAGCCATCCAACACCCCCAATAAATCAGCAGTTTGAAACGACGATTCAACCATCGCTGCCCAATGCGCATAATTTTGGCCATTGAAGATAAGAATTCTTGACGAAAGGCCCATAACATGTTGTTCTACAACCACCGTTCCAAGAGGAGAACCAGCAGTATGAAACTCTATGGGCTCCTTGCCACACATAATTCGCAAATCCAAAGAAGCTAATCTAGATAGTGCCGACCCCAAGTTTATATAAACGCAAATGATTGACCCCTTGACAATCAGAACCCCATTAGAGCTTCACCCTTGTGAAATAAGACTTTCTGTGTGCTCAATTTCACTACAGAATGCAAAGTTAGAATATGAGTTTAGGATAACATTCCCCACTTTGACTTTCCCTTAGAAATGCAGCCACCATGGCAGGCAAAAACTCTGACCGACTACACTCCTGTGTAGCTTGGACTCCCGTGAGTCCACAGCAAAAAGAATCACTGAATTTGGTCAACTGAGTTGATTGTTATGGCTGGTCAAAGTTTGCCATTTATACAAGGTGCTCTCTGAAGAAGCGGCTAACTACCCAAAATATTCTAAGTCCTAAACCCCCCTCTAAACCCCTTAGTACTGAGGTACTGACCATTCACAGGACTCTACCGTACAATAAATTACAGATGCCGGAGTACTTTCTGTACGGACAGTGTACGACGTCGCCATAATGCGACAATTGTCACATTCGGATTTGTTGTTTTCCGTTCCGGAGATTCTGTAAACCCGTATGATGTTGCCACGTGTTATCGAGAGTGGCGGAGTCCGCAAACCGCCAAATTGTCCTTTCCGCGAAGCCGGCGCTAACCATGGCCGTCCAATTTATATCGGTATTTAATACGGACCATCGAAACAAATGTTCGTACTATTTGTTTCGTCCGGTACTAATAGTAGAACTGTTTCTATGCCCTATAAACCGTAATCTCGTTAAATAGAAAAACATACGTGTAAATGTTTACATACGTATCAAACCCATTGTACCTTAGCACTAGCTTTAGACTAAACGGATAAGGCTAACGGCTAATGGTAGCTTGACAGACGGTAGGTATCAAGATCAATTCCTGGGTCCGTCGAGTACCTTTTGGTAAACCTACCTAATTCACCCCGTGTCTTCTCTAGTGAGCTTAGGCAGCCATGGCTCTAGCTCCTTCTCCAGCCTTCAGTGACTACAACAAGTGTGGGGGCTTAGAGAAGTGAGTCTGAGGCAGACTGCCTCTGTTCTTTTTCCTATCCTAAATAAAGACCTAGAAAATACTCAAATATCAACACTCCCCTTATTTTCTAGTCTATTTCCTTTCAACTCTTTACAAACAAATAAATAAACATTCCCTTCCCCTTTTCCTTTTTCTTTTCCTTTTCCTTTCATAAAACTTTAAGACTACACCCTCATATTTAGTAAGGTCGATTAAATGAGCCGAAGTAAACATTTCCCATTTTTCTTAAATTCAAGCAAAGATTTTATCCACTTCATCACTCTTTCATCCACACACAAACCGATTTCCCTCTTGCGATCCAAACAGCCAGCCCCATTTCCAATCTGCAACATACACCTAGATGCTAACCCTTTTACAAGCACATCTTCGTCACACCAAGTAGTGATGTCAAATCCATCCACCCCCAAATATTCCCAAAAACCACTAGTCCCCACTAAGTTCCTCATAAGATCTATATCTTTCGTACAAATATTTTTATCCATGATAATTACCCCATTTTCTGAACTTCCCTCACTCTCTCCCATGGAATTCTTTCCACTATTACTTTCTAACTTAGTTCCCAATAAATATTTCTTCTCCCCTAAACCTTTAATCAAATATTTCTCTTCTCCCCTATCCTTTAAAACCTCTTCGAGTTTCACTTCTCCCCTTTCCTCGGAATCCGTTGAAGTCTCCCTTTCCGACCAGTTTTCTGTTTCCCTATTGTGTATAAAATTATCCTCATTAATTTTATCTTTCCCGTTTTCACTTATGGATCCTAGATCTGACTTTCTCATTTCTAAATCATATACTCTACACTCCTTGACATCCTCAAGTACCTCTTCTCTCTTTACTTCCCTTATACCTCCAAAAGCACACTGTTGCCTTCGAGCAATTTCTGTGTACTTTTCTCCCTTCCCCATTCTACCGATGTGAAGAAGCTCCAATTTTTCTTCATCCTCTTTCTCCTCTTCATCTTCGTCCTCCTCATCCACATTCCAACTTCTAAGTTTTTCCAAACAAGGGCATTCCTCCATATAATGACCCGGTTCCCTAAAAAAGAAGCAAACCCCTTTTTTCAAAGCTCCCGTGTCTTTTCCTCTCCCTCTTTTTCCACCAAAGTTCCGATAAGGTTTACCTTTGTCTTTCTTCCTCTCATCACGCTTCCGCTCGTCACCACCGTTCCTCTCATCACGCTTCCGCTCGTCACCACCGTTCCTCTCATCACGCTTCCGCCAATCTCCACCAGCTGAAAAAGCATTGACCCTGTCCCTTCCCCTACGAAGCTCCAAAGTGCTTTCCCTTACAAGAATTATCCCCATGGTAAAGCTCCAAGTCCATGAGGAGCCATCCATTGCCTGCATACGATAAATAATGTTTTCGTACTCACTTGGGAGTTTCATAAGTAGTGTATTAATCTTACCCTCCTCAGATTCTAAACATCCCGCACTAGCTAGCTCAACATATAACGCAGCAATATCATTGCAAAACTCTATCATGCTACCGCCTTTATAAACATAGGCATCTATTTCCTGTTTTACTAATTGCTGCCTGTGAATAGTCTCACTCTTATAAATCTGAATTAGTACTTCCCATATCTCTGAAGACTTGGTTAGACTTAAAAGAGTGATAGCTATCGACTTAGACACATATCTAAGTATGAGATGTTTTGCTATAGTGTTTTTGTATTCCCATATTTTTCTGTCATTTTCTTCAGTTTTAATCCCTACATGTGGTACCATAGCTGAGAGCCTAGCTCCCCTCACCATAGGTGTCCCTTTTTCCTTCTCCCCTATTTCCCCATCCACGGAAAGATTCTTCCCTTCACCTTCGGTTGCATCTGAGCTCCGAATGATATTCTGGGCAGCCTCAGATGAATCTCCATAGTAAGCTCCTCCAAAGCCAGGTGGCGGACATCTCACTTATCCCAAAACAATTCCCCATAAGTGTTTCTCGAAAAGCAATCCCGCCATTGTAAACTCATAATAAGTGAAGTCTGTTCCATCGAACATAGGCACCCTAGATGGTTGGCCCATAACCTGAAACTATGAGACCTCCATTGGCCCTCAGAGTATGCAGATCCAAAAGAAGCTAATCTAGATAGTGCCGACTCCAAGTTGATATAAACCCAAATGACTGACCCCTTGACAGTCAGAACCCCAATATAGATTCACCCCTGTGAAATAACACTTTCTGTGTGCTCAGTTCCACCACAGAATGCAAAGTTAGAATATGAGATTTGGACACATTCACCCACTTTGACTTTCCCTTAGAAATACAGCCACCCTGGCAGACAAAAACTCTGACCGACTACACCCCTGTGTAGCCTGGACTCCCCTGAGTTCACAGCAAAAAGAATCACTGAAAATGGTCAAGTAAATTGATAGTTATGGCTGCCCAAAGTTTGCCATTTATACAGGGTGCTCTCTGGGAGAGGCAGCTGCCTACCCAAAATTTATCTAAGTCCTATTCCCTCTCTAAAACTCTATCTACTGAAGTACGGCACCAATCAAATTACTGTATCGTACAGAAAAGTACAGGTGCCGGTGTACTTTATGTACGGCCATTGTACGACATGGCCAAAATGTCGACACGTGTCATATCCGGATTTGTTCCCGTAATCTCCGGAGTTGCCGCAATCCAATGTAGTGTTACCACGTGTCACTCAATGTGGCGGTGATCACAAACCGCCAAAATCGTACGCCGCGATCTCGGCATCCTTCGCGGCCGTCCGATCAAATTTGGATTTCAATCGTGGCCGTCATAAATACCTGCGCGGTATTCTTTCCGGCGTTAAACAAACCGCGCGGCATTTATTTCGTAATCGTACCGTACGTCGTACTTTCCACAACTGTTTCTATGCAGTATGCATATAGTTCTAGTTAAATGAATTATTCTTATTGTAACTATTTAAATAAATATCATACCTCATAATATCTAATACAATTTAGACTATCTGGATAAGACTACCGGCTATTGCGGGTATGACAATTGGCAGGTACCAGGATCAAATCCTGGACCTGGCAAAACTATCTTTTAGAGAAAACCCCCTATAAAACAACTGTCTGTCTCCCTCTAGACAGCACAGGCAGCCATGGCTAACTCCTCCTCCAGTCTTCAGTGACTGCGACAAGTGTGGGGACTTGAGGAGGAGTTAGAGGCAGGCTGTCAATATCTACTATTTTGCTTTTTATTTTGCAATCTCTAGACCTAGAAAATACTTGAACTCCAACACTATCGGCGGTTTATCCCGAGTTCACTAGTCACGCTCAGCCCCTTAACCGGCTATTGTGGAAGGACCAAGAGTGGCAGTGGGTTGAAGAACAAAAGACATCCTTCCGGTTCTTGAAGGATGCTCTGAAGCAGCACCCCGTGCTCCGGATGCTTGATCACCAGAGGCCTTTCCTCCTTTATACCGATTAGAGCAAGTTTGGATTGGGAGCAGTTTTCGCTCAAGTCAATGACGTTGGAGCTGAATATGTGGTGGCCTTCGCCAGCCGGAGCAATAATAGAACAAATGGGAATTATAGCAGTTACCACGGAGAGTTACTTGCAGCGGTTTGGGCCATCCAGCATTTCCGGCCCTATTCGTACGAAGTCCATTTCACCTTGATTACGGATCACCAACCCATAAAATGGATCATGGAAAATAGTAAGTTAACCAACAAACTCGCCAGATGGGTTTGAAACTCTGAGACTTCCATTGGCCCTCAAAGTATGCAGATCCAAAAGAAGCTAATCTAGATAGTGCCGACTCCAAGTTAATATAAACCCAAATGACTAACCCCTTGACAGTCACAATCCCAATATAGATTCACCCCTGTGAAATAACACTTTCTGTGTGGTCAGTTCCACCACAGAATGCAAAGTTAGAATATGAGATTTGGACACATTCACCCACTTTGACTTTCCCTTATAAATGCAGCCACCCTGGCAGACAAAAACTCTGACCGACTACACCTCTGTGTAGCCTGGACTCCCCTGAGTCCGCAGCAAAAAGAATCACTGAAAATGGTCAAGTAAATTCATAGTTATGGCTGTCCAAAGTTTGCCATTTATACAGGGTGCTCTCTGGGAGAGGCGACTAGCTACTCAAAAAATTCTAAGTCCTATTCTCACTCTAAGACCCTATCTACTGACGTACGGCACCAATCACATCACTGTACCGTACAGATAAGTACAGGTGCCGGTGTACTTTCTGTACGACAATCGTACGATATGGCTGAAATGTCAACACATGTCATATATCTATTTGTTCCCGTAATCTCCGGTGTCGCCGCAATCCAATGTTAACGTGCCATGTGTCATCCTATGTGGCGATGACCGCAAACCGCCAAAAGTACATATCCCGCGATCGCGGCGCCTATCGTGGCCGTCCGATTAAATCCGGCTATATTGCTAGCCTTTGAAAATAGACGCGCGGTATTTGTTTCGCGGTCGAACCAAATGCGCGGTATCCGTTTCAATTAATAAATCTGTACTCCGTACTATACATAAATGTATCTATGCAATACGTATATATTTCCAGTTAAATGAACTAGTCTACGTGTAACTATCTAAATAATTATCAAACCCCATACGTCGTAATACCAGCTCTAGTCTAAATGGATAAAGTTACCGGTTAATGTTGAATTGACGAACGGAAGGTACCGGGATCAATTCCTCGGTCCGTCAAATACCTTTTGGTAAGTATTACTAATTTACCCCCTGTCTTCTCTAGAGAGCTTAGGCAGCCATGGCTCTAGCTCCCTATCCAGCCTTCAGTGACTACAACAAGTGTGGGGGCTTGGAGAGGGGAGTTAGAGGCAGACTGCCTCTGCCCTTTTTCTATCCTATTACAGACCTAGAAAATACACAAATATCAACACTCCCCTTATTTTCTAGTCTTTTTCCCTTTCAACTTCCACAAAAAAAAGTAGACAAACACCCCCTCCTCTTTTTCTTTTTCTTTTACCTTTTTCCTTTTCTTTTCATAAAACTTAAGTATTTAACACAATGCATTAAATGATCAGAAATAATAATTGCATCACACATTTTATTTAACATCCCACTTTTCATAAATCCGAGCGAAGATGTTATCCACCTCATCACACACAAACCGATTTCTCATTTGCGATCCAAACAGCCAGCCCCATCTCCAATCTGCAACATACACCCAGATGTTAACCCTTTTACAGGCACATCTTCACAAGTGACGTCACACCAAGTAGTGATGTCAAATCCATCCACCCCCAAATATTCCCAAAAAACACTAGTCCCCACTAAGTTCCTCATAAGATCTACATCTTTCGTACTCATATTTTTATCCATGATAATTACCCCATTTTCTGAACTTCCCTCACTCTCTCCCATGGAATTCTTTCCACTATTACTTTCTAGTTTAATTCCAAATAAATATTTCTTCTCTCATAAACCTTTAATCAAATATTTCTCTTCTCCCCTATCCTTTAAAACCTCTTCGAGTTTCACTTCTCCCCTTTCCTCGGAATCCGTTGAAGTCTCCCTTTCCGACCAGTTTTCTGTTTCCCTATTATCTATAAAATTATCCTGATTAATTTTATCTTTCCCGTTTTCACTTATCGATCCTAGAACTGACTTTCTCATTTCTAAGTCATACACTCTACACTCCTCAACATCCTCAAGTACCTCCTCTCTCTTTACTTCCCTTATACCTCCAAAAGCACACTGTTGCCTTCGTGCAATTACTGTGTGCTTTTCTCTCTTCCCCATACTACTAATCCGGAGAAGCTCTAAAATATCTTCATCCTCTTTCTCCTCTTCCCCTTCTTCCTCCTCATCCACATTCAAACTTCTCAGTTTTTCCAAACAAGGGCATTCCTCCATATAATGACCCGGTTCCCTACAAAAGAAGCAAACCCCTTTTTTCAAAGCTCCCGTGCCTTTTCCTCTCCCTCTCTTTCCACCAAAGTTCCGATAAGGTTTACCTTTGTCTTTCTTTCTCTCATCACGCTTCCGCTCGTCACCACCGTTCTTCTCATCACGCTTCCGCTCGTCAGCGCCGTTCCTCTCATCACGCTTACGCCAATCACCACCAGCTGAAAATACATTGACCCTGTCCTTTCCCCTACGAAGCTCCAAAGTGCTTTCCCTCATAAGAATTATCCCCATGGTAAAGCTCCAAGTCCATGAGGAGCCATCCATTGCCTGCATACGACAAATTATGTTTTCGTACTCATCTGGGAGTTTCATAATTAGTGTATTAATCTTACTCTCCTCGGATTCTACATATCCCGCACTAGTAAGCTCAACATATAACGCAGCAATATCATTGCAAAACTCTATCATGCTACCGCCTTTATAAACGTAGGCATCTATTTTCTGTTTTACTAATTGCTGCCTCTGAATAGTCTCACTCTTATAAATCTGAGTTAGTGCTTCCCATATCTCTGAAGACTTGGTTAGACTTAAAAGAGTGATAGCTATCGACTTAGACACATATCTAAGTATGAGATGTTTTGCTATAGTGTTTTTGTATTCCCATATTTTCCTGTCATTTTCTTCAGTTTTAATCCCTACATGTGGTACCATAGCTGAGAGCCTGGCTCCCCTCACCATAGGTGTCCCTTTTTCCTTCTCCCCTATTTCCCCATCCACGGAAAGGTTTTTCCCTTCACCTTCCGTTGCATCTAAACTCCGGATGATATTCTGGACAGTCTCAGATGATTCTCCATAGTAAGCTCCTCCAAAGCTAGGTGGCGGACATCTCACTTGTCCCGCAACAATTCCCCATAAGTGCTTCTCGAAAAGTAATCCCTCCATTGTAAACGCCCAATACGTGAAGCCTGTTCCATCAAACATAGGCACCCTAGATGGTGGGCCCATAACCTGAAACTCTGAGACCTCCATTGGCCTTCAGAGTATGCAGATCCAAAAGAAGCTAATCTAGATAGTGCCGACTCCAAGTTAATATAAACCCAAATGATTGACCCCTTGACAGTCACAATCCCAATATAGATTCACCCCTGTGAAATAACACTTTCTGTGTGGTCAGTTCCACCACAGAATGCAAAGTTAGAATATGAGATTTGGACACATTCACCCACTTTGACTTTCCCTTATAAATGCAGCCACCCTGGCAGACAAAAACTCTGACCGACTACACCCCTGTGTAGTCTGGACTCCCCTGAGTCCGCAGCAAAAAGAATCACTGAAAATGGTCAAGTAAATTCATAGTTATGGCTGTCCAAAGTTTGCCATTTATACAGGGTGCTCTCTGGGAGAGGCGACTAGCTACTCAAAAAATTCTAAGTCCTATTCTCACTCTAAGACCCTATCTACTGACGTACGGCACCAATCACATCACTGTACCGTACAGATAAGTACAGGTGCCGGTGTACTTTCTGTACGACAATCGTACGATATGGCTGAAATGTCAACACATGTCATATATCTATTTGTTCCCGTAATCTCCGGTGTCGCCGCAATCCAATGTTGACGTGCCATGTGTCATCCTATGTGGCGATGACCGCAAACCGCCAAAAGTACATATCCCGCGATCGCGGCGCCTATCGTGGCCGTCCGATTAAATCTGGCTATATTGCTAGCCGTTGAAAATAGAAGCGCGGTATTTGTTTCGAGGTCGAACCAAATGCGCGGTATCCGTTTCAATTAATAAATCTGTACTCCGTACTATACATAACTGTATCTATGCAATACGTATATATTTCCAGTTAAATGAACTAGTCTACGTGTAACTATCTAAATAATTATCAAACCCCATACGTCGTAATACCAGCTCTAGTCTAAATGGATAAAGTTACCGGTTAATGTTGAATTGACGAACGGAAGGTACCGGGATCAATTCCTGGGTCCGTCAAATACCTTTTGGTAAGTACTACTAATTTACCCCCTGTCTTCTCTAGAGAGCTTAGGCAGCCATGGCTCTAGCTCCCTATCCAGCCTTCAGTGACTACAACAAGTGTGGGGGCTTGGAGAGGGGAGTTAGAGGCAGACTGCCTCTGCCCTTTTTCTATCCTATTACAGACCTAGAAAATACACAAATATCAACAGGGTTCTTATCCTTCAAGAATTTGATTTCGACATTGTTTATAGGGCAGGGGGAAATCCATGGGAATGCCGACGGACTTTGCCAAAATCCTGATCCCTCCACCATGGATTCTACCGGGGCTCGGAATGATGAGGACCATGATATCAATCTGGGGCTCATTCGAGCATCCTCAGCTTTCATCTGGCTTCCCTAATCTGGGGGGGAATCGTCAACTTTCTCGGCCGACGTGGAGGGGCAAGCGCCCATAGGGGCCGGATGGAATGACTTCTGGAACGACCCCGATGCTCTCCAATCTATCCAACAGGGGTCGCTTCTTCCCCACTTGACTCGAATTCAATTATCTCGAGTACAGACCCGCATGGCTGCGTATGATTAGGACAAAGGCGTTTTCCTTCAGAAATGGTCAGACAGCACGAGGAAAGTGGTTCCTCCCCCCACTGACGAAGAAACTCTGATTTTCAATCTCCATCGGCAATGTGGACACTTCGGGCAAAAGCGGACCACTTCCCTGGTTACGGGCTCTTATATGTGGCATGGGTTGCGGACCCTAGTCAACCGAATTGTGCAGACTTGCTCCTCATGCGATCGAGTCAAGGCAGCTTTTGACAAAAAGGGCGAGATTGAGCTTCATTTGCTTCCTATCCAGGGGATGTTTTATCGGTGGTCGTCTGATCTTTTGGGACCTCTTCCGACCAGCAGACGTGGGAACCGCTTCGTGCTGGTCATGATAGAACATTTTTCCAAGTGGATCGAGTTGGTGGTTTTGCCCCGGAAGGAGTCCAAGGCAATTGCAGATGCCTTTTTGCATAGGGTTTTCGCCCAATTCGTGGCGCCTGCAGAAGTTCTAACCGACCAAGGCTCCAAATTTGCTGGAGAATTTTCCAACCTCTTGGAAAAATGCCTAGTCGACCATCGGCTGACCAGCCGTAACCACCCTCAAGTCGACGGTTTGGCCAAAAGGTGCGTACAGATATTGAAGCGATCACTACGAAAATATGCAGTTGAAGAAGATTTAGGGGAGTGGGACAGAAACTTACCTTGGATTGCTATAGGTTATAGATTCACCATGCATGCTTCTCTCCACTCCTATAGCTCTTATTTCATTCTATTTGGACGGCATCCCTTCTTGCCCGGGTCTGCATCGGCCCAAGCGGTGGTCCTCCCAGAGATGGATGCCAAGGGGATAGTTGAAAAACTGATCGCCGATTGAGTCAAGATATTCTACCGAGAGATGCCTCTCTTCATGGGAAATTTGCAAGCGGCTCAACACCGAGATCAGTTGTGGTATTCTCAACGCCGAGCCGGGAATTATGTTCCTTGGCAGCGACGATTTATGCCGGATGACTTTGTATATCGGATGCAACAGAAGAAGGATACGCTGGATATTTCTGCCGAAGAGTAATTTTAAAAGTGGTTGAAGTTTCCAACAAAAGGGTTTTTGCATTAGAGGGAAAGGATGGTCGACGAATTAAAGAGAATCACATCAATGTGGCCCCTTGCCATCTTCGGAGATTGGAAGACGAACCCACTTTCCACTTAACTTACTTTGCCGATCCTCCTTCCTGTTCATCTGCTTGCACTCAATCCTCCCAGCTACACGACATATTTGTCTGCAATCAGTGTGGTCAGTGTTGGCATTCAGCCTGTCTCCCGTCCTCTTAGGAGCCACACCACTACCCTCTAGCACCTGATTCTGTGAGAACGCGAATGAAGCGGGTAATTGTTTTTATATCTTAGTCACGGTTGACTAAGAGGGGGGGGAACTGGGATATCAGCCAACTACCGAGACCCAAATCCCTTTCCCTAGCCCGAAGGGGGGGATGTAAGGGTGAGGGGATAACTTTCGCCTTCCCTTCTACTCATCCCTATTCCGCGTCCGAGCTTATTTCCTATTTTGCATGCATATCTATAGGAGGGATGTGGGCAGCAGTGGGCATGCTCATCATTCTGGGAAGCATTCGCATTTGGGGGGTTATTTGTAGGACATCAATGCCGGCAACTCCGGGCTGTGGGCCCTTCCCTCACGTTTCTCAAGCACGCTCGATAGCTGTAAAGCTCGTGTGGTTTTTCAGGCACACCTGTATATCACCAAGAATTTCCGGGCCCTTTTTAACCTGTACGATCTTCAGAGTACGGAGGAGTGAGTGCACCAAGCCATACGAGATCCTTGTATTTCCTAAACTAAGCGGAACGCACTTTATTTCGCGGCTAACAGAGGTCGAATGACCAAGTTCTACCGTTTCAAAGATTGCAATTCCGTTACATGGGACCAGTTTCGGACAGCCTCCGTGGGGGGTACATTATGGATTGCCACGTAACTTTCTGGATTTGCATCTAGATTATGCTGTTAGCCGTCAGTAGGAACTTAGCTCACGCTCAGTTGACTTTTGGTCCATTAATTACGTTAGGTAAAAGTTTGGCAAGTAAGTGTCATTTTCATGACTTTGTCTTATAATAGTGGACCAAATAATTACTTCCGGCCGCGGATCTAACCGCAGTCCGGAGCAGAACTTTTTGCTCCGAGAGTAGTACGGATTATTTTGTCTCATATCAGTTCTATTACACTTTCTTGCCGCTCTTTGGTTAATAGCGTAGCTTTGACTTTTGAACCTGCAATTTGACAAACTTTGATGTATAAGGCACTTGGGGTCGAAGGAGACAGGTTGCTTTTCAGTACTGTCTCCTGTGAAAACCCTCACAAATTCCAACAAATCTTCTTTTGGAGAATCTTCGTGTTGTTTCGACTCTATTGCCATCTTGGTTTGGGATCTGTCTTTTGTGGAAATCACAGTCCGAGCAAGTAGTTGGCACTATCTTCCTTTTGGGTGATTTTGGACTTTTTGCTGATTGGAACCGAGAAGAGTCTGGTCGGTTCCGAGCCGCGGACACTGAAGGTTGCAGGAGTACTATACCTTTTAATGATACTATTAGGAGAGGGGTCGCCATTTTCTAATTGTCATCATTGATTGTTGGGGTATGTTAAGCTTGCTTTGCTACATTTCACATTTTCTATCTTTTATTCTCTTTTTTGGGGCAAGTAGATATTCTTAAATCTGGAAAGCCAATCATATTTATTCATATATATCTACGTGGTAATGCTTTTGTGTCTTCGTCTGGAGTTCTCTTTGCTTTGGAGTGACCGTTCCGGAGTAAACTGAAACCCCCTTGATCAGGACATGGGTTTTGAGGTAACACGTGCGATAGACTTCCCGTAGCAAAGCACGAAATTGGGATATCAGCCAACTACCAAGACCCAAATCCCTTTCCCCGGCCCGAGGGGGGGCGAGGTAAGGGTGAGGGGTTAACTTTCGCCTTCCCCTATACTCATCCATATTCCCCGTACGAGCTTCTCTCCTATTTTGCATGCATATTTATGGGAGGGATGTGGGCAGCAGTGGGCATGATCATCATTCTGGGAAGCATTCCCATTTGGGGGGTTATTTCTAGGACTCCGATGCCGACGACTTTGGGCTGTGGGCACTTCCCTCACGTTTCTCATGCACGTTCGACAATTGGCGGGAGCACTTCTAATTTACAGTTTTGCAGCACCTACAAATCACAAAACCGAACACAATCCATGTTGGGACAGCGCTTTGGTTCTCTTTTTATCCACTCAGTCTTTTCGAGCGAACACCCTACCAAGAGAAGAGGAGCGTGTTCGTAAGAGAGCCGAAAATTACTTGTGGATGGGGGGCTCACTCATTCGTCTTCTCTCAGATGGAAGCCATTGGCATGTCCCTCGGCCAACAAAACGACTATCGCATATTAACCAGATTCATACAGATCTTGGACATTATGGTACTAAACGGACCTTGATTTTAGTACAGGCACGCTATTGGTGGTCAGGCATACAGGTCGACTTGGCGTCAGTGTTGCACAAATGTAACACATGTGATTGGTTACGGACTTCATTTTCTAACCGGCAGACTACACTTCAGCCCTTGCCTATTCAGGGTCTCTTTTACAAGTGGTCGTGTGATCTTGTAGGTCCCTTTCCCGTTTCTACAAGAGGCAAGCAATACATCATGATAATGATCGAGAATTTCAGCAAATGGGTGGAAGTTGTGGCACTCTCGCAAAAACTGCCAAACTCACCACCGCAGCTTTTAAGGAGCACGTGCTCCTCTGATATGGAGCCCCAGCAGAAGTACTCACGGACCAGGGAATCGAGTTTCGTGGCGAATTTCACGATATGTTGGATGATGCTTTAATTGATCACAGACGATCAAGTCGTGATCATCCTCAAGCAGACGGCTTGGCGGAGAGAGTTGGAGAAACATTAAAGCGGGCTTTGCGTAAACATTGCTTAGAAAAGCAGATCACCGTGTGGGATCAATCATTGGGATATATTGCCATGGGTTATCAGATGTCTGTACAGGCCAATTTAGCAAATTTTAGTCTATATTATGTGTTGTTTGGCAGAAACCCACTATGAAACTCTGAGACCTCCATTGGCCCTCAGAGTATGCAGATCCAAAAGAAACTAATCTAGATAGTGCCAACTCCAAGTTAATATAAACCTAAATGACTGACCCCTTGACAGCCACAATCCCAATTTAGATTCACCCCTGTGAAATAACACTTTCTGTGTGCTCAGTTCCACCACAGAATGCAGAGTTAGAATATGAGATTTGGACACATTTGTTGTTTTTGGAAGATTCATTTTCGTACATGCGTGCGCTCGCGTGTTCGCATACTTAGTAACCGGATGTAATATGGTGGTTCAAATGGATTTGTGGATTGGGGGGTAATTGTACGGATGATTTTAAGGTGACGTAAAAGTACAAATTAAGTGACGCGAAGAAGCGTACGAAAAATACGGAATGCGAAATAAAAATGGACGGCGGATCGCTTCGCGATTTGATTTGAAATATTCGAAGGGTTTGAAAAAGTACGCCGGCCATACGAAACATAATGCGACAGACCGCATTTATTAAATGTGACGCCGCCGGTACGGAGCGTCGTATTTGACACGTGAGATTTACGGCGAAGTACGTGGTTTCATACGAACAGGATTTAGATAGTACGGTTTAATTTCGGCAGTGGTTCGAGCTACACGTGGAGGGCGGACGACGTCCGCCGATATTTCCAAGGGATCGTATTGTTTGATGACGTGTTATTAAGTGGACCGTACATATGCGATGTCGGTTCACTACGTGGACTTATCGACAAGTGACTAAGCAAGTTGTCACTTATGACGCGGATTTATGGATGCGTCGGTGTAAATATTTGAAGAAACATTTTCTTGTCGTATATGTATTAATAAATTAGAGTTGATTATGATGTTTATATTTTAAGTGATCAATTAGGGTTTTCGATAGTTTAATTTGTGTGTGTACGATGTCGTACTTGTAGACAAGTGTACGCTTACGATTGCTTGACTTTCAGGTGTACGCTTACGATTAGTGTTTCTTAGTAATTGGCTATTATGGTTAAATATGACTTAATGACAGTTACGTAATTTACGTTGGTTATTTTGACACTTTGTGATTCGTTGACAGTTCACAAGTGTATATATAGGAATGAGCTTTGTTAAGAATTAATAATCAATGCTTAGCATAAAAAGTAGGGACCGAAGATGTAAACTTTTAGGGTTGCCGATTAGGTCATGCATTTGGGTAAATGTGTTTATTGGTATACTTTTCTTTATTTAATGTTTATGTGAGATTGCACTCTTTTGTTATTATTTATTTATGTTGTTTTATATATGTTTGATATGCATTGTTTATGCATTTGTCCTAGGGTTTGTTTATGTCGATTATTCCATCAAACCTTAAATGTTGTCATAGGGTTTATTTATGTTGATTATTCCATGAAACCCTAAATGTTGTTTGTTGCGTCTGTGTACGCGTATGGAGGATGCATTTCATATGATTGTTCGTCGACCTATTTTTGCTTAGCTTCTTGCATGATAGTTTGGGTCGCTTCTGTTGTTCTTTGGTCTAAAATAGACCGCAGAAGCGACCCAAACTATCATGCAAGAAGCTAAGCAAAAATAGGTCGACGAACAATCATATGAAATGCATCCTCCATATGCGTACACAGAGGCAACAAACAACATTTAGGGTTTCATGGAATAATCAACATAAATAAACCCTATGACAACATCTAAGGTTTGATGGAATAATCGACATAAACAAACCCTAGGACGAATGCATAAACAATGCATATCAAACATATATAAAACAACATAAATAAATAATAACAAAAGAGTGCAATCTCACATAAACATTAAATAAAGAAAATTATACCAATAAACACATTTACCCAAATAAATGACCTAATCGGCAACCCTAAAAGTTTACATCTTCGGTCCCTACTTTTCATGCTAAGCATTGATGATTAATTCCTAACCAAGCTCATTCCTATATATACACTTGTGAGCTGTCAAATAATCACTAAGTGTCAAAATAACCAACGTAAATTACGTTACTGTCACTAAATCCTATTTACGCATATATACATCAGAGTGAATAATACCAAGGAGATTTGTGGCTCGATGATCAGAAACTTGTCGTAGAGGAAGCTTGTGAAGCTTTCCGAGAGCACAACCATCACAAACATGGGACTCTTTTTGACCAAGCTTGACTCCCTCTTTCATATTATGGTTTATCATCTTAGTAAGTCTCTCATAGTGCACATGACCAAGCCTTTTATGCCACAAAACATTATCACATAGGACTCTGGAGTACGCAAAATCAATTTTATTAGCCAGGTCCATGCGGTACAAAAAGTTTGGGCCTCTAGTTCCTACTAGAGCTACTCTTCCATTCTTGCTCACTATTTTCTTGCCATTTTTCTGGAGAACCTCAAAGCCTTTGCTTTCAGCTACAGACGTAGAAAACAGATTTTTCTTGAACTTTAGAACATACAAGACATCATACAAAGTTCTCTTAACAACCTTTCCATCTATCACACAATCGAGATCTATGTTTCCTTTGGCATTTGATTCAACAGCATAGCCACAAGCATAAAAGATCTGACGTAAAGGAATAGGAGACATCTCCTTAAACCAAGACTTGTTCCAACACATGTGTGAAGAGCTGCCGGAATCCATTATCCATCCGAGGTCCTTTTCTCCTTCCATCATGTCGAGTTTGGCGAGAGCAAAGAACTCTTTGTCATCAGTTTTTGGAAAACTGATCACATCAGGTGTCGTTTCCTCGGTTTTTTTCTTCTCCAATTCCGTATCCTCCGCTGAAAATGCAACAATTTTATTCGGAGGTTTTTGGGAAATGGGAGGTCCGCGGTGTCTCCATCCTTTCCGAAAGGTACCTGTTTCAAGAGCTTTTATATACAAAGGACAAGCTCTGAAGGAGTGACCATCAGTATAGCAATAAACACATTTCTCAAACTGAGGATTAAACTGATTCCCTTGATATCTATTTTCCCTCTGAAACTGAGCCGTAAATGCTACAGCTGGTTTTCCAAATCCTAAAACTGTCTGAGTAGCCTCTTCTGCCAAGATAAACTCTATAGCTGTTTGCAAATTCCAAAGAGGTTTAGACAATTTTTTCAGTTCATCTGAGGCTCCTTTATATTCATTAGGAAGCCCCTTTAGGAGAATCATGGCCTGATGATAAGGGGAGAAAGTCCCCCCAGAACATGCATTTTCTGACAGTAACATTCGAAACCGATTAGTGTATTCCACCATGCTACCACCTGTGTACTTATACTCATAGATTTGACTAGCAGTTATAATCTCATGCTGGTCACTAGCTTTAACATAAGAAGATTTCAATGCATCCCACAAATCTGATGCCTTTGCAACATTAATATATGTCATATGCAATTCTTTTGATATCATAAGCTTTACTAAATGCAAAGCCTGGTCATTTTTCTGATCAAAACTGGCATCAGATTCTGCCAATGATCCATTTAACACATCAATAAGTTTCACTTGCTTGAAGTAAGACTTAACCAAATCTGCCCAATACAGATATTCACGTCCATCAAAGACCGGAATTCGTGAAGGCGGGCCCGTGACCTGTTTTTCTGAGACAAGTGTTGGTACTGAAGATGAAGAAGATGCAGCAGTAGTCATCGTAGAACAAATCAAGAGAGGAAGCTTCCACAAATACCGATGGCTGAACAGAAACTTTGACAGACTATACCTTTCAGAAAGGTGCTCTAAACGTCCTGCAAATTTGCCACAATGTAGATAACATACAAAGGAACACACACACAAAATTTCAATCAATTCCGCTCACAAATCTGTGAGATATGTAGAAATGAAATTACATAAAACTGAGTGTACAGTTTTCATATCATTTGTTCCTAAAAATCAAATTCACTAAGTCCTACTTTTATACACCGAAACTACACTAAGCTGTACGGAGGCATTCCAGCCGTACATCTAACATTCTATCACACATATTTACACCGAAGTTCAGACAACGTAAAGTGATAATGATCTAGTCACGCCTCGTCACTATTTGTTGGCGGCGGCTGTCAGCGGTCCGATTAGAGGATTTGGCACCGTAGAATTGACTTCACGAAGTCCAGTGGTCCTGCCGAATTTCCGTACGTCCACGGAGGACATACTCACGCATTCTCCCAAGTGACGACACGTGTCCCAAGTGTGAATGAACCGTGAACTCCCAACTTCACTGTCACACTAATTTCGGTAAGTACTGAACCGAACTCAACCAAAAATAGCTTAAGTCCTGAACAGCTCTCTCTCACAACTGAGGCATAAAGAGGACTAAAGCTTTCTAAAAACAACAAGTCTACCTATTTCACCCCCTGTTTTCTCTAGAGAGCCTATGCAGCCATGGCTCTAGCTCCCTATCCAGCCTTCAGTGACTACAACAAGTGTGGGGGCTTGGATAGGGGAGTTAGAGGCAGACCGCCTCTGCTCTTTTTCTATCCTAATACGGACCTAGAAAATACTCAAATATCAACACACTACTAGGTAGAAATGTACAGAAAGTTGCTAGCCTACCTTTGCCTCTTATGTCTGATTCTCTTTTCGTGGAAGAACTGACCAACCCAGCATTGCTTATTGCTAAGGAAATGCCTATGGCTTTTGAAAATTTGCAGATTGACAACATCCCGACTCCTTACGGGTAGCAACGACTCGCATTAGCAGTTACCGACCACAACAAAAACCCTTTCGGGTGGCGGATTATGTTTATTTGCGACGGCAAACTTTTGACACAATCGACACGGATGTTTTAGCTAACATCTTGAGGATAACAAAAATCAACTCCAATGGGTTATTAAGCCTACAAGAGGCCGATACGCGAACTTTGCGGGAGCATTCGAAAAATTGTGCCCCCTGCTACCTACCTGATCTTTCCTCCAGCATGGACCTGTGGCGGATGCCGATTACCGAGGCCACCGAGTGTCAGTTATGTCGGCGATCTGATGGAGATCAACAATGCTCCTCTGTGACTATTGCAATCTGGGATTCCATTTGGAGTGTTTGGTGCCACCTCTGCACACTATCCCGACTAGACAGTGGTTTTGCCACGGATGTCGCGACCTACCGGCTGTCCTTCCCGGCTCCCCCGCAAGCTAAGGAGTTTTGGGGGGGGATTCCATCATTACTTACCTAATCTCGCTCTGTCTTTTATTTTCTTGCTAAGTCCGTGTGTTTGGAATAATTTGCTTTTTCAGACAGATCCATTTATTATTTCTTGCGGTATATATGCTTTGTACTCCGGTTGTGGTGACAAATACTGTACATATGTAATGGTCATTCATTTTTTGGTGTCTATCGGCGACCCACGTTGGATGTGATGCATGCCAACAACACCTAAGAGGTTGGATAGGGATGCTAGGCCATCAAGCTTCAAAAGATACTGAAGCGCAAACAAGTAAGGAGTTACTAAAAGACGAGATCACGAAGGTTTGCAAAACAAAAGGTAAGTGTTGAAAACAGTAATTCATAGTTTACTTATCTTTTGAGATAGGGAGAGAGAGATTTTCAAAGAGAAGGAAACCATCGCTACCTCATTGGTGGCTCTTTGGTGGCCAAGGTGGTAGAATGAGGCAAAGGACAAAAGGTCATTTTAACAAAAAGTTAGTTATCAATAATTGGAAACCGGAGAAGACGGGAGAAGGAACCAAGGCTCTCGATTTGACAACCGTCAGCTGGAAAGCCATGTTGTACAATGGGCGTACAAAAAGTACATCGACCACTGTACGTACCTTTCTTGCACTCTACAGTCTTCCTATTGGTCTAAGGTTTAGTAGTAGGCAGACTAAGACTTAGTGAAATTCAGTCGCCTCTTTGAGAGAGCTTGTATGCATAGAGGTCAATTTTTACCATTTATAATTTACTGTTCAGGGGAGCAAATTCAATGATCCCTAAAACCCTATAATAACCCATAGTTGTCCAATTCGTACGGATTTCAACTTTTTTCCCAAAACTATGAAGTATTCGCTTGTTTCGTAGTTTTCGCAAATTTCGTATTTTTTTCTTGTACGAATTGTACGGAAATGTACAAAAGCGTAACTCTAAAAATCCTTAAAAAATATGAAAAAAGTACGGACGATATACGAAAACGTACGGATATATACGGAAACCGTTCCTTGATAACCGTAAAAGTACATAAAATTTAAGATTGTTGTACTGAAATGTACGGGAACGTACGAGAAGGTACTCTACAAACCCTTAAATCCCGCTTAAATAACCCTAAAATGCACAAAAATGTACGGTTATGTTAGTACCTGTACGGCAATGTCACGCAACTGTACTAAATAATACGGAAATGTACGGTAGCGTACCCTAAAAAATGTAAAAAAAATAACTGAAAAAGTACAGAGAAACACGGATACTGTAAGTAAATGTACGAAAAATCTAAAGCGGTTGTACTTAAATATACGGAATGTACTAAAATGTACCCTAAAAACCATAAAATCCCCTAAAACCCTGAAATAACCCTAAAATGTACCGACATATACGGACACTGTACGAAATTGTACGAAAACTGTACGAATGCGAAATAAGGTACGAATTTTAGCACGAATTTAATAAAATTTGAAATTGTTTTATGCGCACTGTACGTAGTAATCGTTACACCGCCAATCGCTATTAGCGTAGTGTACGCTAATTCTGTCCCGCCTTTTTTTTTATTCTCCAATAGCGTAGCTTATTCTATTTTTTTATGTACGCCATTTAGGGTTATTTTCCAAGTACCGTACTAAACGGAAGTACGTCATCTTTTAAATAGTGCGGTGTACGGTCAGAGTCCGACCCTTTTTAAGTGAAAAAGTACAATTCATTATGTTTAGTAGCCGCGGACGCATGAGAATGTGCGGTCTAAAAAGGGGATCAAATCTGATTTTCAAATATCACGCTCGCATATATTTGTCCAACAACCACGTTTCGACTGTGTGAACGTACGATTTGTCTACGATTTGTCAGATTTTGTACATATACCTATATTAGTGTTAGCATGTTTGCGACCGACATTTACATTTTTCAAAGACCCAAATTAGAATTATTAAACAATTAGAATGTTTGTTTTTATCCAAAATTTTAAAATTCTTAATTACCGTAAACCACGGTAATTATTCATATACGCAAAAGAAACTTCTACGCTAATAGCGATCGGCAGTGTAGTTTACTCCGTGCGTTTTATGCGCATAGGACATCTATGAAATAAACCCATAGACGTACGGACATCTACGGACACTGTACGTAAAATTACGAAAATGTACGGTGCAAAGTGGGGTACGCATTTTATCAACTTTTCAAAATCGTTTGATGCGTAACGTACGTACTATTGTTTTGTTTACACCTAATATGCGCACGGGCCATCTATGCTACGAACCGACTGAATGGAACTTTCACTAACTTAATGGAATCGTTTCCGTACATCCTGTACGGTTTTTGCCATGAATCTGTGGCCGAATCGTGCTACGAGTACCAGATAATAATCGAGCTGTATTCTGTCAAAAAATATGAATTTCGTGCGATCTAAACATTCTCTCGAACGGAAACTCGAATCGTGCTATCGCATTTTTCCTCATAGCGGTGGACGAAGATTTTTTTGGTAGACGGGAAAACTGTCGTACGGATACGAAGTCCACGTGTCTTTTTTTTACTTTCTCGCATGTCAACTTTTGTCGCGATGTGTGACGGCGTCGATCGCAACGTTTTAGGCGGGTCCATACAATTCACGCCATAGTACGACAAAAAAACCAATGTTACAGCAACAACAAT
This sequence comes from Zygnema cylindricum, assembly GCA_037447655.1. Lineage (NCBI taxonomy): Eukaryota > Viridiplantae > Streptophyta > Zygnematophyceae > Zygnematales > Zygnemataceae > Zygnema > Zygnema cylindricum. Next base: position 213,845 of record JBBHKE010001558.1, read on the forward strand.
AATTAGTAAAAGTAGTACGGTCATTGTAAATTGTACGGTCAAGCTAATCATACGGTCATGGCGGAACTGGAGTTGTACGGAGACGCGGCCGCGGCTTTGTCGGCGGAAGCGAGGGCCCTCGTCAGCCCTAATTTTGTCGCGGAGTGTGACCGTCACCAGATGAATATGTACGGAATTCCCTACAGCCTTGTCTCTTTTGGTTTTTTAGTTTTTTTTGTTTTTTTTTTTTAGATTGATCCGTCTGTGAATTCTGCCGTGGAGGGTGGGTGGGGAGGGGGGGGAAGAGAGGGGGGGGGGGGGGG
>JBBHKE010001558.1:216024-308772 GCA_037447655.1 Zygnema cylindricum
TTTCCCTCAGGCCTCTCTCTCAATGCTATCTCTCGATCTCTCTCTCTAAATTTCTCGCTCTCGATCTTGACCTCTGTCAATTTCTCTCTCCCCCCTTCTTTCTCTCTCTGTGAGTAACTTTCTCTCTCTATCCCCCTGTCTCTCTTTCTACCTCTCCCTCTCCCTCATCTCTCGGACTCCCTTTCCCAGTTTTACTTCCTCTCTCACTCCTTTACTTGCCACCTCTTGTTGGCAGTCTTTTCAGTGTCCTTCTCTCTCTCTCCTCTCCCCACTCTCGGTTCTCTCTCACACACCCCTCTCCCTTTCTCTCCCACCCCTCCACTATCTTGATTTATTCCCTTACCTCTTCCCCTTCTCTCTTCTGTACCTATCACTTCTTTTTCTCTCCTTCCACATTCTTTTTCTTTCAACTTCCTCTCACTCTTTTTCCTACTTCCTGCCTTTTTTCTGTTCTTTCTCTCTATTTTTCTCTCCCTCTGTACTCTCCCTCCGTCTCTCCTCTCCCGCCCTCTCTCTCCCTCTCTTCCCTCGCGCCTCTCCCTTTGCCCTCTCTCGTTCTCTCCCTCTCTCTCCTTTATCTCTCGCACTTCTTTTCTGTCTTTGCTGTCTCCCTCTTCTCTCCCTTTGTCTCCTTTTCCCTCGCCTCTCCCTCTTCTTTTTGTCCCTATCAAAATGTGACCTTATCAAAAATAAATTTTGTGAACAACTCCGTGGTTGAGTCATCCTAATCATTAATAATCCACGTTAATTTGAGGACAAAGTTACTTGTCGAGGTTTATTTCAAACGAACTCATGTTTATACAGTCTTATGTATGTTTTTTAGTGCTAAAGTTACTACCTAACTCACCTTGAAAACCTCATTGAAACAATTTTGTTCCTATAATAGTGTGGGTCACACTAATGGTGGTTATTGGTATAGTGAAGGTTCTCAGAAAGGAGGCGAGAGGTGTTCACGGAGATGTTTTCAATTTAAAAAGAAAAAGGCTAAGGTTTTTAGGTTTTAAGTTTTAGGGTTTAGGTTCTTGGTTTTTATCATTTTTGCGTATCGATCAAAATTGAAGATGATATACCGCAATTACGGTATATTGTAATATCAGAAAGCTCAAAACTGTATAGTTGTTCGATTTCTGATAAAAATTGATTTGGCAATAATCGCCGATAATCGACCGATATTTTTTTCGATTAAGACATTTTAGTTTTACACAATATAGGGAATTGTCAGAGTGTACAAAATATGCCAAATTTACGGAATGTACAGACTAAAAATCCATATTGTTGATATCAAAGTATCGATTTCGAGACATCGCAATTATCAGCCGCTCGATATATCACTTCAATTTATTGCGATATACCGGATACCGAGACCCCTGATACATATGGATTATCGGCAAAAACTGTTCGATATGTAACACTAGTTTTTAACTTTTTGTTAGTTTTAGGTTTTCAGTTTAGGTGTTTGGTCTTTAGAGTATAATTAAGTTGTACGAAGTACAGAACTGAACACTAAAAGTACAACCATGTAATGGATGACAGTTAATTATGTCAATTTGCCAGAGAATTTACTTTCTCTGAAACACTGTGTTCTCTTTTCCTTCCATGTGCTAGTCCGTTATGAATAATGATCAGCAACAAGATTCTGTATTTAAAGTCAGTCTTTTGTAGTTATTCTGTTAAGTGCTGTAATCACACAAAGATAAAACCCTAAAAAATTCAAATGCTAAACTGTTAAGGTGTGACTGGTGGACAGAGAATTGAAAGAGAGACTCAGGAAACACTATCCTGAAGCTTATGATGAAGCCGTCGAAGAAATTGATGTCGATGAGAGACCAGACCTAGAGATGGAGAAGTGATGGATTTGCATAATTGTAGTGATGATTCGCGAATACAAGCGGGACAAAAATGTTAGTTTTTGAGTTTAGGAGTGCACCTATGAAAGCTTCACATTTGACAAAACCAAACACTTCATGGTAGAGAGAGTAGGAAATGTACAGAATTTGTAGAATAATCAATCTCATGTTGACTAACAAAGTCAAAAAACATGAGGGTTTCTAGGGATAGATTTTCAGGCTAATCCGTTTTTAGAATTTTGCATGACAAGCTCTTTTTTGAAGTTTGTCTTTCATTTCCATTGTCTTGGAAAGCAATTGTGTTAAAAACTATTGTGGGAATGGTGCAAATGCGTTCTGTTTTGTTCCACTTCCAATTGAGACTGGGAAACAATGAAAGATAAAATATCGGCTTTCTTCATATCTACATAATTATTTTGGGTGACTAAGACGGCATTTTAAAATGTACTTTGAATGTGATCAAATTCCATTTATTTTTTAAATAAGTTAGCAATGGTTTCTCATCTTCTGCTTGTTTTTTAGGGAATTAAGCATGTTTCGACTAGAATTAGCAAGAGATAGCTGGTATCCACTCAATTAATTCACCTTTCAGAAAGCTTGCCAATCATGTTTCATTTCACAGCCCAAAAACATCAACCTCGTTGTTCTGAGGGTCAATTAAAACTGTCGCCAAGTTTATGTTGTTAAATGCTAATGGCAATTGATCATGTAACGTGATGACTAACTCAAATGTTACCTTAAACTTCAGGAACTCAGTAATAAGCAATATAAACTTCAGGAACTCCGTAATAAGCAACAGTGTAGACATGTATTTCAGAGTTGGTCCACTAAAAAAAGTCAACGAGGCACAGACACTGTCATGAAAGCTGTGTACATGGGAGCATAAAAATAAAGGCAAAAGAAAAATCAAGTACAGGTGGAAGCAAATTAAAAGGGAAATAAGGAACAACAAAATACTTTCGAAACACATAGACAGAATGTCTCACTATATCTCAAATTGACACCTCAAGGAGGAAAGGCTAGCAGGGCAAACCATAAAAGCCACGAGGAAAACACCAGGCTGTGCATGTTCAATGGCAGATTTCCAAGAAATGGCATTCAATTCAGTCTGCGATCTGATTTAATCATACATGAGGCAAAATAAAAACACCAAAATGTTTCTGGACCTTTAGTTAAGGGTCAAAAAATGAAATAATTGACAGTATGCTGAAGAGATCAGCATGCAGAAGGTGGTACATATCCTGAACATTTACAGAACACAAGCCGTAACAAAAAAGGTTGCCCAATAGCAGAAAACAATCCCTAACTGGTCAACACAACTGCACTCTCTGTGCACTGTGGCTCCGTCTTTATTTAAGACAAAACAATTCAAACCCTAATAACAAATAAGCATATAACCAGAAATCTCAGTCCAGTTATTTAAAACCATCAATACAGTGATGATCTCTTAGGTTAGGGTTTCAAACTTAGATTCGCAAAAAGTAGCAAATCACTTGGTAAGTTGTCAGCTTCACAACATCCCCCAGAAACATAGGCTGCAATAGTACTCATGAGAATGATGAAACCGCTTACTCACGGCTCATACCTTGCTAACCACCGGCAGAAACTAGAAGATCTACATGGAGGCAGAATATTCTGAACGCCAAGAAAGTTTATCTCTACCAATATGTACATCTTTTACGATCACAAGAAACTACTGCAGAAAAAATTATGCACGTTCGCCCCTAATACGTCTGGCAAGCTGAATATCCTTTGGCATGATTGTCACACGTTTGGCATGAATGGCGCAAAGATTTGTGTCCTCGAACAAACCGACCAAATAAGCTTCAGCTGCTTCCTGGAGGGCAAGCACTGCATGGCTCTGGAATCGCAAGTCCGTCTATAAACACAAGAAAACAAAACAAAAAAAAACATGAATAAGAAGAGTAGAAAACACTCAAAAATCGCATGTAAAAACCCTAATCAGACTCAGAAAAAGCATGAGTAACTAAATAAGAAAAAAGTGAAACATCTGGCCATACAAACCCTAATCAGACGAGCAGAAACCATGAACAAGGAGAATAAGAAAACACAAAGAATTTGTACATGCAAACCCTAATCACACTCATTGAAAAAATATGGAAAGGAAACGGACACAGATAAACCAAAAAACAAATGGATACAAACGCCTGACAGGTCCTTACCTTGAAGTCCTGCGCAATTTCACGAACAAGACGCTGGAAGGGGAGTTTGCGGATAAGAAGCTCAGTACTCTTCTGGTACTTACGGATTTCTCTGCAATCAGAATCCATAAAGCAGAAATAGTTAGCATTAAAGTAAGAAACCCGAGGAAACCTAGTAAAATAACATCTGCCTGAATCCACCAACAGTGGCATATATTGTTGAAAAGAACCAAATACAGCACTAAGACATCATAAACGAAAACGAAACGACCTCCACAAGAATTTCGAACATACCGGAGAGCAACGGTTCCAGGGCGATAACGATGAGGCTTCTTCACACCACCAGTAGTAGGTGCTGATTTACGGGCAGCCTGCAAAACAACAATCAAATAAGAGAGTAAGTATAAACCTTCATAATCGTAACACTGGTATCCCCTAGATTTAAAAGCGAAAATAGAATTAACAGAACAAAACCAGGATGAAAAGCACAGAATGTACAATCTGTAAAGGCTTTCACAAGCCAGACGTAGAGAAGAGAAGCGTACTTTCGTTGCCAGCTGCTTCCTTGGGGCCTTTCCTCCAGTGGACTTGCGGGCTGTCTGCTTGGTACGAGCCATGGTTGTCAAGCAAACGGACAATAGGAGAAAAGAAATGAGAACGTAGAAGGGGAGAAAACAGAAAAATAGATCAAACTAAAGAATGTCCGAGAGCTGGAGAGAACTTTATGCTGGAAATGGGAGAGAGTCGTTTGACGGCGACAAAATAATACAATCGGATTGGCTGAATTTGAACGCATCCAATTGCGTCAAGTTTCCAAAGTCAGACGGAAAAAACTGGGAGCTGTGTTTGTTTTGGCAGCAGGAAATGTTTCAGATGCTGACCGCAATAGCAAGGAGAAGCTTCTGATTTGATGATGGCTCTCGTGGCCATTTAGACAACATACCCGCTAAAAATATTTTGTTCCAGAATTAGCAACGGCTACTTTGTATCAATTCGTCCAATGGGATTCGACATATGAACGCCTTCGGTTTGATAAATGAGATGCCTTAGCCGTTGATTCCAGCGTGGAGATTGTGTTTGTTTCGGGAAACGGTCACTTCGAAACTAAACTGTTACACTACTTGTTCCTCCTATGGTACATAGAACAAAACGTACAAACCGTTCTGGTACTTCATTCCGTAGTTCGCACGGGAAAATCGAAGGCAAAAGAGCGATTGTGGCTTGCGTCGGGGTTTCCGTGTTTAAGTACAGTACACCGCGAATCGTAATTAGAGTAATGAAAAAATTAGAGTAAAAAAGCCAAAAAAAAACAATTAGAGTAATGAACTCTAATTTATGTGATAGAACTTTTTCACAGAGGAAGTTTACTCTAATTTATTTAAGTACTCTATATTGGGTTATGTCGGCATTAATTATCCGCGCTGAAATTATGAACACTAAATTACGTAGATGTACAAAATCTGTCAGTCCGTATAGTTTTGACGTAATTATGACGCTAGTATTATTTGTCGCGCTGAATGTCAGTTAATGTTCACAATGATGACGATGCTGTCGACGGACGAGAGTTATGCGAATGGCTTTTTTCCGATGTGATTGATTTTTCGTTTAGTGCGATTTCACGTGCGAGCGCTATTCTATTAAATCATAATTTGTACCTTTTTACTTAAAAAAGTATAATTTTGCACGGTCGAACGTCGTCCGTACTCCACACTATTTAAAACGAACCTATATTACAATTTTTTACGCTAATTAAACTCACCTAAATTATAATAATGAAAAAATTAGAATCGTTTACTCTATTTGATGTCATAGAGTCGAAATTTCGAGCGACCGAATTAGAGTAATTTACTCTAATTACTACACCGTGAATCGTTATTAGCCTTATGTACGCTATATCGGCACCCCAAAATTTTGACATTGATACCTTAAATAAAATAGAGTACACTATTTAAGAAAGTGGACCATAATCTGCCACGTCTCCTTGCACTAAATTAGAATGAATGACGCTAATTTTTTCTTTACACTAATAATTTCTATACGCTAATAACGATTCAAGGTGTAACGTAGCAACAGGTCTTTGTATTTTGGCATTTCGGGAAAGTAAACTGGGAAACGTTTGGATTCAGAAGTATGTCAGATAAGAACTTTGCTAATTGTATTGCTGTATTGTCAAGACCCAAAATAGTTAAGCTTTCACTATCATGCAAACTATAATATTTAAAAAAAAAAATGCAAAATGTTGCTAATAGAAGGAACCCTCGTATTAAAGTCGAAGTTGATAAACAACCAGAAAGGACCAGAAAGAATCCAAGTTCGAGTATTAGGTGTGACAATACAATTCTGACCCAGGAATAGGAATAGAAGGCAGGTAATACTAAGAGAAAGAGAAGGCAGCACTAAAAATAATATGCAGAAGAATGGTGGGCAGCACCAGCAATATTGTAGAAATGTTTAGTTGCTTGGTAACTTTTGCTGTACTTATTGTTGTTGTTATTGTTTTCAGTAGTTTTTGGTGATTCTGTTGTCTGCCATCGAGGAAATTACCGTATACCCTTGTGACAATTACCTGAAAGCTGAAGCATTGCATCTAAACATATAGACATCCAGGATGATGCATCTCTTACGGACCCAAAACCGATTGAAAAAAACACGCAAAGAAGTACGAAATTGAAAGATCAGAAAACTGAAAACAATTGACTCCCCATGACAACATACACAACAACATTTACAAGAAAATAACATACAGATTCAGTAAGAAAGCTTGAGGGTAAAGAGCTAGGAAACGATCAGCCAAAAAGAAACAAAAAAAACAGACTACGAAGAGTGAGAAAACCAGAGTAAATTGAAAGAAGTACCCGAAAAAGAATAAACATAAAACCGACAACAAAACAAAACGCCCTACCCTCTTATTACACGTTTGGTATAACAACCAAACAAAAAGATTGATACACAGCTCCGATATAACTTCACGACCGTTCAAAAATAAATAAGATTACTCTTCCTCCTCTACGAATCAACAAATTTTCCAAATCCTGCCATTTAGAGATACTACGTAGCGGCAGAGAAGGACAAGAACCCGCATTTAGACTTGTGTCTAAACACCAGGGCTCCCATCCCAGCTTTATCCAGCAAACACCTTCAACAAAACATAAAGAGTTACGAGCACAAAGGTACGGAAACACTACATGCCATTTCCACATATATCGTAGTACAGATAGTATGATACACATAGAGCAAGGTGTCGTCACATATAGCGTTTCCACATGTTTTTGCACTTTCGAACTACGTAACTAACTGTAAACAGCGAAGGACACCAAATTTATTATTATAACTTTCCAAACACCCCAAAAACACATACCAACAGGAAAACAAAATTGTTCTATTATCGGAGTGGTGTACTAAACTTCCACATGTAAGCAAAAAATACATTTGTACAACTGTAACACTAATCTACCATTTTACTGCATTGATAACACTAACATCAGCAAGAAAACAACCTTGCATGGGATGCTACCACACATGACAAAAATACTCAGCTTTTAAGCAGCGGCCAGTAAACGAATCAGCCTGAAGTGTCGGATTCTTTCTTGCGGTAAACAGCTAGCCCTAAATAGAAAAATGACAACAAAAAAAAACAAAATGTCAACTCAGCAACCTCTCCAAAAAGAATTAAGCCTGCAATACTACTGCCAATGTCCCTGCTGTCCCTGTCCCTGTCCCTGTAACTGTAACTGTAACTGTCCCTGTAACTGCCCCTGTAACTGTAACTTTCCCAGTTCCTGTCCCTGTGCCTGCATCCAAACCTGCAACTGTGGAAACAATCAGATGTTTTACACAGACCAGAGGTACCGTTTTTCTGCAACGGTATCCTCTGGCATGGAATGAGCAAGGTTAGAATTTGAAGCATCCATGGGCTCATCAGATGTTGTACGCCGTTGCTGTCACCAGTCCTGCACTGCTGCAGACGAGCCAACACATGAGGCCTTCATTCCCTCCTCCTCACATGAACCGCAGTCGTCTCCATAAACCTGTACAATAAAGCGCATTCATTTCAAAACATTGCAAGTCCATTCTCCACAAACTAAAGGTCAGAGTACCTGCAGTCACATACACAGAAGCTGTCCTGCACCTGCAAAGACACACATACACACACAGCTTCACTCCAAACCAGCGCAGGAGTACCTGCAACCTGCACAGCAATTTGAACCACTGTGAGCAAAGATGCTCTGCAACAGCACAGACTCCATACATCCTTGATTGCCTCATTTTGCACTTTCCCGCCCTCGCGAAAATTTTGCTGACTACCTGGGTTGTGACATCCTGGTTCCATACAAAAGCTAGACCAATCCAGCCTCATAACAGCAAACAGCTCAAAAAGCACACAAAATCCAGGGCCAAGGAGGACAGCTCTACAGACTGCAGCAAAGAAGAGAACAAACCATGTATACTGAGGTTTCAATTAGTAAGCCTGTGGGATTGGTGGTGGAGGTGGCAAAATCTCCCGGACAGAACCACCATTTTGCTGTTCTCTGTCACGTTCCTCTCGTTCTCTATTCCACTGCTCAATTTTAGCGCGCCGTTCTGCGCTCCCTTCCCGTACAGCGCTTTTTTCTCTACGTCTGTCCGGACTGTAACTTCTACTTCGCTCCCTTCTTCTGCTGCCTCTGTAATCATCATATTCGCGAGATCGGCTTCCACTTCTTCCCGAGCGTTCATCATACCGCCCATATCCCCGCCCATTCCTACCAGCATTCCCTCGCCCACCCCTGTACCCACGATCATCATAGCGCTTATCATAGTCACGAACAGGACTGTAACTGCGACTCCTGCTTCTTCGCTTGTCTCCAAAAAGCTTCCTCCGAAGTTCCCTGCAAAAACAGCAAAATCATATATCATTGACACAACTTCTTAAAAGCATACGCTATGGTACATAAACAAGAGCATCCAAACGAAGATCGCAAGATTAGTTCACTGAACTAAAAACGGACGCAAACGCGTAGGAGTAAATTAGTATCCTAATTTAACTACAACCTTAACATGTCATTGGCCATTCAGGAAACGTCAAAAACATACCTGCTAATTTTACGCAAATGCATGAAATTGCAGTATCCACCGCGATTGCATGTCTGCTCTTCATACTGGCGGCAAGTAGCTTCACGAAAGTCGGTCACTGGTGAGAAATCAGCAATGATAGGTCGACCTGGCAACAAGACATAAGAATCAGCCAAGAAAAACCTCAAAAAGCTTGTTTTCACAACAAATTGATTTGATTTGCTTAACAACCTGCTTTAATTTTGCTTATAAACCTATTTTAATTTTGCTTAAAAACTTGCTTTTATTTTGCTCCTTCCAATTCCAAAACACAACTATTCAAGAAACCATTTATAGCTATTCTGACAAAAGATAACCCCCCAACAAAAGGAAAAACAAAAGAGTAAAAGACTCACCAGCATAAAAACGGCCAGTTAATGCTCTTAAAGCAGCAGCTGCCTGTTCCTCCTCCGCAAAGTTGACATAAACATTTCCAACCTGAAGTGACAAAGTTCCAGCGTAAGAAATTACCGCTTCAAAGGTGAAAACAACTGCTTCTAATATGGAAAACTACTGCTTCTAATATGAAAAACTACTGCTTCTAATATGAAGAACTACTGCTTCAAGTGATGCTTATAAGATAAAAAGCACTGCTGCTAAGATGGCGCAAGTCTGAGCACAGCAGAATCTGCAAATAAACGAGAAAATACACAACAAGATTACCAAGGTCCACTGCCTTTAGTCGAATCAGTCGAACATTCTTCTACAATGCTTTTATTTCCATCAACCCACACTGAGTGTAATAAAAAGACGAGCAATGTAAAAAAAAAAAGAAAAAGCCGGAAGCCCCTTTGAGGTTGATAATCAACTTACCATGTGGTCAGCCAGATTGTCACAAACATTTAAGCTTTCAATCTGTCCATAACGACTGAGCTCCTCATGAAGGTCCTCATAGAAGTCTTCAAAATGCTCTTGCACTTTCCTTGGGTCCATCTGCTGTGCTTGTGCAGCTTGTTCCGTTCCAGGTGCAGCCATGTCAGGTCTCTGATACATATTCGATAACAATATTGTTGGAGATATCGTTGGCCTGTACATCACAAAAATAAAACCTCTTATGAAGAACAGCAACAAAACATTTATCAAACAGCGTAGCGTATAGTTTCACAACAGTACCAAAAGAAACTGGTTTAGTTAGTGTGGAATGCAGCAAATAGAAAGATGTATACGCCCTCCTGCTCGCACATCACCTGTCTCTTAAGAGTGAACACAAATTTAAACAAAAATACCGCAAGGTACAACATAGCATGCTTCGTCGACCACCAGCTTTGTCCGCATTTCCACAATCAACTATTCTCCATATGGAGTAAGAAAGGGAAAGAAAAAGAGAGGGCGAGGAGGAGAGAAAAAGAACAAGGAGAAGTACCTGTTGTGAAGCCGAGAACAGCGATCACCATGCCGGCATGCTCCTATCTTGAAGTAAAATGGACAATTAACTCTATCTTTTTCTGTGCCAAAAATGGAAGCTAAATGCTCTGCCATCCTATATCCTTCAAGAAACAACGAAAACAAAATCTGAAAGAAAAACCTCCTTGAGGAACACTAAACAATCTGCCAGCTAGGGCTTTATAAACAAAAGAAGAACACGTGAGCTGCAAGGCAGAGAGGCAGATTGCCGGAAGAAAAGGGTGCAGAAAATCCAGCAACACAAAATCTCTTCTATGTCTTGGATGGAGAATATATACGCATGGATGCAGGGTAGGTGTTCCAGAAAGGCCTAGAAAGTGACAAATTGTTAACAATTGCAACGTTGTCATAAACACTGCGTACGGCCATACTATGCTTTGTGCACCGTAATACGGAGAAGTACGGCTAGCGTAATTAAACAGACAAATGTAAAATTTAGACAACTCGTGCACCTCTCTGTAAATCTATAACGCTTCTAGCTACACAAGTAACGCCAGTTCAAGCGTGATTCAACGGCTAGATGACTCCCGATGGCGTCACTGGCCAGTAAATCATGGAAACTGTACATAAAAATGCTATTTCCTGTGCAGTTTCCTATAAAATAAGTTTGATAACTACACGTGACTGGATGACGCCAGTTCGTTACCTCAACTTCTTCTTTACCGTAACTTCAATTCTTTACTTGTTCTCTCTACCGTGACCCGTTGTAACGTATTCCAATGCACAAATCATAGAAATCAGGGGGAAAACGTTTTTCATATGGAAGTAGCGCAGCTACATTATGCTTTTTTTACTGTAGATACGCACTTATAATACAAAATTCGCACTGTATGATATTCTAGAGTCTAAAGTGCGATCGCACGTTTTGAACATGGCTGGGCAATTTTTCAAAATGAATGCATCCTCTCAAACCAACAGCTTCATGGCACAACCTCTCTCTACTTTTCCACGTGTCCCTTTTTGTGTCGCTCCACGTGGCTGCTCCTCAGCCGCCACCGTATTCGCTTCCTCTAAACATTTACTTTTTGACAGCCAATTGCCACGTGGCATCCATCCGACTCTACACGTGTCTTCTGCTTTGTCTAGTTCTAAACCTTTCTCTGCCAAACTTGTTTCTTTTGCAAAGCCTTTCATATCAAAGAATGAATCAGATTCAAGATTGAATTTGAGATCAGAATTCAATTCAAAATTGGCATCAGAGATCAACTTAGGGTTGCAATCAGAGATAAAACAGTGGTTTTATCCAGCACAATTAAACAAAGTCAAAGCTTTAGTGTTAAAATCTCCTAATTGTACATTCTTTAGTAGCCACTTTGCCAAAAACTCCGAAACCAGAAGTAAAAAATTGTCTGCAAGGTTGTTCAATCACAGCAAATATTTCTCTTTACCATTATCAAGGGGATCCTGTGATGTGTTTATTTCTCGGGATAGTTTTATAAAAGCTTCTTCATCTACAAAATCTATGGCTGAAAATGTAGTGGCATCCCCAAGCCAGCCAATCCTCCTTTTAGATGTGATGGGGACTCTTGTTCGTGACCCTTTCTATGACGACATTCCAAGATTCTTTGGGTGAATCCCCTCTCATCCCCTCCCCTCCCCCCCCCCCCGCGGTTCTCTCTCCCAGTCTTTCTCCCTCTCCCTCCCCCTCCCCCTCCCTCTCCCCCGTCTTCGCCCTCCTCCCTCTCCCTCTCTCCCTCTTTCTTCCCCCTCTCTTCTCACTCTTTTGTGCTCTCTTTTCCTCCCTTCCTCCCTCCCTCCGTCCCCCCTCCCTCCCTCCTTCCTTCCCACCTTTCTGAATCAAGGCTGTTTTTTTGTCTCATTTTCTCTTTTCTTTTTTGCCAGGGCAGACTAACCATGTCTGAGCTCCTTAAGCAGAAGCATCCTACAGCTTGGGTGGACTTCGAGACCGGACATCTTTCTGAAGCCGAACTTGTCGCCAAGTTTTTCGCCGATGGTCGAGAATTTGATCACAATGGTATCTTCGATTCTCGACAATTTGCTTTTGTAGTTCTAATTTGCAAAAACATTTTTCTTGCCACTAAAAAGTTTCAAAATGTTTCACGAGATTGACAACGATGCTATTGCCTTTTTTGAACAAGGCAAGGAATTGAACATATATGTATGGAAAAACTATTTGCAACTACCACATTATATGCGTAATAATACGTCGTAACCACATATCGTGTTTCCATCTGTTGATGTTGTACTCCTTGCCTCAAACTGCCTTAATTTCTTGTTCAATGCTTTAAATAGTTCCTATTTGCGAAGAGACAAAGCAATGAACCAGTTTTTGTAAACTATTGGTGAAACATTTTAGTGGGCAAGTCTGTAAGAATTTAGGCGTGAGTGAAACTATATTGCAGGTGTAGTTTGTGGGCTTTTTAATAAAACTCTTTGGTAAAAAGAGCTGAAAGACCAGGAAAACTTGGTTTCTAACGGTTTAAAATTTCGTAACCGTTGAAGAAGCTAAATCGTAAGCTTGAGTTCCTATGATTTTTTTCAAAAGCAAACAAAGAGGCTTTATATTGCACACTCCTTATTTTATTTGACAAGTGTTTATAAACAAAATTTCCTTGTTCAGTCCTTCCCTTGATTCTTCCTCCAGACAAGCTTCTTAGAATGGAATAACTTTTTCTGATAACCTTCAAGAAGAAAATTGTTGTAAAAAGTGACGAAATTTTCTCTATATCATTTCATATTGCAATAGTCACTTAAGCCCAGACAGACTTAAATTTTGAGAAGAAGTTGTAAGCCTCTAAGATGAGAGATTCTCACAAAGATTTAAGTTTTTCGTCTCCTTCAAACCTTTTGGATTTCTAAACTTTTTAAGGTCAATTCGGGACTTGGGCCAGGTCTTAAACAATGTATGACAGATGGTTATTTGTATTTGGAGGGAGTGGAAGATCTTCTCCGGAGACTTAGGGATGGAGGATATTCTTTACACGCCTTTACGAATTACCCTTGCTGGTAATTACCACATATATAAATTATCTTAGTTTTTTTCGATTCAAAAAACAACTAGATTTGTACTTTTTCCATGGACGTATTATGGTACAACGACTGTTTGTTGCGTTGTCCTTTTGCAATTTATGATTTTGAAACTATTGTTGTAGAGTGTTTCGATCCAGATTTGGTTATTTTTTGTCGAGTTAATGTCCTTAGAATGACTTTATTAGAGTTTCAACTTCGCAAGCTATATTAGAATTTGAAAAAGCTGTTTGATTTATTTGCTCGTCGTTGACATGTTTAGAATTTTAGCTCTTAAGGTTTTTTACTTTTCTTACACCATAGTTGAAATCGCCCAACTTCTTGCCTGAGTATGATATTAGTCATGGCATCTTAACAACTGGGTAATTATTTGACATTTTTTATTTTTTTTGTGTAATTTTTGTTTTTTTATAATTTATTTATTTTTATACTTGTTAAGAAGCACTTGCTACTTGCATTTGTTTTCACACTTTACTCCCTTTGTACATTCCCAAACTCGTTCTTTTTTTGCAATGAAGATAAAGTATTTGATAAAGTATTATTTATAAAGGATCACATAAGGTATTGATTGTAACCTATTAGATAAAGTTTTAATTGCAAAGTATCAGATAAAAAACTAGATAAAGCATTAATTGTAAAGTATAAGAAAAGCCATTTGGTGAAGCATTGTTTATAAAGTATAATGTAAGATATTCATTTTAACGTATTTAATGAAGTATTACTATAATGTATTAGATAAACAAAGTATAAGTTAAAGAGTTTGATAGTATTAGTTAAAGAGTTTGATAAAGTATCAGATAAAGTATTGATTGTAAAATATTAGTTGTATTGTACTGAAATTTTAGGTGTAATCCGTATTTCCACGTGGCAGGTACCAAATGATAGAAGACAAATTGCAGTTATCACAATATTTACCGTGGACCTTCGTTTCGTGCCATATTGGTATGTATCAATTTTTGTTTGGCACATAAAATGTTAAAATACATTTAACACACAAAATGTTAAAATACATTTAACGCACAAAATATTAAAACACATTTTTTTTTTTTTTAACAAGAATGTAAATGTTTTTACGAACCAGGATGTATTTATGGTTGTGTGGTCTTGGACTCTGTAAGGAATTTTTTCTCGAGGTTTTAAGAAAACGAGGGAGAGGGGGAGGGAGAGGGAGAGGGAAAGGGAGAGGCTTTGTGAAATCTAAATTATAAAGCCATATATTCAAATTGTTAACTGATATTGTTTCCTCAAACTGTTGATGTTCATCATAACCCGAATTAAATTTTCTCCACTTAAAAAAAAAAAAGGTACATTAAATTTAAAGAATTTTTTCTTCATTGAGCATTTTCCTTCGTTCTTTTGGTAACATAATTGCGCCGGATATTAGATGTTTGCACATGATTTACACTTAATACTTTATCTAATTAATTTTATTATTTATTAAGCAGTTACAAATTTTGGATGAATTTGAGATATTGCCAGTGGTAGAAATAAATGTAAATGGCAGATTTTCAAAAAACTGATGCAAACTCAGCACAAAATTAGGGTTTAAAAAGGATTTGATTGAAAAAACATGTTGCATTAGAAATAAATATAAAACCTGGTTGTACGGTATGGATAGCTACTTGTCGCATGACATTGAGATAAACGGTGAGATATCGTTGAATTAACGCATAATGTCAAAAGATACATTCCTTGACAATTAATGCATCATGTAGACATCCAATTAATTTGCGAGATCTTAGTTTAACTATATTATTAATTATGCATAAGATATGGCGAATTCATTGAACATTATATAGTGGATTTTATTAATATGCGTTGCATTCAATTTGAAACAGTTCGATGTATGCTAAGGTGATTTTTATAAATTAAAACATATGGTCACATATACAAAAGTTGAAACCATCCGTGATATAACACGCTTGTTGATCAAATATTTTCTATACGGTTTTACAAAACAAATCAAACCAAGTAATTTAACAACGACAAAAAACTTTATTCATAACGTACATATATATACATGAAAATGTATGTATAAATCTATATATATAAATACACTGTCACAATTTTGTTCAATTTTACTATAATCTTTAAAATAACCTGTTTCAATACAACATGTATTGTTTGTATTAATATGGTGTGGTTTAGGTAAAACATTTGTACACAAAATTATGACAGTTTGAAAGGAACTACCATAAAACGTGCGAACAAATATGAATACAGTTTACCTTTGATGTTGGTATGGACTACATTTGACATCACATAAACTGTATTTTTATAAACTATACCAACCACATTTACTGTAATTTTGTAACTTGCACCTACACCTATAAATTTTTTTTTTTCTTCGCCATAACCTTGCGTAAATCAAAATCCATTCATAGTGAGATGATACAAAAAATACCTCGACCTTGTGAACAAACATACGATCTAAATAAACATTTATACTCGTTTTTTGCTGCCATTCGGTCACCATACCTCTCAATAACGTAAATTTATATCACGTCTCAATATTGTATATAACTGAGTTATTTTACGTTTATCTTATGGTGTGATATTATCAACGCACATTTATATGTAAATAACATTGTTGTATTCACTTAGTATATTTTCACCTTTTTGAACATTACATGTGTTGGTTGAAAGATGGTTCGATATGGTTTAGCCAAGCTAAGCAGTATTTTAATGTAATGAACATAAACAATGTTACATCAAACACGTACAGTTTATAAAATATATAAAACATAACACTTTGGGTTAAATGAAATGGACCTCTACCTTTTACCTCGTTCACGGGTGAACAACTCATATGTGTAAGCATTGTTTAAAACATATATGAAACAAATAAACCGAATAATTTTTAACAATTTTATACTACTCGAGATTTTCATAAACGATAACAAGGTAAGCAAAAACAACAAATAAAATAACGCGATAATGTATTATTGTAACGCGATAATATGGTCTTCAACAAACGTTATTTTTAAAAAAGATTATAATAACACTAACTCTAAAACTTTAATGCGTGACAATAAATATTTCGGTAGTGATTATAATGTATGTGTTGAAAATGCAATTGCAAAAAGAACGAAATCACCAATCGTCGTAAATAGCGGTGGACTAACAATTAGTTATTTTTAACAAGCTTTATCGAATGAGATTTTATTTTTTTTTATATTTTTAGCGTAAATACTAAAAAAAAACCAATTTATAATTGAGTGATATAAATAAAACATTAGTATATTTTGTAACCTTATACGATACATTTGATCTGAAAACAACGTAACAAATGTAGTACGACGCTTAAAATAAAGATATTTTACTACTTTCATGAACGTCTTCAATTGTTGATGGAAAATTATTATTCAACAATTGGGTTTTAAAATGATATTGTTGTATTTGTAACAAAATTTTGTCAATGTTTTTGTTAATTTGAGAGTGTTTGTGTGTTTGATGTTGCATGAAGAGGTATAAGTCCGCAACAAGATTTTTGATATAAAATTGTTTCGAATGTGTGATCTTGAAAAAAAACGATAAAGGTTAGGTTTGTAACGACCACACGAGTTATGTTACAAAATATGCAGTAGAATATGTAGTTTGAAATTTGACTCGTAAAAAAAGTTGAAGTTGGTTAATTGAATGAACACGGTATTTCAAGATGAACATATTTTGAGTGTGTTTAAAAAAAAACATGAATTTGTGCAGGTCAAAATAAAGTAGTTAAAACAATTATCCCAATATACGACTGCGAGAAAATGTTATAAGAGATTACATAGAACCATCGTCAACTCAATGCCAATAGAACACAAAATGTTTTACTTCTAAACATTGAATTTACATTTAATAAAAGTACATTTTTTTTTAGCAAAAGCACGTTAATAAAGACGAAATGTATATTTTATTGTCCAGTACTACTACAATTGAACAATTAAGTTTACGAGCAAAATTTTAAACCTTACGATTGTCATTAATGTATTGGTAAAATTCACAACGCAATAATTCGAACCACAATAGTATCATTTATCTAACTGCAAATGGGGCCTAATATATTTATCCGAGTCAACCTATTTGGTTATCCTCGGTGTATATATATATATATATATATATATATATATATAATATTATTATGAATTACTTAAATATATTTGACATTGTCATATTACATACGGTATATAGTATGCCATGTTAATACATTAAAGTTATCCATATATATTGTTATTGGCATATCAACAATGTTACCGACAAAATATGGCAAAAAATTGTTTAACAATGTATCGTTAATTGGTAGGCCAAAATTAGCTACATATGGATTATCACTAAGCGGTTATCAATACATAATAATTTATAAAGAAAATAAATCACGAGATTAGCAAGAATCATTACGAATTTTGGGGAAGAAAAAGGCTAATGGAGGTATAACGATGTACAAAAATAATCGTTAGTATTTTTTTCGTGAACGGATAATAGTAAATGGCGGTGTTGTGTATCGGTAACCTTTTAACGATCAACAATATGGTCCTTTTTTTTACCCACATACGATATTTATTTTTCAATCCGTACTTTGTACATTTCGTATTGGAGGTTTTATACCCGTGGTGTTGTGTATTGGTAACCTTTTAACGATCAACAATATGGATTTTTTTTTACCTGCGTATGGTATTTATTTATCGATTCATACTTTGTTTGCAAGGCTTCGTATTAGAAGTTTTATACCCCAATAATTTTAACAGCTATGCTACCTTTGTGGGAGAAGCAATATACATTTTATTGTTATTCAATAACATATTTATATCACTATACAAAAAAAAAGATTCACCGTTATAAACATGTTTCCTATAACATTCAACATAACTCAATTTTAAAATAGATCATTGTGGCCAAACTGTCTAATTTTCACATACGTTTGAGCTATGAAATAGTGTACAAACATTAACAAAGACATGTAATTTAAACAATTATAAAACAAAAACTATATATCTACATGGTGGTTGATGTCATAAATTTGCTAAAAGCCACATATAAAAATATTCAACTAAACAAAACTAACTAAAGTCAAATTATCAGAGATTAAATATCATTATCTAAGATGCACAGACGACATATTTGAGATGACGACGTTAAAATGTGTTTAAAATCCATATAGTTTGTGTATTATTATATTAAAAAGTAGAAATAAGCAACATAAAAATACTTTTTTCTGTGCAGCAGGCGACATCGTCGTACGTCAGACTTACCGTCTATCGTTGTGAAAACTCGAGTACATGAAGTACAATTTATCGGCACATTAGCACTCGTGTGAAAAAGCCGCCATCGGAACTACGCATAGAACCGTCCAAGCGACCGTCGTAGCAATCCCGTGAACAATTTTTTGGAATCTTGTATTTTCCACGTGAATTGTACCAATCACACAAGAGCAAGGATGCTTGGACCAATCAGAGAGGAAAACTGTCATGATTGTGACATAGTGCACCAATGTGGAATGTCCTGTGGAGGAAGGTGACATGGCCTTCTAGAACATTGCAGACAAGCCTCCTGAAAATTGTTGTTCTGACTGCTGTTGGGCAGTCAACTGTTGACACGTGGCACCTGAATTTGAGGGTCTTTGGCTGCGGGTGCGGACTGCCAATGTATAACGGCCCGTTCAACTAACGGAGTTTTCCCAACTTTGTTCCGTCGTTATCTCCGCCCTGAAGTTACACTTACAGTATTAAGTTACAGAGCTTAACCAGATCGAGTGACTCCGAGATCTAAGGATTGTATCTCTGCCGTTCAATATGATTAAAAGTTGTTACAGAGTACATCATCCGTGCACTGACATTGAAGCTTCGTGATTTCACAAGTCGTCAGTTGCAGGTTTCTATCATCATTAGCTGCACTGCTGAAGAGTTCAGGTTCTCTTTGCATTTCTTGGAATTTAAGTCTTCTTGTAGTCAAAATAATAGGCCACTGTCTTTCATTGTCAGTAGACCTTACATCCTTGAGATATCCTTGCTAACAGGTAGCTGGAGTAGGGCTGTCTTCTATCTAATGGTCAGCAGTAAAGCGGGTATGGGACTGCGGACTGCATTTTGTTTATTCGCGGCGTTAGGGGTGCTTGGAGTGTGCACAGCCGCAGAGAAGGTAATCACCGCTGCCTGATCATTTAAATTGTGGATTAGAATTGGGTTGCATTCAGAGAAAAGCTCCATGTTTTTTTTTTTTATTCTTAAAAGTGCGGACGCCAGTACGGTAGGGAAAACTGACTAAGTTTCTTTGAAGGATTGGGGAAATCAATTTTACTTCTTAATATTCTCTTATTGACACAATGGAGTGAATACAAATGCTGGATAGCTGTGGCAAATGGCTGTCCTCTTTTTGATAGGCAACCACCTCTTTTTAGATAGAATTTGACGAATGCTTGTGGATTCATCACACAGATTGTTTTTTATGAATCGTTCTCTGAGGACTTCACAATCAATGACCGATGGGTGGTTTCACAAACAGCTGATTATGGCGGTAAGTGACAAGAAGAATGTTATTTATTGACAACTCATTTTCCTGCATTGTAAGAGCTAAAGCCTTAAAGGTATGCCGGAGAAACTGTTTCTGCTTTTTTTTTTCAGTTTCACATAGGTCTTAAATTGTGGATCATCCCAAATTGTGGATTGTTCCACAGGAATGTCCTTTGGCAAGAATTCATTTTTTTTGAGTTCAGTTTTCTAGTCTTTGCCTTCTGAACTCGTCCTCATCATGTGCGACTGTGTTTGCAGTATGGATCACCAATGCTTGCCTATGCTTGTTTATGTTAAGCTTGTATAAACTGGAAGCGCGTAACGTTTCTGTTTGGGGTGCAGATTGTCGGTCATCTACTGAATATGCGGTTGTTTGATTCGTTTATTCAATGATTTATCCATTTCATTTACTTATATCTGGCAGCGCTAATTGTCATTTCACCGTGGAAGATAGCCTACACCGAGGAAATTTGTTGAACACTCTAGTTGATGGGACTCTTACCTCTGGAGGAAGTCATTTATGTCTTGTATATATGGAGTCACTTACCTGGATTATCAACTCCTTTTTTTTTTCAGGATACCTTTAGCATGTCGGAGCGGTTAGAAGCTCTGGTTTTTCTGTATTTTTACCTCTCTCTTCTATATTTGCGCGCTTTTGGTTTGAACTAAAGCTTAACCTACGGGTAAGTCAAGAATTAGGGTTTTGATTTGTGTGGATTTTCCCTATGATTGTATGCAGGTGAGTGGAAGTATGCCGCAGGCGAGGGAACTGGGGATTTTGGACTTCTTGTGAGCCAAAAGGCGAAGAAATATGGAATTGCAGCATCGCTTCCGGAACCAGTTGATCCTAAAAAGGATGCAGTTGTGCTACAGTATGACCTTCGCCTGCAAAATGGGATTGAATGTGGAGGAGCCTACCTTAAATTTCTGATGCCGCAGGTGATGACAGTCCTTTGCTCTCGTTTCTTTTAAATGTGCTCTTTCAATCACTGTACATTCATGAACTGGTTATCGACAACCTGGTGGACTCCCGTTTTACATTAGAAGAATGTATAGGTTGTGGAGTAGAATGCTTGAGCTTGTCTAATCGTTCTTGAGAGCCTCACTGTCAAGATAATTAGGTTCTGCACGATGTATGTTTTGTAGATTTTCATTTTGATTTTCGTGCCCTTAATTATAGACTATCGGCGAGACACATTTTGTGCTCGATTACTCTGTTATGAAACAGCTATTTCACCAATAAGAAATTATTTGTTGAGTGTAGTGATTGCCGGTTGTTTTTAAGAGCAAGTTGCGGCCAGCTAAGTGGCTTGTCTTAAGTTGTATTCTTTATGAGGATATATATGCTTTAGATTAGTAAAATAAAGTACGGTCAAAAGTGCCCCTTTGTCATCGACTTCTGAAATTTTTGCCCTATCGTTGTCTTCTCAGGAGACTGGGTGGACCCCCAGCCAATTCAAAGATGATTCACCATACTCCATAATGTTTGGGCCTGACAAATGCGGAGCTACCAACAAAGTGCATTTTATCTTTCGCCACAAAAATCCCAAAACTGGGAAGTATGTTGAGCATCACTTGAAAAGCCCTGCATTCCCTGTCAATGACAAATTCAGCCATGTCTACTCCGCGGTTATTTACCCAAATAACACTCTGAAGATCCTTATCGATGGAGAAGTGAAAAAAACCGCAGACCTTTTGTCCCTTGATTTTGATCCGCCAGTGATGCCACCGGATACTATTCCAGATCCTGAAGAGAAGAAGCCAGAAGACTGGTGAGTATACTGAGTAATTGTAGTCATTAATTAGTAATTATGATTATGACCCTATCCACTGAACGGAAGTTGCTGCTTTATGTTCTCCAAGCATAAACGGATTGCTAACATTGTGACAAGGACCTGGAAAACATGATGTAGTGGTCATTTGATTTATTATGCACCTTCAAAGGTTTGTGCAAGAACTCACTTTGTACTTCCTCTTGAATTTTACAGCACCTGATATAAGCTGATGAAAGTGAGGGCATGACCATGCTACAACAAAATTTATATTTGACTGTTAGAACCGATGTTCATGTCGGTAATTTTTGTTGTCTTCACCAAAATAGCTTTATCAGGTATTTCTGACGCAATGACGGTTTATGGATGAGAGGATTGGACGTTAGCATTTTGATCACCCAAAGGATAGGAGAATTTTATTGCTCTAACTTGAAGTTTTAATTTTTTGCATGGGATTCACAGGGATGAGAGGGCAAAAATTCCCAACCCCGAAGCAAAGAAGCCTGATGATTGGGACGAGGATGCGCCCAAAATGATTGAGGATATGGATGTCAAAAAACCCGAAGGCTGGTTAGATGATGAGCCCGCAGAGGTAATTACTATGATTTTTTTGTTTTTTCAGATCATTTTGGGCTTATGTCCTGTTCTTGGATTCTGTAGTGTTCGACTTACTACTGGCCTCCATTAATTCCAGTTTAATAGTGGAATTGTATATTTTTGCTTCTTTAAAGCATAATTTTGGCTTGGTCTTCAAAACATGATGGACTGCATCAAGTAGGGGCGAAAGCTGATACTGAATAACTATCGCCTTAAAGAAAGTAGCAATATGTTTGATCTTCCTTAATTTGAACCTTTTTTTTGTCTGTGATTTAGTACGTGTTTTTTTTATCTTCTTCAATTTTGAAAGGCGCTGCGATGGAGTGCAGGCAGATACACTTCCTTAGTGAATTTTCAACAGTTTTTGCAGTTGATTATAGGAAGAATCGTACATTAAAGGGTTACGATGTATCTCTATCTGTCTTGCAGGTTGATGACCCAGAGGCTCAAAAGCCGGAGGATTGGGATGAGGAGGAAGACGGGGAATGGGAGCCCTCTAAGGTTCCGAACCCGAAATGTCAGGAGGGGCCTGGATGTGGAGAGTGGAAAAGACCTTTGGTCAAGAATCCTGCTTATAAGGGCAAGTGGAGTCGCCCAATGATTGACAATCCTGCCTATAAGGGCTTATGGAAACCAAGGGATATCCCAAATCCTGATTACTTCCAATTGGAGCACCCTAACTTGGAGCCAGTGGCCGCAGTTGGCATTGAGATTTGGACTATGAATGTAAGTATTGAGTTGGGGAAATTCTGAGGAAC
This sequence comes from Zygnema cylindricum, assembly GCA_037447655.1. Lineage (NCBI taxonomy): Eukaryota > Viridiplantae > Streptophyta > Zygnematophyceae > Zygnematales > Zygnemataceae > Zygnema > Zygnema cylindricum. The sequence continues at coordinate 239,135 of JBBHKE010001558.1, forward strand.
TATGTGCGTTGGTCATGAGTGTCTGCAAGTAAATCAACAAAGGAAAGTTGTTTTGAAAAACATACATTGTCGTAGTGGCCTCTCCTACAGCATCCTCAATTTCGGTGTGAAATTATGGCAGTAGTTTTGAAAGAAGCAATTACAATTTTCGTGCCACAACATTTTGTTATTAAACCTGTTCTCAACTTAAGCTCAAAGTACAGTACTGCATTTGTGGAAATTTGGTTGTGGATCGGACTCATGTGATGACAAGTTTGATTTCTGGACCTCTGTTCAGCTGTTAATTGTTTTTATTATTCATGCTTTAGTATCTAAGACGTGGTGGTTTTGTGATGCAGGATGGTATCATGTTTGACAATATCCTTGTCACACATGATGAGGCTGCTGCTGAGAAGTACAGGGAGACCACATGGAAGCCCAAGTTTAATAAGGAAAAGGAGATTGAGAAGGTCAAGCAGGAACAGGAAGACGAAATTATCAAGAAGAAAAGCAAAGAAAAATCTGAGAAGACTCCGCTTGTGAGTACAAGTTTGTTTTTTTCTTGTAATTTGATCACTGTTCTCTTCTATACATCAGTTGCGGACATAATATGGAGGTCTCAAGACTATTTAGATAACTCTACCTGCTGGAATTTTACCCAGACATATGCCGATTGTTTTTTGATTCTTCATAGAGGTTTTCTTTTAGTCTGCTTATGCGGTACAAGTTTGAATCAGTGGCAATATTTTCCTCGTGCTGAATTCCGGATTTTCTTGCAAGATGTACATTTGATCGTTTTTTTTTCCAACTTGATCAGTACTCAAAGTGTACTAAATGTTGGTTTCGCACTGAACCTTTTTTGAGAACTTCCATATGTACGTCAGTTCTGACGACAAATCCTTTTTTTGGGGTGGACATGCAGGCACAACTATTTGACAACTTTTACAAAATAGCTGAACTCCCATTTTTGAAACCTGTTAAAAAACAAATTGTGGTACGTAGGCGTTTTTCAGCCCTTCATTTTCAGCAGTCATCTTAGGAAGGTTTGAACGTAGGCTGGTGACTATAGAGAGAGATGTGGTCCTTTAGAGAGTTTTTGCTGCTCATTTCCTATGAAGTGAGCTGTCAGTTATTTTCCGGGCTTGGTTTGTAAGTTGTGTTGATTCATATGTTCTGATTGTTGTGGAAAGTGTGGTAAACATAGGGATGTCCGTATGTCCACATATTCGGCCTTTGTTAAATGCTCCACTGGTTTGGTTTTTCACTTTGGAGCTTGTAAGCTTGTAAGAAGGGGAAGAGTATTTGTTTGAGTTGCTTTTCGAGCAAGAAAATGTGATACTCAATACAGGGTCAAAACGACAATCAATTTGACACATTCACGCACATGGCTCTGTGAAGAAAAACTGATGTAGTTATCTTAAAAGTAAAATACTTTATATAAAATACTGAAGAAGAAAGTTGCAGAAGTATGACACTGACCTCAATGTCGGCGAATCATATAAAGCGCTGTTTGAATTTGATGTAATTGTCGAATTACACCTGTGTATGGTTCACTGTAAACATATATAATTTGGAAAGGGAAAAGCTACTTGGTACTTTATGAGGTTTAGTAAATTGGGTGTGGCGATGCATGGTGTATCACTGAAAATAATTCTGCGATACTCAACTTTCTTATGATGCGATATACTTTGTTTCTATGGTGTATCGGAAAACATTGGAGTCTTGCAAAACCATTTGCAACTTAAGTCTTTATGGATATCATCTTTTGGGGCATATTCTGGAACTAGAAAGTTGTGCAGGTTTAATCTTTTTTACGCTTCCCTTTTCCATAATTTCAGGACTTATTGAAGTTCGTTGAGAGCAAAGACGAGTATGCCTATGCTTTCTTGGCCACACTATTCGTGCTTACAGTGGCAATCATATATGCTCTTCTTCCTTCAAAGAGGAGGAAGTCTCGCAAGGTACTTGTTTTTGACGCTGCCACTGGGTGTGGAATAGATGTCCGAAAAATCGATGGTTGAAAGGGCTTTTTGGGTTGGAGGTGTGATCTTAAGGAGGTTGTATTGTTGGAGGTGTGTTTTAACAATTAATTTGGTTGTAGTGGCTTAATGATCTGTTGATTGGTTAAAAAATTGGAAGGGTGTGTGAAAGAGGGAGGTTACAACTACTGGAATAGTTGTATAGATGGAGGGGAGTGGCAAGAGAACTCCTGGTTTGTAATCTGATTAAAAGTTTGAAATTTACAATTGAGTTGACTAATATTTGGTAAATGTTAGCCAGTTTGTTTTTTACTGTGGCTATCAGACTGTTTGGCTACTTTTATAGCGTTTCTTTAACATGATGGGACCTATCCTATTTCACTACTAATTTCTCCCCTATCGCTACTAGAGTTAGTAGACGGTTAGCGTTAACACTTCTGATTTTGGGTCGAGAAAGCACTCACTCGAATTAGAGCGATTTACTCTAATATTATGGACTTCCAATCACTGTTTCCCTGCAGGTAACACTGGAGCAAGCCAAGAAGGAGGATATTTCGACACCAGATGATGTTGTCGAAAAGACAATCGAAGGTGAGGGGGAAGAAAATGATAAGGGTGAAGAAAAAGAGGAGGTGGAGGAGGCAACTGAGGAGGCTATAGAAGAAGAGAAACCTGCTGAGTCAGTATCTGAAGAAAAAGAAGAAATCCAGAGTGAGAATATTCCTGTAAAACGCAGGGTAAGGAGGGAAACTTAGTATGCACCTAGTCAGAAAGGCAGGACACATAAGGACTTTTTAGAATCGAAAAAAAGTTAGGAGGAAAATAGTTACCGATGCTACAGTTTTTTAGCTATTATCTTTGTCCCTGTGGTCAAACCAGAGTAAAGGGGAAGCTTGTTGTAGAAAGAGTTTAGTTGTAAGTTGAAAACTTAGGTTGAAACAATACTGTTGGATTGTCATATTTTGTGTTCATATTCATACCTTGAAAAGTGTTTATTTCCCACCGCCAAGAAATCCTGGTGGTCATATTTGTGGATGATGGATGTCATATGTAGAGATGGATGTCACAATGAAAAACAGCCAGTTGTCAGCATGAGATCGAGAATGGTGAATGTGGAACGGAGGCCTGTTTCTGGATTTTTTTTGTATAGATAGTAAAGATAGACCTGGACTGAAATTAGTTTGCCGAGCAAATGTTTGACTTTGGAGCTTGTGCGACAAGAGTGAGGGAGATGATTTGAGACCGAATTCGGAAATGAAATTCATTTCGTAAGTAAACTGGAAATTTCCTGAAAATTATCATTGGAGTTTTTTGCACATACATGGCGCTATGCAGATGTGGAGACACAATCTCTAGCATTACTTGCGATGATTTTGAGGTGTTTTTTGTTGCTGAAATTTGACTGACAGAAGCACGGATAAACCATAATAAATCCATACAAGTCGCCACATGTACCTATGAATTGGGAGTAGGAATGTGAGGAGAGTTTTCTTCACGTGTCTACTGCACCATACTGTATTAGACAAGCTGGTAATAGAATGTTGGTGACTGTCTTCCGAAATTGCCTAGCGGATGTTGCAGTCAAATGACTGTGTGAGTGGGGCATCCATAACTTCATATTTGCTCATATTGCGTATATCTGTGAGTCAGGCGAGGAGGAGGATAGGCATGTAAGCATAGTTAACTAGTGCGTCATTAGAGAGTATAAAGACTGCAAAGTCCACACCAGAAATGAAAGACTCAGTTGCCGGGGAGAATATTGTGCTGCCACCTGGCAAGCAGCAGGGAAGTGGGCAGGGCATGCCTTTGTCTTGCCAGGGACGCGTACGTCTTATAGTGTAGTGTATGGGATTAGCCGATCCAGACTATTACATGCTGAAGCCAAAGTAAGCTTGGTAAACCGGTAGAAAGGTTCTCAACAAGACAATCACAACAAAAATAGCCTGTCTTCTTAGGGTGTGTGCACATGTGTTCAAGTAAGGGTTTTTTTCCGTCGTTTTCACATAATATGGGACTTGCAACCATAAAATCTTACGCTGTACGAAAAACGGACAATAACCAAAGTACATTTTGCGTCATCTTAGAACTTGGAAAGTACATCAACTTGGCGTTATAATCATTTCGACCCACTTCCACGTCACGCCAGCTCATCTTCACACTTGTACTGGAATCAATTCGTGACCTGATTTTAATTAAACTAATACCCTATTGACGAATAGAAAAACGGTATTGCACGGATGAAACGTCTTCGATAAATTTTGAACGAGGGAGAGTACACACTATTATTTCCCTGCTCGTCACGCGCATCTACGTATGAAAATGACAAATATGTATGGAAAAAAATCCGTTGGGGTCTCGGACCTCCACTTTCTTTCATGGGTCCTTCGCAAAAGTTTACGTCGCCCTCGTCTCTCCCCCTCTTTCTCACTCGACCGCTCCTCTTTCTCTCTTCTTTAAATGAAATGCAACAATTATAGTATATATATATATATATATATATATATATATATATATATATATATATATATATATATATATATATATATATATATATATATATATATATATATATATATCGGAAAGCCATGGCGTACGTACTGATGACGTCACAAGGTAGCATGACTTCGCTATGTCACAAAGCCCTAAACATCTACAATATCACAAAAACCCCGACTTCTACAACCGTCGCGGTTTTTGTAGACGTCACCAATTTTTGGAAGTTTCGTAGTTATCTACAATTCGTTTCGTACCCTGTCGCACATTTTGTAGGCTTCTACAAGTGTCACATATTTGAAGTAATGAAGGTGCAAGTAACGATTGACATAGGAACACTTTGAAAAGTACACAGTAAAATATGCGCTGAAATCCAAAGTAACATTTCAAAGTTTCGGTTACATGGGCACACACCCTTAGGGTACGTCTCCATGTGCCAAAGTAAGGGTTTTTTTCTGTCGTTTTCTTGTAAAACATAGAGCCGTACCGCGTAAGTTTCAGCCGTACAAAAAAAAAGTACATTTTGCGTCATCGTCAAATTTAGGATGTACTACATGATGTCGTCTTGTGTTCTTTGACTTACAGCCACGCCAAAAAACGTCATCTCCAAACTTTTCTTTGAAACCCATGGACGATGTGTTTTAAAACAAAGTATTTTCGAAAAACAAATAGTAACACGTATTCGCACGTGCAAAAAAATTCCAAACATTTCAAACGCATTCAAGCGACGGCGAAAGGTACACTATACGTTATGTTTTGTTCGTTTGCATCCATCAAAGTATGTTTTGTTTTGTCGCATTTGGTTCAGTACGGATTTTTTCATTTCAGGGGTCTGAAAATTACGATGCCATTTCAAGAAAACGTGAGAAATCCCTGAGGACGCCCAAACAAGTCGCACACGCCGCAGTTCTCACGTAGCCACACATTCACGCCTTTGCAAACTTCACTATTCATCATCCATTCACGAGGCGGCTCTACGCTGACCGGCTGGGAAGCTGGAGAAAACAATTGAGTGACGTTTTCCGACCACTGCCAAAGAAATTCAAGCACTTTGTTTGTCTTAAAAAAATGAAAACCATCCATTATTATTGTTATGTTTTTTGAACCCCGATAAAGGAGGATAATAAGTCTATTTTATTATGTTGTTTCATCTAACATTTTTACCATGTTTTTACAAGCTTAAAATTACAAAAAAGAATTTCTAATTATTGTGCTTAGTATTTGTTTTCTTACGTCACACTTAATCTACTGTGCAAATCGGTTATTCTAAATCCAAATTATTATTACTATGATTATTTTTATTTGTTTTTCTTTATTATCTTTATCTATTTACACGAGAATGAAAAAAACGTGTGGTAATAAAGTTTCAAAGCACGTGGAAATTGCCAAAAAGGCAAACGTATAGGGTAGGCAGCGAAAACGACACTTCTTCAGCCATGGGCAACATCCATGGACAAGGTTGAAAAGGAAAACGTCTACAAATGTCACAAAAATATGCGACGTCACAAACAATTTTGAACAATCACGTGCGGCATCACAGATTGTAGACGTTGACAACCGTCACGGGCATTATCACCGTAAACAACCTTCACACCCTTAAGTAACAATTATTTTGTTACACATAGGGACACCCGAATCCGGGTCCGCTGGATTTACGCTAAAAAGCAAAGTAAGTTCGCTAAGTTTCAAGTACATGGCGACGCACCCTTAGGCTCTTACGCATTTTCTTGTAGCTTTGCACTTCATGGTACGGTGTATCTATACTTTCTTACATCGGCTAAAAAAAAAAAAAAACAGAAAAAAAAACAGAAAAGCGCAACTAGCAAGGGTGAAAAGGGGGCGGGGTGGGCTGCACGTATACCGTGAATCGCGTATAGTGTTAACGTTTCGTATATTTAATCCGACAGCTTTGATTGAAAGTGTTGATGTTTGAGTATTTTTTAGGTCTTTATTTAGGATAGGAAAAAAAGCAGAGGAATTCTGCCTCAGACTCCCTTCTCTAAGCCCCCACACTTGTTGTAGTCACTCAAGGCTGGAGAGGGAGCTAGGGCCATGGCTGCCTAAGCTCTCCAGAGAGACATGAGTCCTTAATGGTAGGTTTACTAAATTGGTAGTTACACCCAGGATTCATGAGTCCTTAATGGTAGGTTTACTAAATTGGTAGTTACACCCAGGATTTGATCCTGGTACCTACCGTCCGTCAATCAACCCGTAGGCGGTAGCTTTATCTTGTAATCTAGGACCAATGTTACGACATATAGGGTACGATAAATAAATAAACAAAAACATTTAGACTAATTCATTTAACGGGATAGTAAGACATAGATACAGTTTGTATTGTACGGACTACGGATTATCTCGAAATAGATATCGCGCATTTGTTTAAAATGTGAAAAGAATACCGCGTAATTATTTGGACGGCCAATTTTAAATGTCGGTCTTCATCGAACGGCTGTGGTGCGAGCCGCGATTCCGGAGTGGGCCACTTGGCGTTTTCGGGCACCGCCACTCCGGATGACACGTGGTAAGATCAGGGAGGATCGCGGGTTCTCCGGAACGCGAGATGACAGTTTTGGATGTGACAAATGTCACATTATGGCGATATCGTACATGGACCGTACAGAAAGTACGACGATACCTGTACTTTCATGTAGGGTAAAGTCTTACGATTGGTCCGTACCTTAGTACTTTGAAACTCTGAGACCTCCATAAGTCCTCAGAGTGGACAGCTTCCAAGAAGCCTCTAGGATAATCTTGACCCCTTTGTGTTTAAGCAAAAATAACTGCCACCCTGGCAGACAAATACTCTGACCACCTTCACCCCTGTGAAGGCAAGACTCCCCTGAGTCGATAGCAAAAAGAAAAAAATTTCTCTGAATTTGCTCCCCTGAGCAGTAAGTTATGGAGGGTCAAAGTTGACCTTTTGTACAGAAGCTCTCTGGGAGAGAGGGTCCTATCTTCTAATTTTTCTAAGTCCTATCTCTCTCACAGACTCTATCTACTGATGTACGGAACCAATCAGAATACAGTCCCGTACGCAAAAGTACAGCTGCCGATGTACTTTATGTACGGACATTGTACGACATGGCCTAAATGTCCACACGTGGAATATCCGGATTCGCTCCTTTAATCCCCGGAGATGCCGCGCACCAATGTAACATCGCCACGTGTCATCCGATGTGGCGATGCCCACAAACCGCCGAATTCTTCTTCCACGATCTCGGCGCTAATTCCGGCCGTCCGATAAAACTCGCATTTGATCGTAGCCGTAATAAATACATGCGCGGTATTTGTTTCGCTTACGAAATCAATGCGCGGTATTGATTTCTTATCCGTACCGCAATTTGTACTTTTACACTACCATATCTATGTATCCCGTTAACAGTTATAGTTAAATGATTTATCCTACGTGTACATGTTTAAATCATTATCGCACTATATACTATGTAATACTACTTCTAGACTTAACGGCTAAGGCTACCGGCTATCTACTGTTTGACGGCCGGCAGGTACCAGGATCAAATCCTGTCGCCGGCACATACCTTTTAGTAATTAATCCCTTGACTAATATAAATTTCCCGTAACACTACTTCTAGACTGAACGGCTAAGGCTACCGACTATCTACTGTCTGACGGCCGGCAGGTACCAGGATCAAATCCTGTCGCCGGCACATACATTTTAGTAATTAATCCCTTGACTAATATAAATTTCCCTTAAACCTCAGGATAGCCTAGGTAGCCATGGCTCTAGCTTCCTCTCCAATTTCTCAGTGACTGCGACAAGTTTGAGAGTTGGAGAGAGAAGTTAGAGGTAGACTGCCTCGGCTTCTTTATTTATATTCAGACCTAGAAAATACTTAAAAACCATTAATTTTTACACTCCCCTTATTTTCTAGTCAATCTTTAATTTCAGGCCACACTTCTCCCTGCAGAAAATTAGCTTAGGGGAAGGCACAGGTTTGGTCATCATATTTGCTACCATCTCACTATCTGGTCGGTACTCTAAACTGATTATTTTATTTTCTACTTTCTCTCTAACAAATCTGAGTCTAATGTCCATATGTTTGGCTTTAAAATGATGTTTAGGATTGGCAGAAATAGCAATTGCTGCCTGATTATCACAAAATATTTTATGCACACCACTCTTAAGATGACCAAGTTCACCAAGTAAAGACTTGACCCACATCAATTCTTTTACAGCAGAGCAAGAGGCCATATACTCAGCCTCCATGGTGGACTGAGCAATAACCTTTTGCTGTTTGCTACTCCAACAGCAAGCCCCATCACCCACATATAATACATATCCAGAAGTGCATCTCCTCATCGGAGCATCACCATAACTGGCATCACTCCAAGTAGTGATGTCAGTATTCTCCCCACCCAAATGCAACCATAGATCCCTACTTCCTATCAAGTATCTAAGAACTCTCTTAGCTGCCTCCCAATCCCTCTTAGTGGGAGCATTTAGACTTCTACTCAACACTCCTACAGCTGCAGCTAAATCCGACCGGATACAATTCATAAAATAGATTAGACTTCCCACTACTTGCGTGTAAGGAATAGTCTGCATGAACTTCTATTCTTCAGGAGATAATTCCTCGTCTAAGACTATGACTCCTTCTTCCTCACTCCCCTCACTTCCCTTCTTCACTTCCATTGGAGTTGTACAACTATTAGCTTTATCCATTTGAAATTTTTCAAGCATGTTCCCTATTGCTTCCTTTTGAGTCAATCTTATAATTTTTCTTTTTCGGTCTCTCTCTACTTGAATTCCCAAAATATATTTTGCTTCCCCCATATCGTTCATTTCAAATCTCCCTTTAAGATCGGTTTTCAGTTTATTAATTTTTTCCATTGATTTACTTAAAACAAGCAAATCATCAACATAAATTGCAATAAATATAAAACCTTCCTCATCTTCGAAAACATAGATTGAGTGATCTGAGCTGATCCGGATATATCCCACACCGGTAAGAAACTCATCAAGCTTCTTATTCCACTGTCGAGGCGCCTGTTTCAAACCATAAAGAGATTTAATCAGCCGGCATACCTTACTCTCCTCTCCTTCTTCCACAAACCCTTCGGGTTGTCGCATGAAGATCTCCTCTTCCAATTCTCCATGCAAAAAGGTTGTTTTGATGTCCATCTGGTGCACTTCCATGTCTTCCGCTGCTGCCAGGCTGAGAAGTATGCGGACGGAGGGAAATCTGACCACCGGAGCAAAGGTTTCCTCGTAGTCAATTCCCTCCTTTTGTGTAAATCCCTTTGCCACTAGTCGGGCCTTGTAGCGCTCGATTGTGTTATCTGGGTTCAGTTTTAATTTGAAAACCCACTTACAACCGATTGGTTTTCGGTTAGGTGGACAATCCACTAGCTCCCAAGTATCGGCTGCCATAATTGAGGCCATCTCTTCATTGATGGCTGTCTTCCACCGATTTCTTTCTGGACAAGTCATCGCCTCTCCATAAGTTTGAGGTTCATCTTGATGAGATAGTTTAGTTACCTTGTTATTAACCTGTTTTTCTTGCAGTCTTTTACTACTTCTCCTTCCCCCCTCAAAATCTGAGGCCGGAATAGATGGTTCTTGTGGATTCTTTCGAACAAACTCGGTTTCTCCCCTATCCCTTGATTCCGAATCAATTTCCACCACGTCTTTCGCTTCGGGTAGAGTTGTCACTGGAGTTTCCACAGCCGAGTCCTTTTCAGTCTGATTTGTACTTGCAAGAATGTCATCGTCTCTAAAACCTGGATAGTTAGGAAGCTCAAAGTCATCAAAATTTTCTGACTCAAATCTGATTTTTACTGACTTCGTATATTTGAAGGGATCCACAAACTTTCCTTCATCCATAACTTCTAGATGTTTTACTAAGATTATATCTTCCCTTTTTAGATCATAAACTCTATATCCTTTAACATCTTCATCATATCCTAATAAGTATCCCGGTTTTCTTTTAGGATCTAGCTTCCAATTAGACCGATCTGTATCTAGACTAAATACTTGACTGCCGAAAACCTTTAAGTGAGATATGTCTGGTTTCCGGCCTGTCCATCTCTCATAAGGTGTTTGATCTTTTATAGCTGAAGTAAGAACTCTATTCTTGAGATAATTAGCACAGTTCATTGCTTCTGCCCAAAATCTTTTTCCTATCTTTTTATCTGACAACATACTTCTAGCACTATCACTTAGTGTTCTATTTAACCTTTCAGCTACCCCATTCTGTTCCGGATTTTCTGGAACTGTCTTTTGGTGTTGGACCCCATCTTCCCTTAGAAAAACCTCAAACTGGTTAGAAGTATACTCTCCACCATTGTCACTCTTTACTCTCTTGATTGGAGTTTCATGGAGTTTTTCGCTCCATGCTTTATATTGTCTAAAATATTCCTCAGCTTCTGACTTGTTTTTCAAAAAATACATCCGAGAATACCGAGACCAATCATCAGTTATAGTCATCATAAATCTCTTCCCCCCCGGTGAGGGCACTCTAGCTGGTCCCCAAATATCTGTGTGTACTAGATCTAGAAGTTTTTCTCCCTTGTAGGTGGTTGATTTAGGAAAGGGTAATCTGTGTGCTTTACCTTGAGCACACCCACTACAATCACTTATATCATCACTCTCACTGAACTGAATCCCTTCCACCACTCCCATCTTTTTCATCTCTCTTAACTTATCTAGATTCACATGCCCAAGCCTCTTATGCCACATCATAATACAGTAGAACCTGTCTAAAACAATACTCCTAGGACCGGTGGTTGGTATTGAATTAGAGAGGTTATTGAATTACGACGCTCGACACTGGTCACCTGTTCACCCAACCCCACGTCACTTGCAATAAAACACTCTACTTCATAGCATTATTCTTGTCCATATCTTAAGAATGCCGAAGAAAGGCGGTAAATACTCGACAATGACGGATCAGGTTCGCATTGCTCTTTGTAAATACAAACAAGACAACCCTACACTTTCGCAGGCCGAACTCCAATGCTGGCTCAAGTCGGAGCACCACCTCGAAGTTAGCCAGCCCACAATTTCTCAAACCCTGAAACGTTCAGGTGAGCTACTCCGGCGTGATGAGGATCCTAACATCCAAAGCAAGCGCCAGCGGACAGTCAAGTTCCCAGTGATGGAGAAAGCACTCGCGGAATGGATCCTGACCAACCAAGAATGTGTCTCAGTCTCTGGGGACCTCATTAAAGAGAACGCCGCAAAGATCCTTGATCGCTTGTATCCCGGCCATGAATCGTTTGAATTTTCAAATGGTTGGCTGGAAGCATTCAAGCTTCGTCATGGGATCAAGTCATTCCGCCGTTTTGGTGAGAGTGGCTCGGTGGACATGGATGCCGTCCGCCGTGCGCTCCCAGAAATCCGCCAGCTGCTGGACCATTATGCGTGGAAGGACATCTACAATATGGATGAAACCGGCCTTTTTTTCCGCATGCAGGTGAACACGTACTGTTTTATTGGATCTGCGGCTAGGTCTCGACCCTTTTCAGATGCTGATTGAATGAACATTGTTGATTCCAGGCTGATAACTCTCTTGCCACGAAGCAACTGGAGGGGCGCAAGCAGAACAAAGAGCGGCTCACCTTGGCGCTCTGCTGCAACGGAGACGGTTCCGACAAGCTCCCCCTCTGGGTCATCGGAAAATACAAAAATCCTCGATGCTTCAAGAATATCAACCGTGAGAGCCTGGGCTGCACTTACCGAAGTAATGCAAAGGCGTGGATGACGCAGAGCGTTTTTTTGGAGTGGCTGAAAGCGTTTGACCTTCATGTTATCAATCGCAAAGTCCTTTTAATTCTTGACAACTGCAGTGCGCATGTCCCCCTTGATGAGCTCCCTACTCGCATCCAGCTGCGAAATACCACCATCTTCTACCTTCCTCCCAACATGACGTCCAAAATCCAGCCTTGTGATGCCGGTATCATCCGCAATTTTAAAGGTTATTACCGCCGTCGATTCAACCGTCTGCTGCTGCAGTGCCTTGAGGACGGAGCTGACCAGCCGGAGAGAATCGACGTGCTACAAGCCATCCGACTGGCTGTTCCCGCGTGGGAAATGGACGTCAAAACCGACACCGTCCAGAACTGCTATAGGCACTGCCAGATCCGCACGGCGGAGGCCTCTTCGCAGGCAGTACTAACTGAGGAGGATCTCATCGACCAGGATGTTATTGGCGAGCTGGAGTCACAGATCACCAGGTTGCGCTACGGAAACCCAATGGACATCAGGAACCTTCTCAACTATCCGGATGAGGATGTTATATCCTATACGCCGACGTTTGACGAAATCATCGAAGATCATTTACCTCAGCCTGAGGGCGGTCAGATTGACGATGCTGACAACGAGGACGATAGTCAAGAAATCGCTCCAGTGTCAACAAAAGAAGCCAGCAAAATGCTGCAGTTGCTGGAGATTTTCTGGCTCCAACAAGACAACGAGAATGCCGAGTTTATGCTGTCATTGAGGCGTATGCAAGATAAGATCGACATGCTCAGAACGCGCCAGATGGTGCAGAAGGGCATTAAGGAATTCTTCCAGCCAGTTTAGGGAAGTTTGTAGGGTGTTTGTATGGTTTGACTTTGTGATTTGTCAGGTGTATTGAATTAAAAAAAATTTGGGACCACGAAAAGTTATTGAATATTGTATTGGAGAGGTTTATTGAATTCAATATGGGTCAAACGTCAGGACCGGGCACAAATATTGAATTATGGAGGTTATTGAATTAGGCAGTATTGAATTAGACAGGTTCTACTGTACATGAACACCAGCATAATAAAATTTTTTCGTTTCATTACTTAAGATCAGCCTAAACATCCTATGGCTACCTTTCTCAGCAATGAAATAGACATCCTCCTTAAAACTAGCAGTAAAGACTCCTTCCCTAGTGCTGGTGAAAAAACCCTTATCATCTAATACAGATGTAGAGATAAGGTTTTTGTTCAGCTCCGGAATAAACAATACATCGGAGAATGTTACTATGGATGTCTTTCCTTCTACTAACACTTTCAGATCTACCGATCCTACAAGAGTAGTGGTGACTATCCTCCCATCCCCGTACTCTATCTCTACGGTGGGAATCTTTCTTATCTTAGTGAACAGGTGTGTATCCTTACACATGTGCATTGAGGCACCTGAATCTATAATCCAGCTTGCTTCACCTTTCAATCCACCGTAAGCACATTTCTGCTTTCGTGGAATTTCAACCTCAGTTTTCGCCTCCAACTCCTCATCCAAAAGAAGCTCATCGTCCTCGTCCTCGGATTCCGCCTCAAGTACCTGTGTGACAAGGGCCTTTTTCTTTCCTCTCGGGGTACCACTGGTCTGCCCCTCCTTTAACCGAAGCTCGGTTAGCTTAGTGCACTCTGCCATATAGTGCCCAGGTTTCTTACAAAAATGACATAAACCTTTGGGAGCCCTTGGTTCAAACTCGTCAACCTATTTTTTCTGCTCCCTACCCCCATAGTTTCCGAATGGTTTCCGAGAATCCTTGTTCCTCCAATCGGTCGCTGTTGCCAGGGCTTGGCCACTCTTTCCTCCCCTTCGGATCTCAATCGTATTCTCTCGAACGAGAATCATCCCTACCACTGAGTTCCATATCCACCTTGAGTCCGGCAAGTCCTGCACACGATTGACTATGTTCTCGAACTCATCAGGTAACTTCATCAGTAAGCAGTTAACCTTTTCTTTTTCACTAAAAACTTTTCCCGCACTCTCTAGCTCCATGAAGAGTGTAGCAAGCTCATTGCAAAAATCCAACATATTTCCCCCTTTGTATACATACTCGTTAACTTTCTGATCAGCCAACTGTTGTTGCTGAATCGTACCACTTCGGTACATCTCTATGAGAGCCATCCAAAGATCGGATGCCGTTTCTACCTGCAAATGAGGACATGCAAGTCCTTGAGTGAGATGGCGTAGGATGAAGTGCTTTGCCGCCATATTGTTGAAGTCCCAGGTTTTAGTATCATTCTCCTCGTTCCTCGAAATATGTGACATGAATGCTAAACCAGTTGCTATTGGTGTGGTCGCCTCCTTCTCCTTTCCTTTGTCCACCACCTCTCCTTCCTTTGTTTCCTCCGTTGAAGGTGCATCCTTTGTCCTGGTGAATCTGCTTCCTTTAAACCATGGAGGAAATTCCAAGACTTGATGGACGCCCCAATCGTCCACTCACTATCCCCCAAAACCTTTTTTCGTATAGAGCTCCTATCATCATACTTTCCCAGTATATGAAGCCAGTTCCATTAAAGATTGGTACCCTAGAGGGTGGGCCCATAACCTGAAACTCTGAGACCTCCATAAGTCCTCAGAGTGGACAGCTTCCAAGAAGCCTCTAGGATAATCTTGACCCCTTTGTGTTTAAGCAAAAATAACTGCCACCCTGGCAAACAAATACTCTGACCACTTTCACCCCTGTGAAGGCAAGACTCCCCTGAGTCGATAGCAAAAAGAAAAAAATTTCTCTGAATTTGCTCCCCTGAGCAGTAAGTTATGGAGGGTCAAAGTTGACCTTTTGTACAGAAGCTCTCTGGGAGAGAGGGTCCTATCTTCTAATTTTTCTAAGTCCTATCTCTCTCACAGACTCTATCTACTGATGTACGGAACCAATCAGAATACAGTCCCGTACGCAAAAGTACAGCTGCCGGTGTACTTTATGTACGGACATTGTACGACATGGCCTAAATGTCCACACGTGGAATATCCGGATTCGCTCCTTTAATCCTCGGAGATGCCGCGCACCAATGTAACATTGCCACGTGTCATCCGATGTGGCGATGCCCACAAACCGCCGAATTCTTCTTCCACGATCTCGGCGCTAATTCCGGCCGTCCGATAAAACTCGCATTTGATCGTAGCCGTAATAAATACATGCGTGGTATTTGTTTCGCTTACGAAATCAATGCGCGGTATTGATTTCTTATCCGTACCGCAATTCGTACTTTTACACTACCATATCTATGTATCCCGTTAACAGTTATAGTTAAATGATTTATCCTACGTGTACATGTTTAAATCATTATCGTACTATATACTATGTAACACTACTTCTAGACTTAACGGCTAAGGCTACCGGCTATCTACTGTCTGACGGCCGGCAGGTACCAGGATCAAATCCTGTCGCCGGCACATACCTTTTAGTAATTAATCCCTTGACTAATATAAATTTCCCGTAAACCTCAGGATAGCCTAGGTAGCCATGGCTCTAGCTTCCTCTCCAATTTCTCAGTGACTGCGACAAGTTTGAGAGTTGGAGAGAGAAGTTAGAGGTAGACTGCCTCGGCTTCTTTATTTCTATTCAGACCTAGAAAATACTTAAAAACCATTAATTTCTACAGACTTAGGTGTTTAGAGAGGGGTTTTAGGACTTAGAATAATTTTGGTAGGTAGCCGCCTCTCTCCCACAGATCACCTGTATAAAAGGCAAACTTTGGTCACCAATAACTATGAATTTACTTGTCCATTTTCAGTGATTCTTTTTGCCGCGGACCTCGAGGGGTACAGGCTACACAGTGGTGTAGTCGGTCAGAGTTTTTTCTTGCCAGGGTAGCTGCATTTCTAAAGGGAAGTCAAAGTGGGTGAATGTGTCCAAAACTCATATTCTAACTTTGCATTCTATGGTGGAACTGAGCACACGGAAAGTCTTATTTCACAGGGGTGAAGCTGTATTCGGGTTCTCATTGTCAAGGGGTCAATCATTTGGGTTTTTACTTGGAGTCGGCACTAACTAGATAAGCTTCTTTGGACAACGAACTTCTATGGGGTGAATGGACCCCAGAGAATTACAGAAAGGAAAGGTTCTCGCCTTCCTACTAGCGGTTTCCACTTATATAAATTGGACACGCGTGCATGGAAAAGATGTTTTAAGTGGCAAAAAAAATGTTAACACTAAAAGCGATGCAAGGAGTAGTTTTATGTATTGGATAACAACCCATCGCGATAAATTTGATAATCAATATATTGAGCATCGAAGAGTAAGAGGGCTCGATATATCGCTCCACGATGAAGAAAAACCATCACGATATATTTGGTGGGAGATGGGTGTCCGTACACTTCTATTGCGTAAATATTGTACGGTGTGAAATTATGTGTCCTCCATTGGACTACAGAATAGAGGAAGCCTCTAGATAGTTATTAACTAACCCACTTTCAATGGCAATCAGTGCTACCCTAGCAGACAAGCAGACTGACTGCACCCCTGTGCAGCATGGACTTCCCTGAGTCCGTAGGAAAAAGAATCACTGAAAACAACCAACTAGCTGATAAGTTATGAGGCAGTAAAAATGCCAATTTGTACAAACTCTCAAAGGGAGAGGTGACATCCTACCAAAATTTTCTAAGTCCTGATTCCCTCTAATAACTTCTATCTACTGAAGTACGGACCAATCATATTACTGTACCGTACCAAAAAGTACTATTGTCGGTGTACCTTTTGTACGACCTATGTACGACAAGGCTATTAAGCGGATGCGTGTTTGCTTCCACTCGTCCGTACATTCCTCGGAATTCCCATGACCGAATGTCATCTCTCCACGTGGCTCCAGGTCATGCCACGTCATAAAACGTCAAAGTGACCACAACGAGATTTCGGCGATGATGTGCGCCGTTGGATTTGCAGCGAGACGGAATCTTAGCCGTTATAAATACTTGCGCGACATTTGTTTCACTGTCGAAACAAAATGCGTGGTATCCGTTTTGAAATATAATCGTACTTCGTACTTTCATAAAACTGTTTCTATGCATGCCGTATACAGTTTTAGTTAAATGGATTTGTTCCTTCCTAAATATATATATATATATCTATCACATACTATATCACTTAGCATTGGTCCTAGTCTAATAGGATAAAGCTGACTATTATCAGCCAACTTGACGAACCGCAGGTACCGGGATCAAATCCCGGGTCCGTCAAGTATATTATTAGTAACCTACTCAAAATAACTGCCTTTTGAACTAAGGAAGCCATGGATCAACCATCCTCTCTATCCTTCAGTGACTACAACAAGTATGGGGGCTAGAGAGAGGAGGTGGAGGCAGGCTGCCCGTCCTTTTCTTTTATTTTATACTAACATATTTAAACCTAGAAAATACTCTAGAAATCTATTAATTTCAACACTCCCCTTATATTCTAGTCTAATTTTAATTTTTCTTTCAACCTGCATTTTTCCCGACAATATTTTAATTTAGGAGAGGGCACAGGTTTGGTCATCATGTCAGCCACCATTTCTTCATCAGGTCTATACACAAGATTTAAAATTTTATTTTCAACTTTTTCTCTTACGAAGCTTAATCTTATGTCCATATGTTTTGCTTTGAAATGGTGTTTTGGATTGGCTGCAATTGCGATTGCAGCTTGATTATCGCAAAAGATTTTATGCACTCCCTCCTCATATATCCCAGTTCTTGCAACAATGACTTCACCCACATTAGTTCTTTTAGAGCAGAACAAGACGCCATATACTCAGCCTCCATAGTAGACTGAGCAACCACCTTTTGTTGCTTACTGCTCCAACAGCAAGCACCTTATCCCACATACAAAACATATCCAGAATTGCATCTTCTCATAGGTGCATCCCCATAACTGGCATCACTCCAAGTGGTGATATCAGTGTGCTCCCCTCCCAAATGCAACCATAATTCTCTGGTTCCAACCAGATATCTCATGACTATCTTGGCTACCTTCCATTCTCTCTTCCTAGGATCATTAAGACTCCTACTAAGTACTCCAACTCTTGTCGCTATATCCGGCCTGGTACAGTTTATAAAATATATTAAACTTCCTACGACCTGTCTTTAAGGGAAAGACTTCATAAACTCTCTCTCCTCTGGACTCATCTGATCGTCTAAGATCGTCACTCCTCTTTCTACACTCCCATCACTAACTTTTTTCAAATCCATGGGAGTGGTACAACTGTTAGCATTTTCCATCTGGAATTTCTCAAGTATATTTCCCATTGCTTCTTTCTGAGTAAGTCTGATAATCTTCTTCCTGAAACTCTGAGACCTCCATAAGTCCTCAGAGTGGACAGCTTCCAAGAAGCCTCTAGGATAATCCTGACCCCTTTGTGTTTTAGCAAAATTAACTGCCGCCCTGGCAAACAAAAACCCTGACTACCTTCACCCCTGTGAAGGCAAGACTCCCCTGAGTTGATAGCAAAAAGAATCTCTGAATTTGCTCCCCTGAGCAGTAAGTTATGGAGGGTCAAAGTTGACCTTTTGTACAGAAGCTCTCTAGGAGAGAGGGTCCTATCTTCTAATTTTTTCTAAGTCCTATCTCTCTCACAGACTCTATCTACTGATGTACGGAACCAATCAGATTTCAGTTCCGTACGTAAAAGTACAACTGCCGGTGTACTTTATGTACGGATATTGTACGACATGGCCTAAATGTCCACACGTGGAGTATCCGGATTCGCTCCTTAAATCCTCGGAGATGCCGCACTCCAATGTCACATCGCCACGTGTCATCCGATGTGGCGCTGCCCACAAACCGCCGAATTCTCCTTCCGCGATCTCGGCGCAATTTCCGGCCGTCCGATTAAACTCGTTTTTGATCGTAGCCGTAATAAATACATGCGCGGTATTTGTTTCGCGTCCGAAATCAATGCGCGGTATTGATTTTATATCCGTACCGCAATTCGTACTTTTACAATTCCATATCTATGTGTCCCGTAAATAGTTATAGTTAAATGAATTATCCTACGTGTACATGTATAAATAATTATCGTACTATATACTATGCATCAGTACCTCTAGACTTAACAGCTAAGGCTACCGGCTATCTCCTAGCTGTCGGCCGGCAGGTACCAGGATCAAATCCCGCCGCCGGCATATACCTTTTAGTAATTAATCCGTAGACTAATATAAATTTCCCGTAAACCTGAGGATAGCTTAGGTAGCCATGGCTCTAGCTTCCTCTCCAATTTCTCAGTGACTGCGACAAGTTTGAGAGTTGGAGAGAGAAGTTAGAGGTAGACTGCCTCGGCTTCTTTGTTTCTATTTAGACCTAGAAAATACTTAAAACCATTAATTTCTACACTCCCCTTATTTTCTAGTCAATCTTTAATTTCAGACCACACTTCTCCCTGCAGAAAATTAGCTTAGGGGAAGGCACAGGTTTGGTCATCATATCTGCTACCATCTCACTATCTGGCCTGTACTCTAAACTGATTATTTTGTTTTCTACTTTTTCTCTAACAAAGCTGAGTCTGATGTCCATGTGTTTGGCTTTAAAATGATGTTTAGGATTGGCAGAAATAGCGATTGCTGCCTGATTATCACAAAATATTTTCTGCACACCACTCTTAAGGTGACCAAGCTCACCAAGCAAAGACTTGACCCACATCAATTCTTTTACAGCAGAGCAAGAGGCCATATACTCAGCCTCCATGGTGGACTGAGCAATAACCTTTTGTGTTTGCTACTCCAACAGCAAGCCCCATCACCCACATATAATACATATCCAGAAGTGCATCTCCTCATCGGAGCATCACCATAACTGGCATCACTCCAAGTGGTGATGTCTGTATTCTCCCCACCCAAATGCAACCATAGATCCCTAGTTCCTATCAAGTATCTAAGGACTCTCTTAGCTGCCTCCCAATCCTTCTTAGTGGGAGCATTTAAACTTCTACTCAGCACTCCTACAGCTGCAGCTAAATCCGGCCGGGTACAATTCATAAAATAGATTAGACTTCCCACTACTTGCCTGTAAGGAATAGTCTGCATGAACTTCTTTTCATCAGGAGATAATACCTCGTCTAAGACTATGACTCCTTCTTCCTCACTCCCCTCACTTCCCTTCTTTAACTCCATTGGAGTTGTACAACTATTAGCTTTATCCATTTGAAATTTTTCAAGCATGTTCCCTATTGCTTCCTTTTGAGTCAATCTTATAATTTTCCTTTTCCGGTCTCTCTCTACTTGAATTCCCAAAATATATCTTGCTTCTCCCATATCCTTCATTTCAAATCTCCCCTTAAGATCGGTTTTCAGTTTGTTAATTTTTTCCATTGATTTACTTAAAACAAGCAAATCATCAACATAAATTGCAATAAATATAAGACCTTCCTCATCTTCGAAAACATAGATTGAGTGATCTGAGCTGATCCGAATATATCCCAGACCGGTAAGAAACTCATCAAGCTTCTTATTCCATTGTCGAGGTGCCTGTTTCAAACCATAAAGAGATTTAATCAGCCGGCATACCTTACTCTCCTCTCCTTCCTCCACAAAACCTTCGGGTTGTCGCATGAAGATCTCCTCTTCCAATTCTCCATGCAAAAAGGCTGTCTTGATGTCCATCTGATGCACTTCCATGTCTTCCGCCGCTGCTAAACTGAGAAGTATGCGGACGGAGGGAAATCTGACCACCGGGGCAAAGGTTTCCTCGTAGTCAATTCCTTCCTTTTGTGTAAATCCCTTTGCCACTAATCTAGCCTTGTAGCGCTCGATTGTGTTATCTGGGTTCAGTTTTAGTTTGAAAACCCACTTACAACCGATTGGTTTTCGGTTAGGTGGACAGTCCACCAGCTCCCAAGTATCGGCTGCCATGATTGAAGCCATCTCCTCATTGATGGCTGTCTTCCATCGGTTTCTTTCTGGACAAGTCATCGCCTCTCCATAAGTTTGAGGTTCATCTTGATGAGATAGTTTAGTTACCTTGTTAATAACCTGTTTTTCTTGCAGTCTTTTGCTACTTCTCCTCCCCCCCTCAAAATCTGAGGCCGAAATAGATGGTTCTCGTGGATTCTTTCGAACAAACTCGACTTCTCCCCTATCCCTTGATTCCGAATCAATTTCCACCACGTCTTCCGCTTCGAGTAGAGTTGTCACTGGAGTTTCCACAGCCGAGTCCTTTTCGGTCTGATTTGTACCTGCAAGAATGTCATCTTCTCTAAAACCTGGGTAGTTAGGAAGCTCAAAGTCATCGGAATTTTCTGACTCAAATCTGATTTTTACTGACTTCGTATATTTGAAGGGATCCACAGACTTTCCTTCATCCATAACTACTAGATGCTTTACTAAGATTATATCTTCCCTTTTTAGATCATAAACTCTATATCCTTTAACATCTTCATCATATCCTAATAAGTATCCCGGTTTTCCTTTAGGATCTAGCTTCCAATTGGACCGATCAGTATCTAGACTGAACACTTGACTGCCGAAAACCTTTAAGTGAGATATGTCTGGTTTCCGGCCTGTCCATCTCTCATAAGGTGTTTGATCTTTTATAGCTGAAGTAAGAACTCTATTCTTGAGGTAATTAGCACAGTTCATAGCTTCTGCCCAAAACCTTTTTCCTATCTTTTTATCTGACAACATACTTCTAGCACTATCACTTAGTGTTCTATTTAACCTTTCAGCTACCCCATTCTGTTCCGGATTTTCTGGAACTGTCTTTTGGTGTTGAACCCCATCTTCCCTCAGAAAATCCTCAAACTGGTTAGAAGTATACTCTCCACCATTGTCACTCCTTACTCTCTTGATTGGAGTTTCATGGAGTTTTTCGCTCCATGCTTTATATTGTCTAAAGCAATCCTCAGCTTCGGACTTGTTTTTCAAAAAATATACCCGGGAATACCGAGACCAATCATCAGTTATAGTCATCATAAATCTCTTCCCCCCCGGTGAGGGCACTTTAGCCGGTCCCCAAATATCTGTGTGTACTAGATCTAGAATTTTTTCTCCCTTATAGGTGGCTGATTTAGGAAAGGGTAATCTGTGTGCTTTACCTTGAGCACATCCACTACAATCACTTATATCATCACTCTCACTGAACTGAATCCCTTCCACCACTCCCATCTTTTTCATCTCTCTTAACTTATCTAGATTCACATGCCCAAGCCTCTTATGCCACATCATAATATCATGAACACCAGCGTAATAAAGTTTTTTCTTTTCATTACTTAAGATCAGCCTAAACATCCCATGGCTACCTTTCTCAGCAATGAAATAGACATCATCCTCAAAACTAGCAGTAAAGACTCCTTCCCTAGTGCTAGTAAAAAAACCCTTATCATCTAATACTGATGTAGAGATAAGATTTTTGTTCAGCTCCGGAATAAACAATACATCGGAGAATGTTAATATGGATGCCTTTCCTTCTACTAACACTTTCAGATCTACCGATCCTACAAGAGTAGTGGTGACTATCCTCCCATCCCCGTACTCTATCTCTAAGGTGGGAATCTTTCTTATCTTAGTGAACAGGTGCCTATCCTTACACATGTGCATGGAGGCACCTGAATCTACAATCCAGCCTGCTTCACTTTTCAATCCACCGTAAACACATTTCTGCCTTCGTGGAATTTTGACCTCGTTTTTCGCCTCCAACTCCTCATCCAAAAGGCGCTCATCGTCCTCGTCCTCGGATTCCGCCTCAAGTACCTGTGTGACAAGGGCCTTTTTCTTTCCTCTCGGGGTACCACCGGTCTGCCCTTTTTTTTTACCGAAGCTCGGTTAGCTTAGTGCACTCTGCCATATAGTGCCTTGGTTTCTTACAAAAATGACATAAACCTTTGGGAGCCCTTTGTTCGAACTCGTCGGCCTGTTTTTTCTGCTCCCTACCCCCATAGTTTCTGACCGGTTTTCGGGAATCTCTGTTCCTCTAATCAGTTGCTATTGCCAAGGCTTGGCCACTCTTTCCTCCCCTTCGGATCTCAATTGTATTCTCTTGAACGAGAATCATCCCTACCACTGAGTTCCATATCCACCTTGAGTCAGGCAAGTCCTGCACACGGTAAACTATGTTCACGAACTCATCAGGTAACTTCATCAGTAAACAGTTAACCTTTTCTTTTTCACTAAAATCTTTTCCCGCACTCTCTAGCTCCATGAAGAGTGTAGCAAGCTCATTGCAAAAATCCAACATATTTCCCCCTTTGTATACATACTCCTTAACTTTCTGATCAGCCAACTGTTGTTGCTGAATCGTACCACTTCGGTACATCTCTATGAGAGCCATCCAAAGATCGGATGCCCTTTCTACCTGCAAATGAGGACATGCAAGTCCTTGAGTGAGATGGCGTAGGATGAAGTGTTTTGCCGCCATATTGTTAAAGTCCCAGGTTTTAGTATCATTCTCCTCATTCCTCGGAATAGGTGACATAAATGTCGAACCAGTTGCTATTGGTGTGATCGTCTCCTTCTCCTTTCCTTTGTCCACCACCTCTCATTTTTTTGTTTCCTACGTTGAAGGTGGATCCTCTTTCCTGGTGAATCTGGTTCCTCGAAACACTAAAGGAATTCGAAGACTTGATGGACGCCCCAACCGTCCACTCACTATCCCCCAAAATCTTTTTTCGCATAGAGCTCCTATCATCATACTTTCCCAGTATATGAAGCCAGTTCCATTAAAGATTGGTACCCTAGAGGGTGGGCCCATAACCTGAAACTCTGAGACCTCCATAAGTCCTCAGAGTGGACAGCTTCCAAGAAGCCTCTAGGATAATCCTGACCCCTTTGTGTTTTAGCAAAATTAACTACCGCCCTGGCAAACAAAAACCCTGACTACCTTCACCCCTGTGAAGGCAAGACTCCCCTGAGTTGATAGCAAAAAGAATCTCTGAATTTGCTCCCCTGAGCAGTAAGTTATGGAGGGTCAAAGTTGACCTTTTGTACAGAAGCTCTCTGGGAGAGAGGGTCCTATCTTCTAATTTTTTCTAAGTCCTATCTCTCTCACAGACTCTATCTACTGATGTACGGAACCAATCAGATTTCAGTTCCGTACGTAAAAGTACAACTGCCGGTGTACTTTATGTACGGATATTGTACGACATGGCCTAAATGTCCACACGTGGAGTATCCGGATTCGCTCCTTAAATCCTCGGAGATGCCGCACTCCAATGTCACATCGCCACGTGTCATCCGATGTGGCGCTGCCCACAAACCGCCGAATTCTCCTTCCGCGATCTCGGCGCAATTTCCGGCCGTCCGATTAAACTCGTTTTTGATCGTAGCCGTAATAAATACATGCGCGGTATATGTTTCGCGTCTGAAATCAATGCGCGGTATTGATTTTATATCCGTACCGCAATTCGTACTTTTACAATTCCATATCTATGTGTCCCGTAAATAGTTATAGTTAAATGAATTATCCTACGTGTACATGTATAAATAATTATCGTACTATATACTATGCATCAGTACCTCTAGACTTAACGGCTAAGGCTACCGGCTATCTCCTAGCTGTCGCCCGGCAGGTACCAGGATCAAATCCCGCCGCCGGCATATACCTTTTAGTAATTAATCCGTAGACTAATATAAATTTCCCGTAAACCTGAGGATAGCTTAGGTAGCCATGGCTCTAGCTTCCTCTCCAATTTCTCAGTGACTGCGACAAGTTTGAGAGTTGGAGAGAGAAGTTAGAGGTAGACTGCCTCGGCTTCTTTGTTTTTATTTAGACCTAGAAAATACTTAAAACCATTAATTTCTACACTTCCCCCTATCTCTCTCGATTAGGATCCCAAAAATACATTTTGCCTTCCCTAAATCCTTCATAAAAATTTGCCCCTAAGATCTTTCTTTAGCCTATTTATCTTCTTCAAAGACTTACTTAACACAAGCAGATCATCCACATAAATTGCAATAAAAATGACACCATTCTCATCTTCAAACATATAGATAGAATGGTTTACGGATATATCCCAAATCAGTGAGAAACTCATCTGGTTTCTTATTCCACTGTCGGGGAGCCTACTTCAGTCCATATAAAGACTTTATGAGCATGCAACCTTTGCTCTCTTCTCCTTCTTCCACGAACCCCTCAGGTTGCCTCATGAAAATTTCTTCCTCTAACTCACCATTAAGAAAAGCAGTCTTAATGTCCATCTGGTGTATTTCTATGACTTGCGCTGCTGCCAGACTGAGGAGAATCCTTACTGATGGGAACCGAACAACTGGAGCAAAGGTCTCCTCATAGTGAATCCCCTCCTTTTGGGTGAACCCCTTTGCTACAAATCGAGCCTTATATCTCTCAATGGTATTATTTGGGTTCAGTTTTAGTTTAAATACCTATTTACACCCAATAGGTTTTCTGTCTGGAGGACAATCCGCTAGTTCCCAAGTATTTGCTTCCATGATAGAAGTCATCTCATCATTTATGGCTCTAATCCATCTTTCGTTCTCTGGACTATTCACTGCCTCCGTGTAAGACTAAGGCTCATCTGTGTGAGATAGCTTAGTTACCTTATGTGTAACTCTGAGACCTCCATAAATCCTCAGAGTGGACAGCTTCCAAGAAGCCTCTAGGATAATCCTGACCCCTTTGTGTTTAAGCAAAAATAACCGCCACCCTGGCAGACAAAAACGCTGACCAACTTCACCCCTGTGAAGACAAGACTCCCCTGAGTCGATAGCAAAAAGAATCTCTGAATTTGCTCCCCTGAGCAGTAAGTTATGGGGGGTCAAAGTTGACCTTTTGTACAGAAGCTCTCTGGGAGAGGGGGTCCTATCTTCTATTTTTTCTAAGTCCTATCTCTCTCACAGACTCTATCTACTGATGTACGGAACCAATCAGAATAGAGTTCCGTACGTAAAAGTACAGCCGCCGGTGTACTTTATGTACGGAAATTGTACGACATGCCCTAAATGTCGACACATGTCAAATCCGGATTCGGTGCCATAATCTCCGGAGATTCTACGATCCAACGAAATTTCGCCACGCGTCATCCGATGTGGCGATGGCCACAAACCGCCGAAATCTTCCTCCGCGATCTCGGCGCTAATCCCGGCCGTCCGATTAAATTCAGATTTAATCGTGGCCGTAATAAATACATGCGCGGTATTTATTTCACTTCCGAAACAAATGCGCGGTATTGATTCGTAATCCGTACTGTCATTCGTACCGGATCTATGTATCCCGTAAATCGTAACAGTTAAATGGATTATCGTACGTATTCCAATTTATATAATTATCAAACTAGATATCACATGATACTACTGCTAGATCTAACGGCTAAGGCTACCGGCTATTTCCTGTCTGCCGGCCGGTAGGTTCAAGGATCAAATCCTGCAGCCGGCACAATCCTTTTAAATAAATAAATAAACCCTAGTATAAAATTCCCGTAAACCTCAGGATAGCCAAGGTAGCCATGGCTCTAGCTTCCTCTCCAATTTCTCAGTGACTGCGACAAGTTTGAGATTTGGAGAGAGAAGTTAGAGGTAGACTGCCTCGGCTTCTTTCTATATTTCTATTTAGACCTAGAAAATACTAATAAATCCATTAGTTTCTACACTCCCCTTATTTTCTAGTCAATCTTTAATTTCAGACCACACTTCTCCCTGCAAAAAATTAGCTTAGGGGAAGGCACAGGTTTGGTCATCATATCTGCTACCATCTCACTATCTGGTCTGTACTCTAAACTGATTATTTTGTTTTCTACTTTCTCTCTAACAAAGCTGAGTCTGATGTCCATGTGTTTGGCTTTAAAATGGTGTTTAGGATTGGCAGAGATAGCGATTGTTGCCTGATTATCACAAAATATTTTTTGCACACCACTCTTAAGGTGACCAAGCTCACCAAGCAAAGACTTGACCCACATCAATTCTTTTACAGCAGAGCAAGAGGCCATATACTCAGCCTCCATGGTGGACTGAGCAATAACCTTTTGCTGTTTGCTACTCCAACAACAAGCCCCATCACCCACATATAATACATATCCAGAAGTACATCTCCTCATCGGAGCATCACCATAACTGGCATCACTCCAAGTAGTGATGTCAGTATTCTCCCCACCCAAATGCAACCATAGATCTCTAGTTCCTACCAAGTATCTCAGGACTCTCTTAGCTGCCTCCCAATCCTTCTTAGTGGGAGCATTTAGACTTCTACTCAGCATTCCTACAGCTGCAGCTAAATCCGGCCGGGTACAATTCATAAAATAGATTAGACTTCCCACTACTTGCCTGTAAGGAATAGTCTGCATGAACTTCTGTTCATCAGGAGATAATTCCTCGTCTAAGACTATGACTCCTTCTTCCTCACTCCCCTCACTTCCCTTCTTCAACTCCATTGGAGTTGTACAACTATTAGCTTTATCCATTTGAAATTTTTCAAGCATGTTCCCTATTGCTTCTTTTTGAGTCAATCTTATAATTTTCCTTTTTCGGTCTCTCTCTACTTGAATTCCCAAAATATATCTTGCTTCTCCCATATCCTTCATTTCAAATCTCCCCTTAAGATCGGTTTTCAGTTTGTTAATTTTTTCCATTGATTTACTTAATACAAGCAAATCATCAACATAAATTGCAATAAATATCAAACCTTCCTCATCTTCGAAAACATAGATTGAGTGATCTGAACTCATCCGAATATATCCCAGACCGGTAAGAAACTCATCAAGCTTCTTATTCCATTGTCGAGGTGCCTGTTTCAAACCATAAAGAGATTTAATCAGCCGGCATACCTTACTCTCCTCTCCTTCTTCCACAAACCCTTTGGGTTGTCGCATGAAGATCTCCTCTTCCAATTCTCCATGCAAAAAGGCTGTTTTGATGTCCATCTGGTGCACTTCCATGTCTTCCGCCGCCGCTAAACTGAGAAGTATGCGGACGGAGGGAAATCTGACCACCGGGGCAAAGGTTTCTTCGTAGTCAATTCCTTCCTTTTGTGTAAATCCCTTTGCCACTAATCTGGCCTTGTAGCGCTCGATTGTGTTATCTGGGTTCAGTTTTAGTTTGAAAACCCACTTACAACCGATTGGTTTTCGGTTAGGTGGACAGTCCACCAGCTCCCAAGTATCGGCTGCCATGATTGAAGCCATCTCCTCATTGATGGGTGTCTTCCACCGGTTTCTTTCTGGACAAGTCATCGCCTCTCCATAAGTTTGAGGTTCATCTTGATGAGATAGTTTAGTTACCTTGTTATTAACCTGTTTTTCTTGCAGTCTTTTGCTACTTCTCCTCCCCCCCTCAAAATCTGAGGCCGGAATAGATGGTTCTCGTGGATTCTTTCGAACAAACTCGGCTTCTCCCCTATCCCTTGATTCCGAATCAATTTCCACCACGTCTTCCGCTTCGAGTAGAGTTGTCACTGGAGTTTCCACAGTCGAGTCCTTTTCAGTCTGATTTGTTCTTGCAAGAATGTCATCTTCTCTAAAACCTGGATAGTTAGGAAGCTCAAAGTCATCGGAATTTTCTGACTCAAATCTGATTTTTACTGACTTCGTATATTTGAAGGGATCTACAGACTTTCCTTCATCCATAACTACTAGATGCTTTACAAAGATTATATCTTCCCTTTTTAGATCATAAACTCTATATCCTTTAACATCTTCATCATATCCTAATAAGTATCCTGGTTTTCCTTTAGGATCTAGCTTCCAATTAGACCGATCAGTATCTAGACTGAACACTTGACTGCCAAAAACCTTTAAGTGAGATATGTCTGGTTTCCGGCCTGTCCATCTCTCATAAGGTGTTTGATCTTTTATAGCTGAAGTAAGAACTCTATTCTTGAGGTAATTAGCACAGTTCATTGCTTCTGCCCAAAACCTTTTCCCTATCCTTTTATCTGACAACATACTTCTAGCACTATCACTTAGTGTTCTATTTAACCTCTCAGCTACCCCATTCTGTTCAGGATTTTCTGGAACTGTCTTTTGGTGTTGAACCCCATCTTCCCTAAGAAAATCCTCAAACTGGTTAGAAGTATACTCTCCACCATTGTCACTCCTTACTCTCTTGATTGGAGTTTCATGGAGTTTTTCGCTCCATGCTTTATATTGTCTAAAACAATCCTCAGCTTCGGACTTGTTTTTCAAAAAATATACCCGGGAATACCGAGACCAATCATCAGTTATAGTCATCATAAATCTCTTCCCCCCCGGTGAGGGCACTTTAGCCGGTCCCCAAATATCTGTGTGTACTAGATCTAGAATTTTTTTCTCCCTTATAGGTGGCTGACTTAGGAAAGGGTAATCTGTGTGCTTTACCTTGAGCACATCCACTACAATCACTTATATCATCACTCTCACTGAACTGAATCCCTTCCACCACTCCCATCTTTTTCATCTCTCTTAACTTATCTAGATTCACATGCCCAAGCCTCTTATGCCACATCATAATATCATGAACACCAGCATAATAAAGTTTCTTCTTTTCATTACTTAAGATCAGCCTAAACATCCCATGGCTACCTTTCTCAGCAATGAAATAGACATCATCCTCAAAACTAGCAGTAAAGACTCCTTCCCTAGTGCTAGTAAAAAAACCCTTATCATCTAATACTGATGTAGAGATAAGATTTTTGTTCAGCTCCGGAATAAACAATACATCGGAGAATGTTAATATGGATGTCTTTCCTTCTACTAACACTTTTAGATCTACCGATCCTACAAGAGTAGTGGTGACTATCCTCCCATCCCCGTACTCTATCTCTACGGTGGGAATCTTTCTTATCTTAGTGAACAGGTGTCTATCCTTACACATGTGCATGGAGGCACCTGAATCTACAATCCAGCCTGCTTCACCTTTCAATCCACCGTAAGCACATTTCTGCCTCCGTGGAATTTCGACCTCATTTTTCGCCTCCAACTCCTCATCCAAAAGGAGCTCATCGTCCTCGTCCTCGGATTCAGCCTCAAGTACCTGTGTGACAAGGGCCTTTTTCTTTCCTCTCGGGGTACCACCGGTCTGCCCCTCCTTTAACCGAAGCTCGGTTAGCTTAGTGCACTCTGCCATATAGTGCCCCGGTTTCTTACAAAAATGACATAGTCCTTTGGGAGCCCTTGGTTCGAACTCATCG
The DNA here is from genome assembly GCA_037447655.1 of Zygnema cylindricum. Taxonomy (NCBI): domain Eukaryota; kingdom Viridiplantae; phylum Streptophyta; class Zygnematophyceae; order Zygnematales; family Zygnemataceae; genus Zygnema; species Zygnema cylindricum. The sequence goes on from JBBHKE010001558.1 coordinate 269,328, forward strand.
GCCGGTTTTTTCTGCTCCCTACCCCCATAGTTTCCGACCGGTTTTCGGGAATCCCTGTTCCTCCAATCAGTCGCTGTTGCCAAGGCTTGGCCACTCTTTCCTCCCCTTCGGATCTCAATTGTATTCTCTTGAACGAGAATCATTCCTACCACTGAGTTCCATATCCACCTTCAGTCAGGCAAGTCCTGCACACGGTAAACTATGTTCACGAACTCATCAGGTAACTTCATCAGTAAACAGTTAACCTTTTCTTTTTCACTCAAATCTTTTCCCGCACTCTGTAGCTCCATGAAGAGTGTAGCAAGCTCATTGCAAAAATCCAACATATTTCCCCCTTTGTATACATACTCCTTAACTTTCTGATCAGCCAACTGTTGTTGCTGAATCGTACCACTTCGGTACATCTTTATAAGAGCCATCCAAAGATCGGATGCCCTTTCTACCTGCAAATGAGGACATGCAAGTCCTTGAGTGAGATGGCGTAGGATGAAGTGCTTTGCCGCCATATTGTTGAAGTCCCAGGTTTCAGTATCATTCTCCTCGTTCCTCGGAATAGGTTTCATGAATGCTAAACCAGTTGCTATTGGTGTGGTCGCCTCCTTCTCCTTTCCTTTGTCCACCACCTCTCCTTCCTTTGTTTCCTCCGTTGAAGGTGAATCCTCTTTCCTGGTGAATCTGCTTCCTCCAAACCCTGGAGGAATTCCAAGACTTGATGGACGCCCCAATCGTCCACTCACTATCCCCCAAAACCTTTTTTCGCATAGAGCTCCTATCATCATACTTTCCAAGTATATGAAGCCAGTTCCATTAAAGATTGGTACCCTAGAGGGTGGGCCCATAACCTGTAACTCTGAGACCTCCATAAGTCCTCAGAGTGGACAGCTTCCAAGAAGCCTCTAGGATAATCCTGACCCCTTTGTGTTTAAGCAAAATTAACTGCCGCCCTCGCAGACAAAAACGCTGACCAACTTCACCCCTGTGAAGACAAGACTCCCCTGAGTCGATAGCAAAAAGAATCTCTGAATTTGCTCCCCTGAGCAGTAAGTTATGGGGGGTCAAAGTTGACCTTTTGTACAGAAGCTCTCTGGGAGAGGGGGTCCTATCTTCTATTTTTTCTAAGTCCTATCTCTCTCACAGACTCTATCTACTGATGTACGGAACCAATCAGAATAGAGTTCCGTACGTAAAAGTACAGCCGCCGGTGTACTTTATGTACGGAAATTGTACGACATGCCCTAAATGTCGACACATGTCAAATCCGGATTCGGTGCCATAATCTCCGGAGATTCTACGATCCAACGGAATTTCGCCACGCGTCATCCGATGTGGCGATGGCCACAAACCGCCGAAATCTTCCTCCGCGATCTCGGCGCTAATCCCGGCCGTCCGATTAAATTCAGATTTAATCGTGGCCGTAATAAATACATGCGCGGTATTTATTTCACTTCCGAAACAAATGCGCGGTATTGATTCGTAATCCGTACTGTCATTCGTACCGGATCTATGTATCCCGTAAATCGTAACAGTTAAATGGATTATCGTACGTATTCCAATTTATATAATTATCAAACTAGATATCACATGATACTACTGCTAGATCTAACGACTAAGGCTACCGGCTATTTCCTGTCTGCCGGCCGGTAGGTTCAAGGATCAAATCCTGCAGCCGACACAATCCTTTTAAATAAATAAATAAACCCTAGTATAAAATTCCCGTAAACCTCAGGATAGCCAAGGTAGCCATGGCTCTAGCTTCCTCTCCAATTTCTCAGTGACTGCGACAAGTTTGAGATTTGGAGAGAGAAGTTAGAGGTAAACTGCCTCGGCTTCTTTCTATATTTCTATTTAGACCTAGAAAATACTAATAAATCCATTAGTTTCTACATTATGAGCGACCTGTTTTTCTTGTATCCTTTTAGTGCTCCTCCTTCCTCCCTCAATCTCCGAAGCTGGAATGGATGGAATTCTTGGGTTTCTTCTCACTGTCTCATCGGCTCCCCTGTCCATGGAAGTTGGTTCTGGTCCCGCTTCTTCTATGTCCTCGAAATCCATAGGATTATGTGAGGTTTCCGGTGATTCTCCTGTATCTCGGATCTCCCTTGAATGTGCAATCACGGTTTCACTCATGTCCCTTTCGGGAATGACCGAGTTCTGTCGGACTCAAATCTGATTCTTATCTTCTTTGTATATTTGAAGGGGTCAAATGACTTCCCTTCATCCATGACAATCAAGTATTTGACCAGAATTACATCTTTCTTTGCTAAGTCATAGACTCTATATCCCTTAACATCCTCATCATATCCCACAAAGTATCTAGGTTTTCCCTTAGCATCTAGTTTCCTGTTTTTCCTATCCGTGTCAAGTTTGTAAACTTGGCTACCGAACCCTTTAAGGTGTGAAATATCTGGTTTCCTTCCAACCCTTCTCTCATAAGGTGTCACTCCCTTTACAGCTGAGGTAAGGACTCTATTCTTAATGTAGTTGGCACAGTTCATTGCTTCTGCCCAAAATCTCTTTCCCATTTTCTTGTCGGCCAACATACTGCATGCACTATCTCCTAGTGTTCGATTCAACCTCTCAGCTACCCCATTTTGTTCCAGGTTATATGGTACAGTTTTCTAGTGCTGCACTCCCTCATCTCTCAGATATTCCTCAATTAGAGGTATATTCCCACCCATTGTCACTCCTTATCCTCTTAATGGGGGTTTCATGCAACTTCTCACTCCAGGCTTTATATTCTTTAAAGTAAGTTGATGCATCAGACTTCGTTTTCAGAAAGTAGACTCTAGAGTATCTAGACCAGTCATCGGTTATTGTCATCATAAACCTCTTTCCTTCAACCAAAGGTACTTTTAAAGGTCCCCAAATATCTGTGTGGACCAAATTTAACACTTTCTCACCTCAATATGTGGCGGCTTTGGGAAAGAAAAGTCTGTGAGCCTTACCTTGAGCACACCCACTACAATCATCCATCATTTCATTATCCCCAAACTGAAAGCCTTCTACTACCCCAAGCTTTTTCATTTCCCTCAACCTATCAAAATTCACATGATTCCCTTTCTAGTGAAGGTATCAAACTCTTTGTCATCTGACACAGACGTAGAAACAAGATTTTTACTCAGCTGAGGAATGTAGAGTACATCTGAGAATGTAAGTATAGAAGTCTTACCCTCCACTAAGACTTTCAGATCTACTGATCCCACTGGATTTGTGGTAACCACTATCCCATCCTCATACTCTATCTCTACAATAGGGATTTTCCTTAGCTTAGTGAAGAGTTCTTTATCACGACACATATGCATGGATGCACCTGAGTCGATAATCCATCCTCCCTGTGGAGCTTCCCGAATTGCTCCAAGGGCACACTTTTGTCACCAAGGGATCTCTTTCTCCTCCAGACTCTCGTCAAGAAGAAGCTCCCCATCCTCCTCAGAGGACTCATCCTCGGTTTCTCTTGTCACTTTTGTAACCACAAGTGCCTTTTTCTTCCCTCCGAAAGAACCCCCTCTAAGGTTCTCTTGGAGCCTCAGCTCCGACAGCTTAACACAATCTGCGATGAAGTGTCCCGACTTTTTGCAAAAATGACAAAGACCGTTTGGGGGCCTCGGTCCTCCATAATGATCTCTTTCCCCTTTGTACGGTTTCTTCGAGTCCTTCCCCCATCGGTCCTTTCCTGCTGCTAGACCTTGAATGCTTTTTCCTCCTCTCGTAATCTCCATTGTGTTTTCCTGCACAAGTATCATCTTGACCACTGTTTTCCATTTCCATGAACAATCAGCCATTTCCTGTACTCGGTACACTATGTTCTCGTACTCATCTGGTAACTCTTTGATAAAGGTGTTAACTTTCATTTTGATAGTACCTGTCCACGTGACACTTTCCATCTCCATATACAAACAAGAAAGATCATTACAGTAATCTAACATCTTTCCTCCTTTGTAAGTGTAACTCACTAGCTTTTGCTCACCCAACTGAAGCTCCTCAATAGTTCCAGCTCTATAAAACTCCACCAAACTCACCCGCAACTCCTCGGCCTTGTAAATGTGAAGATGAGGAGTGGCCAAAGCTTGAGTGAGGTGCCTCAGAATGAAGTTCTTGGCAGCCATGTTTACATCCTCCCACATGTGAGTATCGTTCTCCGCGGTCTTCACGGTCGTCGCTCCTGTGACTGTGGCAATAGGAGTGAGGGGTGTCTCCTCCCCTTTCCCCTTTTCGGACAAACTGCAGTCCCCATCATCTGCCTCCTCGGCTGAGGCAGCCGTTGCTGTAGGAAACCTTACTCCTCCAAATCCTGGTGGAGTTCGCGAAGGTGGACATTTCACTTGTCCACTGATGATACCCCAGTATCGTTTTTCGCACAAAGCTCCCATCATCATGGCTTCCTAATAGATGAACCCAGATCCATTGAAGGTGGGCACCTTAGGAGGTGGGCCCATAACCTGAAATTTTGTGTCCTCCATTGGACTACAGAATACATGAAGCCTCTAGATAGTTATTAACTAACCCACTTTCAATGGCAATCACTGCTACCCAAGCAAACAAGCAGACAATTTGATTACACCCTTGTGCAGCTTGGATCCCCTAAAGTGCGTAGGAAAAAGAATCACTGAAAACAGCCAACCAGCCGATAAGTTATGAGGCAGTAAACATGCCAATTTGTACAAACTCTCAAAGGGAGAGGTCACTACCTACCAAAATTTTCTAAGTCCTGATTCCCTCTAATAACTTCTTTCTACTGAAGTACGGACCAATCATATTACTGTACCGTACCAAAAAGTACTACTGCCAGTGTACCTTTTGTATGGCCTATGTACGAGAAGGTTATTAAGAGGATGCGTGTTTGCTTTTCACTCGTCCGTACCTTCCTCGGAATTCCTATGACCGAATGTCATCTCTCCACGTGGCTCAAGGTCATGCCACGTCACAAAACGCCAAAGTGACCACAACGGGATTTCGGCGATGATGTGCGCCGTTGGATTCGCAGCGAGACGCAATCTTAACCGTTATAAATACTTGCGCGATATTTGTTTCGTTGTCAAAACAAAATGCGTGGTATTCGTTTTGAAAAAGTGTTGTACTTCGTACTTTTATAAAACTGTATCTATGCAAGCCGTATACTTTTAGTTAAATGGATTTGTTCCTTCCTAAATATATATATATAAATATCACATACTATAACCTTTAGCTTTGGTCTTAGTCTAATAGGATAAAGCTGACTGTTATCGGCCAACTTGACGAACCGCAGGTACCGGGATCAAATCCCGGGTCCGTCAAGTATATTTTTAGTAACCTACTAAAAATAATTGCCTGTTGAACTAAGGCAGCCATGGATCAACCACCCTCTGTATCCTTCAGTGACTACAACAAATATGGGGGCTAGAGAGAGGAGGTGGAGGCAGGTTGCCCGCCCTTTTCTTTTCTTTTATACTAACATAATTAAACCTAGAAAATACTCTAGAAATCTGTTAATTTCAACACGGTGAATAATATCTCTAGGCGCCCCCGAGGGGGGCGGGTTTTGAAAAGAAAATTGAAACCCAACGTCGCTTCGATATATCGCTTTGTATATTTATTTGCATACCGAAACGATATATCGATGAAATATTGCGACATTGAAATTCTCGATATATTGATTCGACTGCTGGCTACCTAAAATTAGGTGCATGTGGAATATCGGCACTGAGCCAATTTCGGTGTATCTGGTTATTTGGATACTGTAGGTTTTAGAGATTATAGGCGTCATGAAAGTAGAAGCTCCCCCCGATTTCCAGTTGTCCGCAATCCTTAAGCTTTCTCGGGTCTATCTTGGCGACTCTCCCGATGGCAGAGGTCCCAGTCGAGTACCTTTATCCGTACCCGACCGTTACCCGACCGCCCGCGTCGGATCCGGAACGGATTCAGGTGCCAAATTTTGGGGGCGGGTCAGATTTGGGCGGGTGATTCACAAAGAAAAAAAAAACGGGTACGGTCGGGCTAGCAAAAAACGAAAAATATTGAATTTTTTGTACTGTCCATACTATCCAACATTAGTGTACTTTGTACTCTTGGCATTGTGGAAGGTATGAGGGAGTTGTACCATTAATTTTGTACTTATTCGGGTACAGAGGGGTATCGGTTTCTTGTCGCTTCTCAACTCCCAGTTTTGTTTGTGAATATTTGAATATACGTTCTCTTTGGTCGACTAACTTTTTCCACAAACGGACGGCGCTCGGTTTCAATAGCGGAATGCCCTTAGCGCCACTGTCAAAAATGCTTTGAAAAAGAGAGCGTACGTATAGTCTTCTCTGTCGAAGTTCAAGACGGTTTCACACTAAAGTTTCTCATCGCCGTCAAACATGCTTATGGGTGGCCGTCCATGGCAGAAGCAACGCAATAAGGGAAATTGCCAAATTGGTAGTGTTGTGTATCGGTAAAAAAATTATCGCAATAACACCGATACCAAAAGTTATCGGTTATTGAACGGTCAGAGGTTCCGATATATTTGTCTAAGACCAACAAATTCCATATCGGCGATAACTTAACAAAAATATAGTATGCATACAATAGTACTTTAAATCATACTGTATTATATTATTAACTTTATATAGCGTGGCATGCCACGCATATGAATCTGTTCCGTCTCCGTTTAACTGCGATTTATTACGGGCAGCGTAGCACATAAATACTGGTTGGTCAACTGACCATAAATTTTACGGCAACGTACGGAATTTTACTGGAAAACTGGTGAGCATGGAAGGGAAAAAGGACGGCGAACACAAAGTATAACGGACGCAAAATAACATTCTGCGCGCCGCCAAAATTGAACGGACAACTTGGAATGGGAAAACACGAGCGGACGACCAACGTGAGCGCCGGCATCGCGGAATGGCTCTTTTGGCATCTTATGGCAAAAAAGCCAACAGATTGACACGTGGCAGGTCCCCAATGGATCTCAAGGAATAAAGGGACAAAGCCATGGCGTCGGATGTGAAAGGTATATCGTTTTACTAGATCCGTATCAAAACCGTACAAATCTCATGGCGGCTACTGTACTTTCTGTGCTTGTACACGTCCGGAGAATAACACGTACAGTTGAGTGTACTGGCCGTACATTTATATGTAAGGTCCGAACAGTTATCGCCAATAGTTATCGATATCAGTGTTGTCGCTGATAATAATTGATAAATATCAGCTATTTATCGCCGATAACACCGATGACGATATATCGTACCAATATATCGATTATCGGATACCCGAATAAAGGTCCATATCGGTTATTGGCAAATCATTACCGATACACAACACTACAAATTGGTAGTGTTGTGTATCCGTAAGGATTTGCCGATAACCGATATGGGCCTTTTTTCGAGGACCGGGTAATCGATATATTGGTACGATATATTGCTATCGGTCTTATCGCCGATAAGTAGCCGATAATATCGGCTACTTATCGGCGATAATGCCGATAACGATAACTATCGGCGATAGCTGTACGAGCCGTACCGATAACTGTACGGCATGTACACTCAACTGTACGACTTATTCCCCCGACGCGCCCTACTCACAACCCCTGAGGTACCTACGAATCAGATCATTTGTACAAGCCGAAAGTACAGTAGCCGGCATAAGATGTGTACGGCTTTAGTACGGCTCCACTTAAAACGATGTACCTTTCACATCCGACGCCGTGGCTTTGTCCCTTTATTTTTTGGGATCCACTGGAAACCTGCCACGTGTCAATCCGTCGGCTTTTTTGGCAAAAGCCGCCAAAAAAGCCATTCCGAGATGTCGGCGCTCACGCTGACCGTCCGCTCGTATTTTCTCATTGAATGTCGTCCGTTCGATTCCGGCGGCGTGCATAATGTTATTTTGCATCCGTTGTACTTTGTGTCCGCCGTCTTTTTACAGTTCTTTGATAATCAGTTTATCGGTACAATTCCTTTCGTCCCCGTAAAATTTATGTCCAGTTAACTACCCAAAAAGTACTACAAAGTGCAACGTATTTTTTCGTAAAATTCCGTACATTTCCCGTAAAAAACCGTACATTTCTCGTAAATTTACCGTTCAGTTTACCGGACAGAAAGCACTCCGGACATAAAGTACAGAAAGTACAAATATATCGGGACCGCTGATCGTTCGATAACCGATAACTATCGGTATCGGTGTTATCGAGGTTAATTTTTTACCGATACACAACACTACAAATTGGGATGCGCAAAGATGTACCGCAATTTCCTCGACTTGTCAAACCTTCTTGCGATTGTACGACTGCACATTTCAAATTGCGTGACAAATCCGGAGGCGGTTTCATTGTGGCCGTCGATGGGGCAAGCTCTGGCCGTCGATGAAAATGTCGGCTCACGGAATGGAGCCAATTGTGAACGCGACGACCTTTTAGCGCTGCCTAGGCTAAGGGTACGTCCCCATGTATTAAAGTAACGACTTTAATCTGTCGCTTTCACCCAAAACGCAGTTCCGTACGAGATTAACTTTAGTTGTACAAAAAAATCAATCCTTTAAAAGTACAGCAAACTTAAAGTCGATACTTTGAATGTACTTCATGTTTGTCGTCATGTGAACGCATTTTGGCGTTTTCCTTTTTTCGACCCCCCGGCAAGAGAATCCAGCCCGTCAAAAAACTTCATCAAAAATCACCTCGCGACCTAATTTCAATGAAAGTACCGCCCAAATAACGAATGAAAAATGACCCACGCACACGCCACACGAGTGGTAAAATTTTAGGACGAGGGAGAGTACTCGTTATTTTTCTCCCTGCCCGTCAAGTGCATGTACGGAAAAGACGAGGATGTACGGAAAAAAATATGCAGGGGTCTCGGACCTCCAATTTCATTCATGGGCCCTCGATAAAATTTTGCATCGTCGTCGCTTCTCCCCTCTCCCTCTCACACTATCACTTTTATCTCACACTTTTTAGAATGAGGCACGACAAAACTGGTACGAAATGAAAGATATTTGAAAAATTAATCTTTTGACTACCTTTGTGTATATTTTTATGGCAAGTAGAGCGAAAAAAGTAGAGAAAACGAAATCGGGTATCCATGATCGAAAGTTCTTTAACATGTGACGTCACAAGTGAGCGTGACATCACAATGTTACAAAACCCTAAACATCTGCCATGTCACAAAATTACAAAAATCTAGACGTCTACGACTGTCGCTGTTTTTGTTTGCGTCACAAATTTTATAGTCGTCGTCAACCGTCACAAAGTTGTACCTACGTCTACAACCGTCACATTTCAAAGTTCCGATTTCATTTTCGCACATAGGGACGCTTTTCAAAGTAGTACGGAACACTTCACTACAGTCCAAAAATACTTTTTCAAAGTATCGCTTACATGGGGACGTACCCTAAGGGTTTTGCGCCGTTGAAACGAGGAGCCCGCTGTTACCGCCAAAAGTTAGCGAGCACGCGAGAAAGGTGACGTCACTTCTCCTTTCGGAGGGTGTGAAAGCGACGAAAAAGTTTGCGGACACGTGTAAGGCCTTCAAAAAAAATGTCGGTCGCGATTATATTTGACCTTGTCACATCGCACTTTTCCTGTAAAGAAACCAAAAACACGAAATCGGAACGACAAGAAAAAAAATTAAAAAAAAATCGGGAAATCTATGCCTTTAGGTACAATGTTTGAAAACTTTTAGGTTTAACGGTTTATTTATTTGAGAACTTAATTCGATTTTTTGAAGATTGCCCAACATACACACGCGGCTGCGTCTAATTTGGTAAAAATGATTCTAGTGGCGAATTGATTTTCTTATCGTTACCACTGTCACATACGACAGGCGAAACGGAAGGCTCTCCGTTTCCATGACGAAATACGCCAACAGAGCCGTGCTCGCGTGTTTTCCTGCCGGCCATATTAAGGGTATGGTTACATCAGGAGGTGTCTGTAATAGTACGGACATCAAAATTTATGTATTACAGAGGCCTCGGTTACATCGCGTATCGTCTGTAAATAAGTTTTTACATACGTGTTCTGATTTGAGTGTCTCCACGGAAGTTGACGATCAAATCTCTAAAATCTTCAAAGATTTGGAAACCGACCATTTTCGTATGGAAATCCGTACTTGCGTATTACGTACGTTATCTTCGCAAGTTTACCGCGTCAATGTACGTCAGAGATCTCCTTCACTCTGCTGACTTTCAGGAAAAAACTGTATTTCTTTTCGGCAAATTTTTAGTCACCTTGTCCGAAGGCACGTGACTTTGGGGACGTGTGAAAATTTTCATTTTTCATCGACGCATGTGTCTATCGTCCAGGTGTAGAAAATTGACTGGTTCTGTATTGGTGAACCCACCTCCGGAGGTGGGTTCACCAATACAGAGGCGGATGGAGCGATTGCTTTGCAGATGAAGACCAAAATGTAATCGGACGGTCGATGTCTTCTCCCAGATACTTGGAGGATCGTAATCTTATTTTCTGTAATGTTGGTTTCAAGAAACTCACGAACATATAGTACGGCATGGTACGGTCAAGTACAAAATTCTGTATTAAACCTTACTTTTCGTCTGATGTAACCATACCCTAAGAGCTGCATTCATTGCAATAGTACTTAGCATTTGACAGCGAATGCGACAGAAGTCTTTAGTGTGGTACGGCCTTGACGGGCCTTCGGTTAAATCCCTTTCAATGTACGGAAAGTTGCACACTACAAACGACAGATCCTGTTGCCTGGCGATTGTTATGCCGACGTGGCTCTTATTGAGGGTGACAGGTTGATACATCACAAAAAGCGCATAAAAATGTTTGTTATTTCGCACGTTACTGACAGCAGTTTTTCATCATTGGAAACGTCTGCTGGAAACTTTCTTTGACACTCCCTAGGTTTGAGTAAGCACGTCACAAGTTTACCGTTTTTTGAATCGCACCGGGTCGTCACATTTTCGAAAGTGCGACCGCAAAAATCATAAGGAGAGCCGGCCTGCGAGTCGTACGGACGTGGAAGGGGTTGCCCGGTCAAAACCATAGTTCACTGTACAAAAACATTTGGAAACGCTATATAATGTTTGCGCTATATTATACGCATACTTTACGTTTAAACACGATAAAGTATGGATATGACATATAGCGTTTCCTAGTGTTGTGTATCGGTAAGGATTTGCCGATAACCGATATGGGCCTTTTCCGGGTATCCGATAATCCATATATTGGTGCGATATATCGTTATCGGTGTTATCGCCGATAAATAGCCGATATTTACCGGTTATTATCGGCGATAACACCGATATCGATAACTATCAGCGATAACTGTACGGACCGTGCATATAAATGTACGACAAGTACACTCAGATGTACGTGTTATTACCCGAACGTGTACAAACACATAAAGTACAGTAACCGCCATGAGATCTGTACGGTTTGATACGGATCCAGTAAAACGATGAACCTTTCACATCTGACGCCATGGCTTTGTCCCTTTATTCCTTGAGATCCATTGGGGACCTGCCACGTGTCAATCTGTTGGCTTTTTTGCCATAAGCTGCCAAAAGAGCCATTCTGCGATGCCGGCGCTCACGTTGGCCGTCCGCTCGTGTTTTCTAATTCCAAGTCGTCCGTTCGATTCTGGCGGCGCGCAGAATGTTATTTTGCGTCCGTTATACTTTGTGTTCGCCGTCCTTTTCCCCTTCCATGCTCACCAGTTTTCCAGTAAAATTCCGTACGTTGCTGTAAATTTTATGGTCAGTTAACCAACCAATGTTTATGTGTTGCGATGTCCGTAATAAATAGCAGTTAAACGGAGACGGAACAGATTCTTTCACGTGGAATGCCACGCTATATAAAGTTAATAATATTGTACAGTATGTTATAAAGTACTATTGTATGCATACTATATTTTGTTAAGTTATCGCCGATATGGAATTTGTTGGTCTCAGACCGATATATTGGAACCTCTGACCGTTCGATAACCGATAACTATCGGTATTGGTGTTATCGCGATAATTTTTTTACCGATACAAAACACTACACCGTGAATCGCTATTAGCGTAATAAAATAGATAGCGTAATGAAACAATTAGCGTACTTTACGGTAAATTGGGTTTTTTAGGGTACACAATGATACTAATTTATCATTAACTCTAATTTGTAAACTGCTTTGTAAAAATTTTCGGCACATAATATGTCCACACTAAAACATGTAGATTTACGAAATTGTTCAAATCGTACGCCGTCGCGTTTTTTTGACATCCGCGTATGCCGGAAAATATTTACGCAATTACATATTATTATCTTTTCTGTACTTATATATTTAAAAGGTACGAAATAGTACGAATATGATAGTCCTTACACCACACTATTTAAAAGGGCACTAAATTACAGTTATGAACCTTATTGAGCGGTGTACCTCAAATATCGTTCAGAAACATTTAGCGTACTTTATTCTATTTGAGAATTTCCCGAAAAAAAAGAGGTACCCCAATTAGCGTCATGTACGCTAATAGCGATTCGCGGTGTAGCGTTTCCAATTGTTTTCGCACATTTGAACTTTGGTCGAAACCTCGGAGACTTGGACGACCTCGGACCCGGCCCCTTTGTTTCGTTCGTTCGGCCTCGTTCCGTACGCTTTGGCATTGGCTCCTGGGGTACAGTACAGTACAGTACTGTACTGTACTGTACCGCTCTACTGTACGGTTTATGAATAGCCCCCGCGAGGTGACGACGACATTGTCCACTTGTCTACAGTAGAAGTTACAATTGTCGAGCGGGGAGCTGTGCCTCCCATATTTCAAATCCATAGGATTTGCAGGAAGGAAGCCATGTTTCGCTTCATAGTTTTATGAGAGAGAAAGTAATGATTAGATCCAGTGACTTTCTTTGTGTTCTCACCCTGTAAGTCGTCGCAGTTATTTCTTTCTCGTTTTTTTTTTTGTTGTTTTAAGTTGAATTTTTACCATCCTTCCTCTCTCCCTCACCTTCGTGCCATCATCAAGTGAAGAAAGTCGAATCGTCATCAAAGCCGCCTCTCCGTTTCAAACCCTAACCCTAGAGCAAGTCTGTCTGATGCTGCATCTAGGTTAAGGAAGCCTGTCGCAGCATGAGTCCAGACGGCACTATTTCACAAGTGCAACAGGCAGAGCGTCTTCTAAAAGATGGATATCCTGACAAAGCTCTCCGGCTTCTTCAAAAGCTGGAGAAAAGCAGTCCAGGTACCAAAGGCTTATCGGAGCTTATAGCAGTCGCTCAAGTTTGCTCAGCATTCGCAGAAAGCTTGTGCCTGTCTATGAAAAACCAGCGATTTCCATGTAACTGTTCTTCAGTTGCGTCAGGATCGAATCCATTTATCGACTGGTATCTTGTGCTGCAGGTATTTGATAATCCCCTTGTAATTTAGTTGTAGGCTTTTTTATAGCTTTTCAAGTTTAATTTTACATTTTTGCTTCGTTGAAGGGACAATTGTCCGTTTGTGAGAAGCCTTTCATTGTATATTTGTGCATTTTCATATTGTTTCCTTCTTCTTCTGATCAAAGAGGAGTTTTGAGTTCATTGGTTGACAAAGGAGTGATGCGTTCAGTTTCTTGATAATCATGACAAAGAGTATTTTTATTTCTCCAGGTAAACCCTGAAGCAGATGATGGAGCTATCAAGAAGCAGTATCGTCGCTTGGGTGAGACATTCTCTCCCCCCGTGTTGAGTTTTTTTATTGGATTTTTGGCTCCACTGTACCCTTCAACTGTTGTCAGAAAAATACTATTCCAAACCCTGAGAAACCCTCAAGCTTTTGGAACCACAGTCGTCAGCATGCTGACATGTCGGATTTCTCACTTTCACTATTCTTTCAACTTGAGGAAATGTTCACAATTACTTTTTTTGCTGTTCTCTTTTTTTCCCTTGAAAACGTGTTCCTTCTGGGTGCACCTCAAACCTCGTCCTTGGTAAAGTGGATCCTTTATTCGAAGAGTATTGCACATGTCCATATGTACTTACTGGGAAAGGTGGAGATTGTGCTACTTCCCCAGGAACCTTAATTTCTCTCAATTGGCATACCGAAGACTTTGGATGGATCTTGAATATTTCCATCTTCTGTAATTGGACAAAAGTAACCCTGGGTTAGAATTCTTGGCACATAGATCATTCTCTCTCTCTCTCTCCCTCCCTCCCTCTTCTCTCTCTCTTCCTCTTTCTCTCTCTCCCCCCTCCTCTCTCTTTATCCCCTCTTCATTCTCTCTTCCCCTCTCCCTCCCTCTCTCTCCCTCGCTCTCTCCGCCTCTCTCCCTCTCTTTCTCTTTTTCTCTCTCCCTCCCCCCCTCTCTCTCTTCCCCCCCCCCCCCTCTCTCTCCCCCTCTCTGTCTTTCCCCCTCTCTCTCTCTCTCTCCCCCTCGCTCCCCCGCTCCCTCGCTCCCCCGCTCCCTCGCTCCCCCGCTCCCTCGCTCCCCCGCTCCCCCGCTCCCCCTCTCCCCCTCTCCCCCTCTCCCCCTCTCCCCCTCTCCCCCTCTCCCCCTCTCCCCCTCTCCCCCTCTCCCCCTCTCCCCCTCTCCCCCTCTCCCCCTCTCCCCCTCTCCCCCGCTCCCCCGCTCCCCCGCTCCCCCTCTCTCCCTCTCCCCCTCTCCCCCTCTCCCCCTCTCCCCCTCTCCCCCTCTCCCCCTCTCCCCCTCTCCCCCTCTCCCCCTCTCCCCCTCTCCCCTCTCCCCCTCTCCCCCTCTCCCTCCCTCCTCTGTATTTTTATATGAACGAGATTGCATCTTGTTGTTTCCAAGCAAAGCATGATTTCCATCCTCTTATGGTAATTTTCTCATGGGCAACATCTGTTTTTCATCATGACCATGTTGAGAGCTTGTTTTTTGCTTCGGACAACCTGAAGTAGCTCTTTCACTTGGCCGCGAGTCTCTCAAGTTAGACGCCTTTTGCACTTCCATGCAGGGGTTTATCCTGTTTTCATCATGGGTAGAAATGTAGAGGAGATGCTTAGAACTGTTTATGGTGAAGTACGGAAACTTTGGAGTCTAAATAACCTTTAATGGAGTTTGCATATTATTCTGCAAGGCATGCAAGTACTGAGTTTTTTGCCCTTTCAAAATGCATATGGATGTTAACCAAGGGAGGCACTTTATTTGCTAAGGGGGTCACACCATAGGACAGGAGTTCAGGAATATAATATGTGGATTACATGAATAATTTGAAAAGAGATGCATCGGTAGAGGCTCAATGAAGACAGAATTGAATGCTCGCAGCAGGTGGGGTAACTGGGTGGTGAATACTTAAATTCATGTTTCAGTTGCATTTGTTGCACTATCAATGAAGAACCTCAACTGCTAGATCAATAGACATTTCTTCTCTTTTGATCGACCTTATGCCGTTGTCAAAGTTCATATCAATCATTGTTTCTGTTTTCAATGCTGCACGGTGGTCTCTTGACTTGCAGCAATCTTCAAAATATCTTTGTTGTCGTTGTCGCTGTTTGTTTTTGTTGCTCTCATTTTTACGACTTGTTTAGTTCCCTATGCTGAGCTCGATTTCTCATCTGGCCATTTGGCAGAGAGCGACATGACGTCTTGTTATTACCTGAGTTGAAAAATACCTTCAAATGTACCTGGGCTCAAACCTTCGGGTCTTTGGTTTGCTTGCAGTGCTGCTGTTGCACCCAGATAAAAATGGACACAAGAAGGCAGAGGAGGCCTTCAAGCTGGTCTCTCAGGTGAA
This sequence comes from Zygnema cylindricum, assembly GCA_037447655.1. Taxonomy (NCBI): domain Eukaryota; kingdom Viridiplantae; phylum Streptophyta; class Zygnematophyceae; order Zygnematales; family Zygnemataceae; genus Zygnema; species Zygnema cylindricum. The sequence goes on from JBBHKE010001558.1 coordinate 284,962, forward strand.
TCTGCAGGTTCTTGGGAATGCTCCATGGGTTGCAGGCTCTCTGACCATATCATCTTGAGGAATAGCTTGTTCTGTAAGGGCTACTTTCTCGTTTTTTTCTTTGGGTTTCAGCAGCATTATGGGCATCGTGACATCTTCCCAAATCCACTGATACTTGCATAAACGAAATGTAAACTAGAACAGAGTCAATCGTCTATTTTATAATTGGTATTTTTTGTGTTCTACCACTGTCCCTCAGCTGTCCACGTGTGTCAGCATAAAGTTGGAGCAGTTTGATGAGGTTGGAGAAAATAAACCAAATATCTGGAGTAGAATGATATCTGATTTTTTCTGCAATTGTAATGTTACAAGAAGCTAGATTTCATACAATGGGATTCAGTGTTTTGATTTTTTTTTCCAATCCAAGTATGCTTTTTTTGTTCTTTGTAGGTTCGTTGATGGTACAGTTACTAAGTCTTTGAACTATGTCCGAAGTTGGAAGTTGGGCATTGTAGTTGTCTTGCTGAACCTTCAAGCGAAAGGGCAATGCCCTTTTTGTCGTTTTTGGTTGAGACAGTGATAGTTCCATGCCAGACAGCTGTTTATATTGTGTATAATGGGTTGGTTCAGGGGTTCGCCAGCCTTTTCTAGAGCGGGAATGACAGAGTGATAAACGATAGAGTAAGAGACAAATGCAATGATTAGTGCATTCAACAAATACAAAATACGACCGCTCCTGCTTTCAATTTCCCCATGTTGACCCTTTATTTACAATGAATGAAAGTATGCCTTCCACTCCTAGTGCTCTATCTATTGCTTGTCCAGCTATGGCCCTTTCAAATGAAATCATGGTTTTTTTTTTTTTATACTTTTTATGGTCAAGTCGTGATGCATGAGTTGGTGGAATGTGGTGTGTCAGGCATATATGGTTTTATCAGATCACAACCAGAGAGCCTCTTTTAATCAACAGAGGATGCATGCAATGGGGACCTGCTCAGCTTCACCTTCTCCTCGAGGTGTCCCCTTTACTTCCTGTTCTCCTTTATCAAGACCCAGAAGGTCCTCATCTCCAACCAGAGGTAGCTTCAGTCGTCAAGCTCGAGATCCTTCTCCCGCGAGACCTCAGTAAGTCGTCTTTTATTTTTAGTGAGAAGGTCATGGGAGGTGATATGTTCAGTTGTAATGATGATAAGGAAATAAAAGGATTTGTTTTTGCCTGTTAAGAGTTAAAAGTACGATGGCAGGTGGTAGTAATCATGAATGTTCACTGGAAACTGTGGAGCTAGTCTCAGTTAGCGATGATTGAATGCTTGCATAAATTATAATTTCAGATTGATGAGTGACTGTCACACCAGCATGGCAAATGTATATTTGGACATGTGAAGTGGTTGATACCGTTTCCAATTGTACTTCTTGTTGGGGGAGGGCGATTATTTATTTGTTGCTTTAAATCACCAGTTTTTGCAAGGTCTTGATCAAGAAGAATAGAGAACTCACTTGCGTCGATCAGATTATTGGTAGTCCTGACTGAGGTTCTAGAGGTCGATTAACTTTGGAAAGTGAGTCGTTGTTTTGCGTCTTTACATTGTTTTCATTTATGCTAGTTTGTTTAATGACATTTTTATTGGATGACACTTGGCTTGGATTGGTAGGCTCGTCTTAATGGTTCTTTAACTATCACTCATTGGGCAGGCACATACAGAGTATGCAACACTAATCATATCATAAAAAAACTGTTTTTGGCGTGCGCATTAACCGTTTTCTGTTGTTTTGATTCTCTGGTGGCTTCTTTCAAATAAGAGAGATGATTCACAATTTCATCACATAAAGCCATTTGACATTTGGCATTTGACATCCAATATTATTTTATGCAGGAAGACACCAGAAGAAGAAGAAGAGGAAGAGAACGCACGAATGCAGTATGTTAGGGAAAGAGCTCGCACGAGGACTGTTTCTTTCGAGAAGGAATGGGAGGAGAGAAAGGAGAAGTGGCAAAGGGATTTAGCTCAGGCTCGGGAAAAAGCAATGGCGAGAAGACAGGCTTGGGAGAGAAAATGCCGAGCAATGGCAGCCAATGGGAGTGGTTCTAAGGAAGGCACAACTACACCCACGGAAGAGAAAAAAAATACAAATGGGGAGAACGAAGCGACCAAAGGGGGGACAGAGAATGCACCGCCCAACTCTGAAGAAACTGAACGTGTAAATGAAGAAATTGAGTCTCTTGAAGTAAACACTGGTGGCAATAGTTCACCTCAAGGTGAAGATTCTTCTGCCTCACAGGCAGGAGAAGGCTTGGGAAATGATGAACTGGAAAAGGACAAGATTACGAGGTCAGCTTGTGAAAGTGACACTTCCAATGGGAGTGAGACAATGGTGGAAGGTGAGGTCAAAAATGGGGTGGAGTTAGATGGAGAGGAGGTGAGAAATGAACAAAGTCAGGCTGAGTTTTCTGATGACAGTGATTCGAAGGCCGATTTAAAAGTGGATGATAGTTATAAGAGAGAGTGCACTCCAGAAAACCCGATAGAGGAGATGAAGAGAGATCCTGGGAAGAGTGTGACTGAAGAGTTTACAGCCGATTTTATGGAATACACGGACAAAAGTGGTCAGCAATTGAATCCTCTGTCAAGTGATGGATGTGATGTTATGGGTCAGTGTGAAGAAGAGGTGGGAAAAGGCAATGAGGTGAGACCAGATGGAGTGAGTGGAATTTTTGGCGGTGAAGCTGATTGTAAAAAGGAGTGTTCAACGCATGAAGTTGACAGAAGGTTTAAGTCAAATGACGAGTCCCATATAGAGGCTGAATGTAGGTCCAAAATACAGGAAGGGGCAGAGGGACATATATTGGAGTCTTTAGGTGGAAGCGAGCAGGATGCATTACAGAAGGAAACAAAGAAAGTGGTTGAACCTACAGAAACTCCGTTAAATGACAATGCAATCCAGGAAAGGGAAAATAAGAAGGTAGAAGTTACTACAAATGTTGACAGAGGATCGACAGGAGGTCTTCAAGATAACCGACAGCCTGAAGGGATTGATGACATGGGCACATCATTTTCAAGGATGTCCGATAATGGCACAACACTATTTTCGAGGAAAAGGTTGAGCACTGAGAAAGAAGGCCACTTTTCAAATGGGAGAAGGGGAAGTGGGTTAAGAGTGCACGGAAGCTCTTTGGCTGATGGAGGTCGTGAGGGCTTGAAACAAGTATTTGTTGCAGGGCAAACAGTTTGTAACAGTATTATTGGTTGCTGTCTCAATGAGTCAGCAAAAAATCCGGTGACAATGAGAGCTCAGGGGTTAACTTCTGGTATACAAACCTCCATAAGCAAGCCGTCCTCGAGTGGGAAGGAATCTCTTGTCAATAAGTCACCTACTTGTAGGAGATTTGAGGAAGCTTCAGATCGAGAGAAGTGGTCGAGTCCTATCCCACTAGATGATGAGAAGAATATAGGAAAAACTCAGGCAAGTGCTGCAGAAACAAAAACACGAGGCCAAGAGAGAATACTTGAGCTTCGAAGGGAGATTAAGGAGGCCATGGCTGAGAGACAGGCACAGGAAGTTAGGGCAAGCGGGTTCCAAGCTAGGAGAGTAGCAGTGAGTCGAGCAAGAAGAGAGAGCTTGTTGCAAGGAAGGAAGTATGATGGGTCTTCTAGTGGGACACTACCGTCTGATATGAAGATTCGGAACTGTACTACCTTTCCATCAACCGGATCATCTGACCCTGAAGCTGGTGGGAGGGAGACTGTCACAACTGGGAAGGAAGATAAGACCTTTCAAGTAGAAAGCAAGACGGAGCTTGTGAGTGAGTCAACAAGGAAAGGTCCATTTGATGACTGGAATGCATGCATCTTAAAGTCCGTTGAGCCCGTCGTAAAGAAGACGAAAGAAACGGTTCGTCCTGTTCCTACAGTTAATCGTAAATCGGTAAAACCTTCAAAAGTCTCCACCGGATCTGCAAGTATTCGAACAATGCGAACAAGGACAAATAAGTCGATTGTGGATGGGAGTAAGGTCACATCTTTAGACAAGAGCAGACTAACAGAAATGCCGTTTGTTGTGCCTGTAAAAGGAAATAATAACAGCACAAGTGTTTTGCCATCTCAGAGTCCAGAAATAGACGTGGATGTAAAACCCACAGAGGGTATTCGGGCATCAGAGACGGTGAAACCAGCTTCCACTAAAAAGGAGGGTTTAGAAGATCTGAAAGTCCCATTGGATGTAGATGGCGTGGAAGCAAAGCTGGAAAAAGAAGAGTCGAGAGATAGAGAATGTGGTTCTTTGAACTGGAGAAACGTATTACTTAAGAAGTTGAATGGTTCTCTCTCACTGCCTAGTAAAGGGAGTTGGCAAGTGGATCTTAACTTCTTGCGTGGATCTCAACAAAGACATTTTAAAACCAAGTCAGAAACAGTGTCGAAAGGTTCAGCTGTGGATGAATCCGTAACTCGTCAAAACCATAATTCAAAAACTGTGACTTCAAGATTGAGCCCAGATTCGGATCCCTTCCAAATCAGCCCTGGGAATGGAACTTCGGTTTCTTTTGAACAGCAACAACAAGATAAAGACAAAATTCAAGACAGACGTACAGCAGATAGGCCAATCCATAGTGTAGGACAAAAGGATAAAGGAGTGGACAAAACGGAGACAAAACGTGAGTCTCTTGTGAATTCCACACTGGACCAAAAAGTGAAACCAGGACAGGTGCTCCATAATAGAAGAAGCCCTTTGGAAACCAATGATCTTTCCCATGCTAAAGTTAGTGATCTCAATCATTCTCCTGGTCCAAACTCTCCTGGTTCAAACACTCCTGGTTCAAACTCGAGGTCGAGATCGAAGGGGTTTTCTTCTGCGGCCCGAGCCGCTGCTGAAGCCATGGCCGCCGCATCCACTGCCAAGGCCAAGGCCAGGCGGGTGCTGGCCAGCAGGGGCCTGGGAGAGCCGACCAATCAGACGCCTCAGCCGGCGTAGGGGCAACTGCTTCAACCAGAAGTTGCTTTATGGTACAGTTCTTCATGACCAGTTTAGTTGCTGTAAAGTGGGAGAGGGAGAGAGGGAGGGAGAGGGAGAGGGAGAGAGGGAGAGAGGGAGAGAGGGAGAGAGGGAGAGAGGGAGAGAGGGAGAGAGGTAGTGAGGGAGAGAGGGAGAGAGGGAGAGGGAGAATGGGAGAGAGGTTATGGCGTGGTTGTGCGTGACCGGTTTAGTTTGCTGGTTGTGTACAAACTCAACCAAGCCGTTTCGACCAGGTTAGCTGATCACTAACCACGGATTTATGAACAAAACAGCTTTTAAACAAATGAAGTCGACAAAGTTTTGGCAGTGGGACATAACAACAGCTGATGGTTGCTGCCTCGGCTGTTGCAATGCACTTCCACTTCTTTTCCTTTTGCAACGTCTCTTTTTTAGAAAGGACATTAGTTCGAAAGGGAATGGTAGGTGTACAGGGAGGATTCGGGAGCTTTGTGATATCCAGGCTTTGTTGCTGCCAGTTTGATGTAAAAAGAAACACTTTTTGTTTCAAAATTCCGAGATGGAATAACCATCTCGATAGAAAAGGGAGGGAAAAAACAAAACAAAAAAATGTTCTATGGAGTACAAAAGCGAAACAAAAATAGTAAAACTAGACAATGCTGACTAAAACATGTAGGTTGATGTAGGGATGAATGCTTTAGGAATTCATTATCTTGAAGATTGCACTCGGCAATCTAGGTGTCATAGCAGAAAAAAAAGCCTTATGGGGATAACAATCATGATGTTTTGGCATGTCTGAAATTGTACATAATTGTTGACTTGGAGGAAACAATCTATAGGCGTTCATGATTTGTAACCTTTGCCTGTCTTCATATCTATGACTAATGTTAATAATAATGAGCAAGTTTGCTGGCACTCGACATGTTTTTTTTTGGAAAGTCATGACAGTCGATGCATGAAGGCGATAATTAATATCACCCGTTAGCCATATCCTCAGTGGCTGAATTATTTACTCTGGAAAGTTGAATCGCAACAACGGTATTTCAAACATAGATAACATTACATCAAGTGAAGGACACGTGAAAAGAGTACAAACTTAATTCAGTTTGTACTGACATGCTTGTAGTGAGTACATGTTTTTGTCCCCAGTATATTCTAGCCTGTTATTTTCTGACGACATCTTTTTCTGTTGTTTTTAGGGTAATTTTTCGCCACATTTGCTTGTCCTCTTTGCTTGCGTAGGATTCTCTGGTTCTTGTGATTTGATTTTGTGTGAAATTTCTACCGCCATTTTTCCTTCTACTCACATCGTTTACCATCGTTTTTAAACTATGCTTATAACCGTTTGTTTTTAGGCCTCCATTTAGGCTGGCGTTTTTTGGAGTCATAACTTTTTCAAACTTTAGTCAGTGTGGGGTTGTTTAGAATTTCAACATCAGGTTCTTAGGTAAACTTGTTTTTGTGTTTTGTTAAGATTGCCTGTACAGGACTTCATTGGCAATATGTCACGTTTTGAATTCAGTTTTAGATGCAAGGACAGTTAAAGCGACAAAGGTGCCTTTACTCTCCATCCCCGTTATAGGAGCCGTATGGATGCAATAATTAATGCTTGGAAGTTTGTCACCATCACTTGATTTGAGCTTCTCGAGGCGCTACCCTCTAAATCTTTCCATATCCTTATTCTCTCCCTGGGCCTGGTTCCCGAGCTCGGCAAATACCAGCATCTATTGTTTCCACTTTTCAATCGACTCCTCTACCCTCCGGTTTAAGCCTGGCCTCCCTCGTATGCCATAACTCGGCTCTGTAGCTGCTTGTGCGACTGTGTTACTGAACCTAACGGTGTATTAGCTTCATTGATTTCCTAAGGGTGCGAGATAACTCAAACATGTGACACAGTTAGAGATTTTTTTCGCATTGAGGCTTCACAAGTGATTCTTTTGCGCCAGAATGATGTTGTACTACACCCATTCAAATTATTGAAAGTAATTCTTCGGCGTACTATCTCTATGGGGTCAAGTGTACATTTTTTTTTTGTGCGAGTGTTTTTTTTAAGACTTCTTGTATCAAGCCTCCCACATATGTCCATACTCCAATTGGTTCACCATTTTTATAAAAACGGGTTACATTTACATGGCAAAAACTTGGCCTAATGACTCGGACATTATATCCACGTGAAAACGACTTGACGTATTTTTAAATGATATTTTCTCAATGACCTGTTTCTAACATAATGTCCTACCAGTAATTTTTGCACAAGCAATTACCAAACTGCAGTTCTATCTTGAAATTGAATGCAAATCTCTCCCAAAAATCTGAATATTCACATAAAACAGTATTTGCTTCTATGGGACTTCACTAAATTCACATCACCAAATTATCAACAACACAACACACACAATGATAAGATCTCACCACCATCACACAAAAATATAATTTTCAATTTGTTAACATTTCACCTGTACAAATAAAAAAAAGTATGAATAAGACAACAAATCTGACACGGTATTTACAAAAACTGAAAAAACAAACAAAAACTATACTTTTAGTCTCCGGACTTTAAACTAAAAATTCACCAAGCTGTACAGAGGAGCCAAATTTAAACCTAAATTGATCCACAAAATTTATGTAAGAGACTTTTCAAATAAGTACCCATTTCTTCACCGATAATCGAAATATGCATATAAAACGAAAATTGTCGTAAATGATTCTACTTTACCCAATTACTCTAGACTCCATTACCTACCCTAGCCCATTTCTTCACACCAGAAAAAAATTCACACAAATATATCCACAAGGACCAGCTCATCCTTCGAAACTATGAACAAAGCTGTTTATGAAACAAATCCAGTATTATTCCTGTCAATGACGGTATTATTGACTTTCGACTTTTTCGTCACTTAGTCCCACTTGCTCGTCTCCACGAGAAAATCTCGCATCAATCTTGTGTTAGCGTCATCCATAACCTGCAAATTTCCACCTCAACATTAGATCCACAGTAAATAATGTCTCCCGACATTAAATCCATCATTTGATAGTGGCTTCAACTTTGCATCCACAGTAAATAACGTGGTGTCACCATTGAATTCTACCAAAATATCGTGGTCTCTGACTTTATATTCACACTAAATATTTCCAACAGTCACCAATACTGCTATATCACAATCAGGGTTACTGTGACGATGCTGATAACAGCAGACCAAAAGGATATACACTTAAAATAAATAAATTAAGCAGTAATTTCAAGATTATACACTTAAAATAAATAAATTAAGCAGTAATTTCAAGATAAAATCTTGAATTTAATTCATCTTGAATTTGTATTCAAGAATAGAAGCTCGAAACTTCCACTAGCACATTTCAATACACTAACAAACCTGATCTAAAAATCCACTTATTTGGACAATGTCTAAAACCACCTACCTTCTTATTATCCATCACACAACAACCATTAAAGTGCAATAACATTTTTCACGGTTGTACTCTGAAGGGAAGAAATCCGCAAACCTCAAACCTAATCTAATGGCTTGTGGACCAAATAAATAGGTATTATGATGAAAAAAACAAGGAACCAAAAACTCCACTGTTTTGCCAGAAGCAATATGACCTCGACACTTTAAATGATTGTACGACTACCACTTCAAATGGTAACTACCATAATATAAAAGAATCCATATCCAACCGACCTTCAATGACTCCGCTAATCAGATACTACTACTGTAATCCCATTTTCCCAAGGGCAATGGTTCCAGGTGCAGAAAAGAGGTCAATTCAATATATAAGGTACAAATTATTGAGAAGGATGACTCCCAAAAAAAGGCTAACACAAAATCTCACTCAAAATTCCAACATTAGGTTACCCCAAACGTAGGGACAAGGTTAGGTTTTTACCTTAAATGACACTTTCTTAACGTTTTCCCATTCAAAGTCTTCACGGGCGTACGCTGATCTGACCTGCAAAAAAAAAAAAACCATATCATCAAATCACAAACCTACCTGGTATTTTTCACCCTCAGCACAAAATCAGTACGGACCTACTGACAAGCTGTAACATAATCTCTCTCTCCCTCTCCTCTAAAAGAACAAAACATTCGAACTTTGGGGGCCACAAAAAAGTACGCAAAACGTGAAAATCAGAATTAGTGGAGAAAAAAAAATTGTGCAATACTATTTAATGGTCTGAAAAGACAACAATCTTGAAATCACATCTGCTTAAGGTCCCAACATCTCTCATGAGCAGTGCAAGGGAAAGGAGGAGTAAAAATATACCTCTAATATTCGCAGAGCTGCAGAACGGACAGAAGACAGAAAATTGTATGCCCATAACAACACCCAAATCCCAAACCCCAATACAGAAACATCAACCATGAACCTTTCATAACCTATTTTCAACTTCTGGAGAATAGACGATGGACAAGATATTTCAGATAGTAGTTGGGATGCTCAAGGTTTTTAGGATGAAAAAAACACACGATTCATGAAGTTAGGATCAGACTGCATGCAAATTTTCGTTTATCAGCAAAAGTAGCAGCATCATATTAATAGCACTCCACTGCATCAAGGTTCTAGTGTCAACTGCAATGATGAGGCATTCAAATACCGTAGGTAACCTCTTGCAAAACTGAAAACAAAAATACTAAATACTGATGAAACTCCCACTTAGCTTGCAGAACAATAGAATTGAACCTACCGAGGCCTTTGTGTCGAGGAGAGACACGCATAAGCTCTGCACAAAAGCGGTCTCCATCTTTAAGAGGGACACGATCTGCAAAATCTTTCAAGTCCTGATAGCCCTCGGGGTTATACGCCTGTTGGAGACAAAACACAGAAAAACCAAGTCTTAGATAATCGATGGAATTCCCTGCTTATCATACATCCTCAAAACAACAACCCACTCAGACTCGGTATCAATCAGGCGGACAACTGTTGATTAGGGAATGTGCAAACACTCAGAATTAGACAAAAAATAAATTTCTATGTAAATAGTTTGCAGGGTTTCTAGGATAGCCTCGAAAAACACACAGTAATTAACCAGAGAGACATGTCCAACATGAAATTTTATACTTCAATTCTCTTGTATCATGCCATTCTATTTCAAAACATGAAGTGGACGTCAATTAAGTCAAATCAGGTATAAAAGGGCTTCTCTCACAGCAGACGAGAACAAAAAACGATAACAATAGACTTACCTGCTAAGATTTAAAACTATATTAACTTTGAAAAAATGAGATCTAAAGCAGAAATTGATGAATGGTTACATCACTATACTCAAATCAGGACAGAGGCCAGTAAATTGTCAGAGAAGTAAAAACGCTTAACCCAGATACAATCAGATGCACCTCTACAACAAATTCCTTCTGGTATTGATTCATATTGGCTTGAATTGACATATCCACACTAATGCACAGTCAATTCACTAAATCTGTCAAATTGAGAACAATTACTATGTCCCAAGTATAAAACACTTCTCTTTCAACAAAACAAGCACTTAAAATTCAGATTGCCATCCCCAAAATCTCATCAATTTAAGAACAGATTAGCAAAAAGAGAAGAAGTTTAAGGAGATCGGAAAAACTGACTAACTGGCAAGCACGTAACAGCCAGTACAAGAAATCAATTCACAGCTACCAAAAAGTAACAGGACAATGAAGTGACAACAGTTCAATTACAAATAAGAATCAAACACCAGACGTTTTTCAAGACCAATGACTATTGACTACAGATCTCTCACATAAGGCAATTGTACATACGCAAGTACTGGCATCACTGGCCAAAAATTGCATGAATCATACAGAAAACTGTATGATTCCTAAATTTTGCTGCATGATTTTCGTGATTACTTGCAGTGACGCCAGTAATCGCGTATTGTATAATTACCTAACTTTTTAAGGGTACAGGTGTTGAAAAGCTGTTAAATGATGCTATTCACACCATTGAGAAGAAACACACCTGAAGTTGTGCAAGCACAATCTTAACGGCCAGATACGTAAAAAAATTATGTAGGGAGTCGGCAGCTTTAGCTTCCGGAGATTTATCTCCAAAACCTGCAATTGAATAGCCGGTTCAAACAACATTCAGTAGCCGCAAACACACTTGTAAGAACTGAGAACATTTAACTCAGAAGGAACAAATTCAAAAATTAAGAAACAAATACAAAATCCTCTTCACAACCTTGAAAGGTTAAACAATTGCCTCATAGATGCTCAAACGTTATCTGCATATGCCACATCGGTCTCCAACAACAAATCAATACAATTCGAAACCAAGAGGCACACAACTAAAAAGATTGGATGTAAATCTACGTAGTTAGTGGAAGTTCATACCAGGAACAAACATTTTCGAACAGGCTGGGGGACTCGCACAGTGTTTTCGATCACATGACGTTAAATTTAATCTGTCAACAGATGCTGAATGTTCGCCCCATAGAATCGACTTTCCAGTCAGAAAATCTCCTTTATCTTCCTTGTGAGAGAGCCGAAAGGCACCAGAGTGCAGAAAACTTGAACTTTTTTTCCAAGAAAACCTTGACGAACACACAGAGGAGCCTAGACTGCAATCATACGGGCGAGGGTAAAGGGAAGAAATTTCGTGAAAAGGAGAGGAGATGTGGCTCCCTGATTGTAGTAAGCCTGTAGCCATGGATACTTTTAATAGAGAAAGTAAAGGAAAGTATTGACACCTCAGAATAAAAGACAGAGAGAGACACGGAATCAAAACAAAAAGAAGAATCGTTACCAAAGTTGCTGTGGATGTTGATTTATAAAGTTCAGCAAGCTTTCAGGAACTCCGTGCATCAGTAGTTACAGTTACAGTTCAACAGCAGGTGAACTGCTTTACAATGAGATACACGCGTCGTCTCATAAATCTGCTGACTGCCGTGTGACTGGGAAAAGTTCTATGCACAGAACTGCAGGTGAAAAGTTACCGAATCCCCCCCTGGATTACGTTTCAGGGAAAGGGGGACGCCTGGACCTCAAAAACAATAAATTACGCTCCATGTATCGCGTAACTATTACGAGCTATCAACAACTGCCACGCGGTACATGACGACTTTCTCTTCGATGTTTCTTTTCTCGATTGGCAGCCGGCTGACCTGGCTCTGGTCGATTTGTCGTGTTTTTGAGAAAAGAATATCGCGGTACAGAAGCACGTGGCCTTCGAAAAGTGCCGGTCAGCTAAGAAAACGTGGCGTGAATGCAGAGCTGACTGGCAGGTTTCCGCGACGTTTGGAGAGCTAGCCCGGAGACGGCGGAGCCGGTCGACAGGCGGCCACGTAGCTGCAGATTTCGGCCTCTGCAGTGCGCTTTCTCTCGAATCAAGCGGTTTTCCGCCCGTGTGTACAGAATATCGCGTGTGCATGTAACGGCGATTTGAGCAGCAAAATAATGATGGCCCAAACAGCCAAACTGCTATACCCTATATAGACCCGTAGACTACAGTGCTAGGCGACCATATCCATAGGTATATTATCGAAAAAAGTATACCTGAAAATATATATAATCTCAAAGCCCCGCAGGGAAAACCTTTTTTTTCATACTTAGGAAATTCCCTATAAAATGTACAAAATCCCTTGTAGATTTTTGCAGTTTTCTCCGCGTAGGAGCCACGTACGAGAAAAATACAAAACTCGTACATCGCAAAGGCTGCACAAATTAAAGAATGGGTCCAAACGTGTTCGACAGCAAAAGGCCAAAAAAAAAAAAATCAAAGTAATGAAATATGGGCATTCTATTTTCTGTGGTTCAAGACTTTCAAATCGTGCGTTTGAGCGTCGATTTTACCAAAATTGTCGAGTTTGTCGCCGTACGTCCGGCGCTCATGTGCATTATGCCGCAGAATCCTCTGCCATTGCCACGTTTCCATGAAAATTTCCGTCCAGATTCGTAGGGATCCGGCTCAGAATCTCGTCATATAGCGTGGTTGCTTCTTATTGGCAGAAAATCTTTCCCGTGACCTTTTTTTCCGAAACATTCAAGATTGTTCAGCAAACGTCCAGCCATTCAAACGTCGTGCAGCCAAATGTTTCGATCTTCCTATTGGTAATTCTGGAGATTCAGATATTCTGTCACGTGATAACAACAGCCAATAGAATAATAGATGCAGAAACTTTCACGTGTATATTCTATCGTTAGATTCACGTGATGTCGATGGCCGTCTTTAATGAAGCGGACGCGTGCAAGAGGGACGAACTGACAGGAGCGGCAGCACAGAAAATCGGAAAAAAACAAAGTTGGAGAAAGGACAATTCTCAAAATCTTTCTGCGACTGTGTTAAATAACCAGGACAGTTGACCAGCGGTATAACATTATAATACTCCGCAAATAGTGACGAGTATCTTATTCAATAAACCGCTTTGGCGCTTTCGCATGCGTCGCTACAAATTTCAAATCGATGTATACAGAGAATCCGGCTTTCCAAATCTACCCGATGTGCCGCTACGATGGGCCGATGCGATGCGACACGGCGCAAGGGCCGATATATCCAAAGTGCAGTGCCGATGTCGGTATGTCGTTTTCGATTTTATTTTAGGGTTGGAAGAGAGGGAGAGGAGGGAAGACGAGAGGGAGGAGAGGGAGGGGGGAAGAGAGAGGAAGGGAGGGAGGGGGAGAGGGAGAGGAAATACGTTGGTTATTCTCTGATTCTCTCCCACCCTCCCCCTCTCCCTCCGATTTCGCTATACCAATTATTTATTTGGGTTTGGAAGGGAGGGAGGGATAGCGGGAGGCTACGGGATAGGATGGAGGAGTGGAAGGAGGAAAGGATGTAAATGGAGGAGGGAGATTTTCGCGGATCGATGGACGAATGCCCCCAAGGGGTTCAGTCATCCCTCGGAGCGCATGTGACATGTGTCCCCATCGTGAGAGACTGCATCGACGTTCTTCAAATCCTCCCGTACCTCCCAGGCCTCCACGCCGAACCGGGCCGTACAATAACCCCTACCTCTGTACTAATTACCCTTACGTCCTGTACACCGCCAATCGTTATTATCGTAGAAGTTTGATTAGCGTATAATAATAATTACAGTGGTGTACGCTATTTAAGAATTTGAAAATTTTGGAAAAAAACATATATTCTAATTGTTTGATAATGGTAATTTGGATCTTTTAAAAAAAAAATGTCGGTCGCAAACATGCTTACACTAATATAGGTCTCCGTACAAAATCTGACAATCGTACACAAATCGTACATTCACACGGTCGAAACGCGGCTGTCGGACGAATATGTGCGAACGGGAATTTTTACGACCTGGCTTTGTTTCCTTTTTAGAACGCACATTCTCATGCGTCCGTTGCTAAAAAAACTAATTTATTGTATTTTTTAACTTAAAAAGGTACATTTATGTACGGTCTGACACTGACCGTACACCACTCTATTTAAGAGACAACGTACTGAATATAACCCTAAACAGAATAAAGAAAAAACTAGAATGAACTACACTAATGGAGAATAAATATAAAAAAAAACGGGACAGAATTAGTGTACACAACGCTAATAACGATTGGCGGTGTAGTGTACTATGCACCGCCAATCTTATTAGAGATTATAAATTATTACTGTTAAAAATTAATTAGCGTTATTAACGCTAGTTTGAGTTTTCAATATTTAAAAAAAAAAGTTTACTCTAATTGATAAAAAACGCTGATTTAGGTACAACGGATCTGCCATCAGGATCTTCACCGTAAAATAGGTAAAAGTACAAAATCTGACAAAACGTACACCGTCGCGTCCTTTTACTCTAATTTATTCATAAATCTAATTTGGGTTTCCTTTCGTATAATTAATACGCGATCAATATCTTTACACTAAAATAGGTACGATCTCATTCTGCCTTTCATTTTTGAGGGCAGTTTTACGTGCGATTACGATTATTTTAATTCATGTTTCGTACTTTTTTACTCAACAAAGTACCATTTTGTACGAACTAAATCGTCCGTACACCACACTATTTAAGAAGATCTTAAATTAAAATTATTAACGCTAATTCACCAAAACCTTAATCAACGTAAAAAAAAATAGTGTTATTAATTATATTTCAGGTTTTGGGATCAAAATTTGGGGTGCCGATATAGAGTTCATAACACTAATAACGATTCACGGTGTAGTGTATACCCTCATCAGAGGTCGCAAACGGTCAACCGAAGTCGTGACTGACCGTTAACCGACCGCCCGCGCCGGATCCGGAACGCATTCGGTTGCCAAATTTTGGGGGTCGGCGGTTACGGTCGGTTGACTCACCAGGAAAAAAAAAACGGTCGGTTACGGTCGGTCAAACAAAAAACCAAAAAAATGAAATTTTTGTATTTTTTTTTTCCAACATTATTGTTCTTTGTACTTTTGGCATCGTGGAAGTATGTGGCATCATGATTAGCATCGCAAATCTGACACGGTACTAACACTATTCATTTCGCGAATCTTACAAAAAGATAAGAGCCGCAAATCGTAATCGATTGTAAAGTGTTAATTATTCACTTTATGCGTTTTTCCAAAAATATGTCAACTTATAATATCAATATAACGCGACATATCGTAATTATTGGCTTACTCATACATCGTACATTATTGCAAAGTGCTAATTATGCGTTTTATACCGCGTTTCCACAAATATATCATTTTATTATGTCAATGTCACGCGACATGTAGTCATTATTAGCTAATAAATCAGCGGAAATCAAATTATTACGTCAATTTCCCAAGACAAATCCTAATTATTACCTTACTCACATGTTTCAAACAATAAATCGATAAATGGGAATGCTATTTAAGTTAGAAAAACTTGACCACAATTCAAACAAAACCTAGTCATACACCAAAATGGACAAAAGCATTATCGCTTCTCTTAAAACTACAATCCAAAACGAACTTCAAAAATCAAAAAATGGTGAAACTGCTCAGTATTACCTAGTGAAAGAAGAAAGCAAGGCCACTTCAAGTTGTTGGAAAAAATTTGAACATGTCTATGGAACTAAAACATCAAACAAATACATAGTAAAGGGGGGAGGTTTAGTGGCTTGTAATACATGTTTCGTAGTTTATCAATACAAGTCAACAAACGGTACTTCAACAATTAACACTCACACATTAGGCGACATGGATAGTTCTAGAGGAATTCTTCGTAATTTTCTTTCAAAAACGGAGGCGAAAACGAGTGACCGAAAAAAAATTGCGAAAATGGTGGCGTTGATGTGTTGCAAGGACCTTCGACCATTTTCGATGGTTGACGGTTCAGGTATGATTTATTTAGAATTCTATTTAGGATGGCGTTAACGTATATGCCATTATAACTTGTTTTGTTAATAAATTTATATTATTGAACTTCATCACTATTTTTTTATCTATGATTTATATTCGTACGCTTATTTTTATTTTTTTATTATTTTTTGGTTTGTCGTTATGTTATTTTGATATAAACCTTATTTATTGATTATGGTTAATAATGGTTTGTTATTTTCTTATTCCTTTTTTTTTGTTCCCAGGTTTTCAAGCATTTTGTCAAGCATTATTTGATGTTGGTGTTTCGTCCAACAAAAGTGTTGACATCGACTCACTACTCCCGTCCGCCAATGGCGTAAAAAACTACATTATATCTTCTGCCAAAGATATTCGTAGTTTGATCATCCCAAAACTTAAAGAAAATATTGATAACAATATTTTCGTCGCATTTACGACCGATCTCTGGACCGAGACAATAAAAAGAACCTCATTCATGTCAGTAACGGCTCATTTTGTTGACAAAGAATTTAAACTTCATGCTCGGACGCTTCAAGTCGATCATTTCCCGGAGGAAAAACATACCGCGGAAAATGTTTTAACGGCTTTCAAAAATTGTTTGACCAATTTTGAATTGTCCAATTTTGATGTTTTGGCAAATCGTTGCGTTGTTGTGACCAACAGTGGCTCTAACATGTGTGCGACTGAAGGTTTACCGAGTATGTTTACTTGGATACCTTGCGCGGACCATAAAATTGTTACAATTGTGACAACGATTTTGAACAAGAGCGAACCTTCCAAAAAATGCAAATACGATGTGGAAGTTCCTGAATTCTTTGATCTAATAGATGCGTGTAAGTCATTGATCACGTTTTTCAAACAGATTAATTTAAAAAATCTTTTGAAAAACACTTTAAAACAAGAAAACGCAACGTGGTGGAATTCTTTGATCCGAATGCTTAAGAGTATTTACGATGCATTCGATGAGATAGGACCAATCGCTCAAGCAAAAAATAAATTGATACTTTTTGCTTGTATCGATAAGACTCACCTTACCGAACTTATTCAATTTTTGGAAAGGTTTCAAGAAGCGACCCTAAAGTTGGAAAAGTTCAAAGAATCAACTTTATATTTGGTTTTGTTTGAACTAACGTCTCTGCATAACCATTGTAAGATAAGAAAAACATCTTACAATGACGGTGAAAAAGAATTCCCGGCCGATTCCCCAAACTTGCAAAAATTGAAAGAAATTTTTATGAAATTTGCGTTACCGAAGTGGGGCCTTCATGAGTATCATGTTATTGCGGCTCTCTTAGATCCCCGACAAAAACAAAAGCTTGAAATAATTGGGGTATCGAAAACCGAAATTGAAAGCGCTAGGGTCAAACTTCGAGAACTTGCTAACGACCTAGGTGATGACGTTGATTTTGGTAGTCCTAAACGTATCACAAAAAAACGAAAAATACCGCAAAATATGGACGGTTTCCACAATTTTTTTGGTGAGAGCGATGACGAAAATGAGGTTTTTATTACCACCGACAAAAAAACGCTCGTTAGTGACGAATTGAAACGTTATTTTGATTTAAAGTTAACCAACGGCAAAAGATTTAACTTTAACATACTTAAATGGTGGAAAAAGAAATCATATGTACGTGCAAAAGATGGAGGATTTCCTATTCTAGGCGGTGTTGCTAGATCTATTCTAGCTATTCCGGCTTCTAGTTCCATGTCGGAATGCAATTTTTCGGATGCCGGGAACACGATAACAAAGAAGAGTAGCGCACTAGCGGCTTTAATTGTTAGTGATCTTTTATGTGTTAGACCCAACCGAGATCTTTTAAATGCATAGTTTTTTGTTATGTTTTGTTTTCTGATTATTGTTATTTTTTTAGTATTAGTTATACATACATATATATATATATATAAATATATATATATTTCTTTATTATTTTTATTATTTTCACAATTTTTCTAGTGTTTATCCTTTTTTTTTTTCTTAAACCGAAATATTTATTTTTACCAAATTACCAAAGCGAAGTATTTATACCACATTTAGGTTTATATATTTTGTGTAATTTTTACGTTTGAGGTTGAGAATTTGTATAATAGAGTAAAAAATAGGACAAGGTTGTGATTTGATTTTTCATATATTTGATACTACAAAATATGTTTTGATTTTTTTGCTCATCACAGTAGGTTTCTTGCTAATTGATTTTCTATGTGAAAAACTATGACTTTTTTTGTAAACATTCATAATTCAAACTTTACCTTTTTTGCATAATTCATAACATAGGATTGTAGTCGAAAGAAAAACTGTCCGAAAAATTGTAGCAAAAAATTTAGATTTGCGAGAGAATAAACATTAACATCACAAAATAAAGTTAACAATATTATTTAAAGACGTGGACTATAACCTGCCACGTCTCTTTGCATTAAATAGTAACATTAATCATAATTTTCCATTAACACTACACCGCGAATCGTAATTAGCGTTATTAACGCTAATTCCGTCACCACGAATTCTGACCCAAAAACCTTATAAAGAGTAAATAACTCTAAATTTTTATTTACATCATTTAAGGTAGTTTTTTTAATCAACGTTAACAACTTTAGTATTGTGCCGTTTTAAATAGTGTGGCTTACGATCGGTGTCTGACCGTGCAAAATTGTACCGTATTAACGACAAAAGTACAAAGAATGATTTAATACATGCCGTTGTGATGTAACTGCGTTTTCACAAACCCCGTAGTGCAAACGTCATAATGACGTAAAACTGTACGTTTGTCAGATTCTGTATGTGTACCTAAAAATCGGATAATTATGACGTGAAATTGTACGTTTTCACAAACCGCGTAGTGGAGACGTCATAATGACGTGAAATTGTACGTTTGTCAGATTCTATATGTGTACCTAAGAAATCGGATAATTATGACGTGAAATGTACGTTTGTCAGATTTTGTAAAGCGGATAGTTATTACTGACAGAAACCTAAATTAGAGTTATTGATAAAATAGGGTACAACTTTGTTTTGAAAAAACGAAAAAATCTACATTGGAAAGGATGACATTAACTATTTATTTATGATGATTACGATTCGCGGTGTAATAAATGCTTAACGTTAATAACAATGAGCGTTGTAATTTTGTACCTTTTCGGTTAGGGCACGGTTAGTCGTTAGAAATCGGTTTGATTTTTTTTTAAACGACGGTCGGTTACGGTTAACAATTTTGGGCGTGACAAAGCTTCGGTTTTTCCAGTTATGGAAAAAAAAAACGATTGATTGGTATAATTTTATTGACTTTTGTGACCTCTGACCCTCATTATTCCCTTCCACTCATTATCACCTGGCAAAGTTCCCATTGGATCCGAAACTTCTCTTTTTGGGTATCGTCCAATTCCATGTGACATGTGTGTTTTCGGCGTCCAGCGTACGAACCTGGACAATGCCGATTCTCCCTCCTTTATATTTGCCGATTTGACCTTCATTTGGTTGCTTCCAAGCGATCCATCCGATTTCTCCCGGTTTGAACACTTTTGACAACCTGCCTTGACACACTTCGCAATTAAAATAGCGTCACCGTTTACATTTGCACCTATCAGATGTATTGAGAAGCATCAAGTTTTTGTCTTTGTTTTTATTCAAGACTTGAAAGTGAAAAACTCCTTTCCCAGTAGGTTATAAACCTCACCATGCCGCTTCAAACAGTATTCGAAAGTTTGATGGCCACAATTTTTATCACTGGTCACTTGTGTATTTTCTAAGCATGAGAAAACATGGAATTTCTTTATTTACGTCTCTAAAATTCCTATAGTCAATTCTCTTGCCTCTTTGGGCGACCAAACCACTAAATAAAACAATAAAAGTAACTTATCAAAAGGAAGCATAACGACGACGATGTGCATCCATGCCTTATCATTACTCTAACCACAAAATGGTCGCAGCTTGTTCGAGGTGTCTCCACCACTGTTGAAGCGTGGTCTATCTCATGACGTTTTATGTTTGAACCGTTGGCGGCCCGCCACATCCATAAGCAAGTTAAGTTAATGGCCCATATGCAAGACAAAATCACCGTGGTTGAATAATCCGTTGACAATCCCAAAATAATTAGAGTTAAAATCCTCGCAAGACTTTTGTCTTATACCCTTTTAGGCACACTTGGATTCAATTGCTTTGTTTATCTTTTATTTTTAAACTTCGCTTGATACGTCTCTTTATGTTATATAAACACTAATTGTTTCATAAAAAAAACAAACTCTATTTTTTTGGCTCAAACTTTTCGCATGCCAATGTTTTAGCGTCAATAATCAAAATCCTAATTCAAAGAAGGCGCGAGCAAGGTGTTCGATGTAGTTATTTAAAAAAAAAAAGGCACCAGGTTGAAGGTTTTGCGGAACTGGCTCCAAGAAGGTAATTGAAGCCACCGCTCACATGAAAACTAAGAAGGAAGTCAGAGTCGCTCATGCTTGACCACCTATGATATGCACTCCAGTCCTACTTATGCTAAAACTACCACCCAAAGTATTTTTTCCCAAAACTATCTTTACTATTACCCCTATCCTCCTACCTGCCTTCATTGACCCCTCCCTCTTTAGCTATTGCCTGATACGCCTCTAACATGTATCCCTCTCAATATTGCCCAATCACTTATTTTCGTCTAATCAACCCTTTTTTGTATCCACCATTCCCTTTAGGGCTCCTCTTACACCTACATTCAGTTACGCGGATGTTGCGTATCATCCTATATAATCCTTTGGTGCAGGTATTTAAACTTATAAAATTTGAGTTTAACTTATAAAATTTGAGTTTTTTACTCTCACTCTACTAATCACAGTTACTTTATGTGGTGTAAGCCGCCACCTCTCTCTAGGATTTGATTTGTCTTTGCACACTTTATACTCCCCTATACGTATTTGCTTATAGGACGCCAATTTTTTGTTGATTAATGACACTGATCGTGTTATCCTAAACTCTTCCATCAAGATTCGCAATGTCTTTTTTGTATCTCGTATATCTAAAAAATGTTTTTGCAGTTTTACTATTAGTTTTCACGATGTAAAGCCTAAATTTATGACGATTGAGTAGATTTCGTCACAATAAATGATAGATTTGGTGGTGGGTTTGGAGTAGCATAAAAAAAAAATACATCTCAAAATATTGCACCTTTGAAAGATTTTCCTTAAGTTCTATCATAAATAGATATTCTTAATGACATTTACGCTACGACCATTTGTACTTAACATTCTTACAATTTTTTTATTATAAAAATGTATTATTTTCATAAAACATTTTCCGATTTTTGTCATAGTTTGATTTAGCACATAATTTCACGTCTTTCTTTTTCATTAAGTCATACTCATATCAAAGAACCACTTACATTGATTCATGTCGACGCTGGGGGTCTTGTGCGCGCGCCATCCAAACCAGTTATAATATTGCCATGGTTATTGACCGCATTATTCAATTTTCTTGTATTTACACCATTTGTTAGAAATTTGACGTATTTTCTCCTTTTTTTATTTTTTTAAGCATTACTGAAAAAATCCCTCAAAGAAAGCATCAAAATATATTGAATGAAATTGATGACCAATTCTTTCCCAAAAAGTGTTTTTTTTACTTTTCATCAAAATAGAATAACGCGTTAATTAAGCGCTTCATATGCTCTTCAACGAAACGGAGTTGTAGTAAGATACAACCACACTTGAGTAGAAATCCTAAGCTACATTTGAGATTTTAGGGTTAAAGCGCTCATCATTGTTAACTATCTTTAAAGTATTTGGCCCACTAACGTTCTCCCAAACACCACGCCCATCGAATTCTAGTTATCATTAAAACCATTTTTTTCTCACCTTCTCATTTTCGCCAGCTAAACCTGGTACTTTGTGTTTGTTTTCGATTTCAACGTTGTGTTTGTTTGCGATTTCAACGTTTTTTGGTTACAGCAGAAGAAGTCGTTTTCAACAATATCCATCTTTTTTACACCTTCCCTCGTTTGTATTTCCCTCATTCCTCTTCCTCTCTTCCCACTTTCTTCTTTCTTCCCTTTTAAAATGCCCTTTCACCAAGTTATGGCCTTTGTATTTTTGGCTTCGATTACCACCTTTCCTACCATCCTCCCAATCCGCCATTCCTCGACCCTCCTTTCCCCAATTATCTTTGGCTCTACTCTTTCTATTCTCACTCCTCTTTTCGTCAACCAACCCTTTTCCCGACAAGCTCTTTTTTGAATCCAACCCTTCCAAACGTATCTTCTCAACCTTACCCTCACAGTAGGATAATGATCCGCTCTTTAATTCTTTTCTAGAAACGGTGCCCTTGGTGCCCCAACTTTTACCGTATTTTTGTCTCTGGCTTGCTTATCGCCCACTCTGCCCCCCCCCCCTCTCACCTCCTCGATCCTAACCCTCCGATTTCTCCTTGTCAAATTCTTTCTCGTTCTCGGCATCCCCGCTTTTAGTTTATTGAAAGTATGAGCCACGTTTCTTTCACATACATTTTTTCTGGTGGTGCCTCGACCTCACTCGTTTCATTTCTTCTCCCTCGCAAAGTTGCTCCTAAACCTCTTGGAACCCCCATTTGAAAGAATATCATTAATGCGGAGCGCAATGCCCTTGTTTCAAACTACGCATTGAATCTTGTTCTCCTCTCTTTTTATCAAACCGTCGTCGGTTCCAAATAATTTACCAGCATATAAAAAAAAGCCTATAGATATTTGGAAAAATGTAAAGCTCATGTGGTTACCAAAGGTCTCTCACAAACTGAGGATACCACCGTCACAAAAACCCATGACTTTATCTCTCGCTTGACATCCAGTCATGCTCTTTTGGCATAAGTTGTTGGAAAAGAAACCAATATTCATGAAATAGATGTAAAAATTGCATTATTGAATGGAGCCCCTTTCGAATATAGAAAACAACCTTAAGTACATAAAATCCTTGAACGTTTAGTTCGTCATCTCGATAAAACAATGTATAGTTTAAACAATCTCTTCGTGTATAGAATGGAACCATCAATACTATTATGAGGAAGAAATGCTTTCGTCGTATGAATCTCAATTTTAACTTTGGTGCTCGTACGTTTGGAACTTTTTTGGTCATTTTTTGTCAACTTCGTCGACAACCTTAAATCTGTTGGCGCCTCCGTCCCTATGTTTTCACGCTCAAAACGTTACTTCAAGGTCAATTCCACGTGACTCATAATTGGTAAATTCACCTAATGTTCGGGCAAAAAGGTCATTCACATTCACCCTACCAAACTCTTATTGTCTCTTCAAAAACCTTCACCTTTGACCTTTTGACCGCTTTAGCATAGAAGACTTCTCTTTTATCTTGAATCCTTTTAAATGTCAATGCATTACCCCATACAACTGATATCATTACCTCCTTTACCCCGCATGTCGCTTACCGTTCGAAAAACATTTATAATGTTATGACTAAACTCAGTCAACTCTTGTAGCGCTTAGCGCGTGGCCACCGTGTTGCTAAGCTTGTCGTTTGTTTGCAATTCAGTGATTCCCTTCGCCTCACATAGAAGTCCTCGCTTTAGGGACCTTCTCAGCTTTGTGATTCCAATTGGGCAGATGCTAAGATTTTTTGTGGCTCTACTACTAGCTCATGTTTTTCCTTAGTGTGTGTGTGAGAGAGAGAGAGAGAGAGAGAGAG